>JAWNNR010000983.1:0-507657 GCA_035044725.1 Scaptomyza caliginosa | reverse complement strand
AATTTTTAAAACTGTAGCTAATTTGTGATTTTCTTAAATGTGATTTTCACTTAAATAAAACGAAAGGTATCGGGTTAATTAATTCATAATTACAACTATGTTTGGTGGAAACAGGCTTTGTATTTTAATTTAAACTTTATTGTTTCATAAACTAAATGGTAAATAAAACATTTTGAACAATTTGTTAACTTAAACAATTTCATTTACTGAACAAGTATTTGACATCGAGCTTTTGTTTATGCTGTGTAATCTAATAATTTAATGCTCTTTGTTTGTGTCCAATCATGAAGCACTAATCTACACAGTCCTGTCCCGAACACGCACTATTGCAAACTATTTTCTAACAAATTGAACAGACCGAAAACTAATTTCAACAGATGCACCCATACAGTTGACAACAAAGAACCATATCGGGCCAGTTAAATTTCAATACAACTAGCCAACCTGCCAACGAACGAGCTAACCAACCCGGCTGTAATTATTTGAAACGTCTCTACTTAGGCACAAAGATCAACTGACAGTTTGTTTGTTTGTTTGTTCAAACAGGCTCAATGTACAGTTAAAGGCATAGAAGGGGCGTATGTGTAATATGTTAATTTTCATACTCATGCAATTATTTGCTGTGCAACCCGTTTACCAGCAGGCAGTTGAAAGGAATCATGTTGAATAATTATTTGCATTCGATTTAGAGCTGGTGCTAGAGTGAGCCGGGTTTTTTGTTATTGGGTGTTCAGGCCGACATAAAACAATCTGCCCTTTGGCAGTACTTGCGAGTTTTTGTACATTTATCTGTATGTATTATGGTACGTGTTGGTCAAGCACATTTGGGGTTGGGCTAACTGAAAGTTAACATAAATATTCAAAATGCATAGTAACTTTGCACATACACTCTCAATCTCTTTCTATCTGCTGCACGTTGTGTGGTTAGAGACGAAAAACTGACTGACATTGACGTTGACGTTGATTTCTTGTCTCTCTGCGCTCTCCATAAAAAGCCTGATAATGCCCGAGTATATGTTATAGAAATTCATTGTGTTTCCGAAATGACCAACAACGAATTTTTCACAGTGCCAAATGGTTCAACTAATCCTACTCTTGACCCTTCGTGAGTGATGTGCTCTTCAAATTGTATTTATGAATTTTATATAATGCACACAAGGGATTTCAGTGCTGAACTTGTAAATGCAATTTTCACTTTATGCCCTGCTGAACGCAGCAACAATAAAGCAAAACTAACAACAACAAAAAACTATAAAATAACCTTAAGAGTTGCGTTGAAGAACTAGAATATTTGCTGGAAAATATATTTCTCTTCAATTTATCATGTTTAATTTAAAAATTCGAATGGACCCCATCTCCAAGTTGTTGGATTGTAGATAGAGCAACTGTAACACTTTTGCTTAAAATAAATACATTTGAAATGTTTGTTTGTTTATTTGTTCAATGTGCACAGAATGGATTGCTTATTTTTCCAATGTTTGTGTATGCGTATAGGTTTGTAGTTGTAAGAGTAGCGGTAACAGAAGTAGACACTTAAGCGGCCTTTACTCATCAATTAGCTTAGAGTTGCCAATTAAATTCGAATTACGTTTAGGTGGTGGGCCACAAAACTGGGTCGGCAAAACTAGCGTTAGGACTAATTGGGAACTTATATACAGACAAACATGCATACATAGAGCATATACAAAGCTAAATAAGTGAATGAACTGGCTCCAGGCAACGGACGACACTCATTAATTTCCAGCTAACAGGCCAATAAGTTAGGCATAGACAGGTAGGTATACAAACCTAGAGACATACATACTGCACACCGATAGAAATCTTCGCCTTCACCTTTTGCCAAACCAACACAGATTCCAGAGCTGGCGCTTAAAAAAAAATGTTTAATTACAGACTAAAGCACCGCACAGACGGCAACAGCAACAACAACTAGAACTCGCTTATTGAGCCAGCCAAGCGGAACGTGTCGAGTACGGTTAACTAACCGAAAAAGCAATGAACCCACTGCCAACCATCCGTAGAGCGAACCCTTTGACGTTTGCCAAAGACGGAATGGTCTAACTGACTGACTGACTGATGGCAAGATAGCAAATGTCATTAGCATTCCGTTCTACATGTGTCGAATGTGCATAGCTCTTTGACAAACGTGGGTCACACGTGGGTGCTGAAATTCTTTCTGCTTTGGTTATGTGAATTGGAAAAGCGGTTGACACTACCCCACTCATCGGTATATAAGTCGGTTGGTAGTGTAGTATAGCTTAGGGTTGGGTAGGGTTGTCGTTGTCGTCGTTAGTCAACCTTTGCTGTTGACTTCTCCACTCAGACGAAATTAAATCTGAAATGCTAATAAGATGGGCACGGCATGCGCTTTGTGCTTGAATAGTCCAATTGAATTTGTGCGAACTGTGGGTGAGTAACTATACCTGTTGTACCCTTGCTATAAGTCAAGCATCTGAGGTATGTTAAACATTGACAAACATATGGCTAAGTCAGATAGAGAACATGAGTCTTATGACTGTTTCTTTAAGACTTTATTTAATTATAGACCAATGATAGTTTAATTTCCAATTTGCATACCGATTTTGTTTCATACCAAGAAATCTGTCTATCGTTTAGCTTGCTTTTGTCTTAATTTAAGAAACTGTTCCAGGTTATAATTACATGCAACTATACATTATTCCATACTGTATGACTTTGATTATGCTGTTATTTCATGATTTTTAATAATAACGGAAGTTGTTTCTGTTTTTCTACAATTTTTTTTTATTGTTATGCTTGATTTATGTAGGGCACCAGATGATCACGACGTTGTGCATCATTAAATGTACATTTCCATTTGAAATCCATAAATTAATTGCGTTTATTTTGTTTATAGGTTAACAGAAAATTTAAGAATGTGCGCAGTTAGCTTATCTCAGTAATTGACCTTTTTAGTTAGGTATAATGAAATAAATTATTAGCATTGTTATATAAAAAGTTAATAATCGTAATAAGCTATAGAGTAAATGTATATTCGCATGACATGCATTTAGTAATTTTCAAGGTTCAAGCACAAGCAATGGCAGCATCAACCAAAAACGACAACTGCAGCTTTAGAATAACACACTTTAGTAATTGGAAGCTTATATCCTTAGCCAAAGCATTCATTCAAACAGCATGGTCAAACTCATAGCACGAACTAGCAAAGGAAGAAAGGTTGAGGCGGTAGTAGCTTAAGCCCGGCTAACAGTATCACGATTATGCACAAACGCTGCTCTGTCAAGCTAAATGTGAAACATCGCACAAAATGAGACAAATGTAAAATGCGCTGGCATCAGGTATACTTTAATATAATCAACTTAAGCGCACCAATGGGATCTTATCCACCTTCTGTTTGTTGTTCCCTCTGCCCTGCTCTTTGCCAATCGTATTCGGTATCTCGCTGCGAGTTGTCAAATGTCTGTGTGGCCGTGTCCGGAGGCTAGTGAGGGGACTTGGGCAAAAAAAGGTTCTACTATGCAGCTTTGACATAATTAAACGTATTTCAAAAGATGAAGATGTCACCAGTAAGAAGGTTGCTGCTCCCTGCTGTGTCATGGCTCTCATTCTCTCTGTAGAGAGGCTAAGACTAAGGTGTGGTAATGGTGCAAATGCCATGCTGCCGCCCCACTCATTGATGATGAGACTGATTATGTTAGCTCGATGATGAAGATGAAATGCGGCTGGTTTATCAATATTACGTATACGCAAGGACAACAGCTTAAAAAGATTCTTGTGGCATTCCCGGCATTTGAAGAATTTTATTCAAGTTATATAGTTGGCCAACAGCCGTAATTTACTTGATGGTATTTTCAAGTGTTTAAGTTGTTGTTGTTGATTTTGTATTTCGAAATTTATGATGCCATTTTTCGTGCTGCTTGTAGGAAAGGTGCAAACATTTCTGTTTTTCTCACAGTCCACATGGTCGGCACTATTGTAATAAATTATGCAGACATTTAGCTCAGCTCAGAGCGCTTTGGCTATTTTTGTGGTTGTTGTTGTTGTTGTTTTTGTTGATTATGTGTCGCTTGACGCTGGACAACGTCACATAACGTATACGAGCCAAGCACACGCCCAGTGACACATGATTTTTCTGCTACAGCTGCTCTGTTCTTCTTAACGTTGTTATTGTGGTTGTTGTTGTCGTTGTCGTTGTCGTTCTTGGCCTGAATGTGTATGTACGCTGATGTTGGCAAAGATGAGGCCTTGATATATTCCTAGCTGTTGTTGTCGTTGTAGTTTTGCCGCCTGCGGGTAATGTTGATAACTCTGATGACGTTGATGAAAAACTTTTGATTGATGTGGTGGCAAAAACTTTATGCTGTCATTAGGCACAAGCAAATCAGAGCAACACAACAGAGACAACTAGATACAAAGACAGAGAAAGGTAGAGCGAGTTTGGCAAAGGGTTTTTAACGTACCATATACACATATGTAATGTAGGGCGTTTTATTTACCGTCAGCATCAACATAGTGGAAAAGGTCTTAAGTTGCTGGCGTAACAAATAAGAGTCGACAAAGTTATTTACGCTACTTGAACGACCGAAAGTTTTGTTTATTAATTAATTGGAGGCTCGTGCGTGTATTAGAAGTGTTTAGCAGGCGTTCGCATTCTACTACGTACTAAATGTTGTGTAGGGTTGTTTATTATAATAATACGTAGACATAAACACAACAAATTTGCCATTTATTTGCATGTCGATGGTTTTTAAAGTAGTCAATAACAATGGTAAAACACTAACATTAGTAAAATGAACTTTATAGAAACTTACTTTAATCAATTTGCAGTTAATTTAATATTTAATTAAGTAGCTCTTTTGTAACAATTAATACACGACTTAATGCAATACATTTTAAACTAACTTAATTGCTAATACGTGCACATAAGCAGCTCTTCGGCCACCTGGCAACTCTGGATTCGGCACTTCGTTTAGTTTCTAGTACTGGTTTCTTTCTTTCTTGTTTTTTTTTTTTGTTTTTTGTTGCTGTAGTAAGTACTTTTCTACCTGTGGCATTGTCGCTAACCCATTGTTGTTGCTGTTGTTCTTGTAGTTGTAGATTGTTAGCTGTTTGTTGTTGTAAAGTTCTCCCAGCATGGCCATTTATTACAACGTGCTTGCTGTTAAAGCTGCAAACCAACAATGCCACACAGTTTTCTTGTTGCTCTTTGCCTTTGGCGTCGTCGTCGTCGTTTTTCTTGCCCTCATCGCCGCCATGCACTTTTCAAACTTTTCTCGTTATTTTTGCACATTCGTTTGGTTTTTATGGGCACTGCTACACTAATTACCTTGTTTTTCGGAGAATTAACTTTTCGATTACTGTTGCAGCACTCCGCAATAAGCAACCACAACCAGAATTCATATAACGATGCACGAACTGGCAGAACTCACAAGTGCAGTTTGGAAAAACTTTCCTGCTATCGATGGTAAAATGGCTAGAAAATAAAAAATAAACAAATAAAAAGTAACAAAAAGAACTCTACAAACACTTCAGAATCAAATTGTGTGTTACTTTTTGCTCAGTTTGCTTAAATGAACTTCGGGCAAGCTTTGGAAAAATTATGAAAATATGTGAAAAGCAACACATTGGCCCTACACCAGCAGTGTGTGCAATAGGCAGTTTGTGTCGAGGCTCAGTCTGGTGAACCGGAAGATGTTGCAACTTACTACAGAAAGTTACAAAAAGTGTCTATCAGAACAGGGCTTACAAGTTGTCCTAGTTCACTTTGAGTGGAAGACATGCGAACTTATGAAAGGTGCTGTAATTGGGTCCCCAGTTGAGTTTTTGCTGCTCTCCTTACTGTTGTACTGCTGTACAAAAACTGTTGACAATGTGTGGAGTGCAGTGATTAGCAATTCAAAGCCAGTATTTTGCAAACTTGCAATCTCAGTTAGCTAGAACGTCATTTAATTTCCTAAAAGTCTTGGCTATTCATTTAAGTTCTTGCTATGAAAGGGAAAATAATTACAAATTTTGAAATTGTATTCCAAACAAATTGAATGAGCACAAATTGAAGTGAATTCATTTACTTAATATTTGCTCTTTGCTATATTTTCTACATTTTCCGTAATTGGTGTTTATTGAATAAGGTTTATGTATTGATAATTTCATGTACAATATAATATTGTAATTTCCAACTTTAATAATGATACAAAACTCATTAAAATGTTACTTACTCTACTTTCAGAGCGCGCATTTGATTTTGAACATGCTGTACTTTAAAGGTATGTAAATTTCATTAATTAAAAAGTTCTGCTTTATTGATTTATATGTTATCGTATTTCTTGAAAAATTGAGATGTCTTGTTTGTTTTCTGAAAAAATCTTTTTATTTAGTTGTGTTTAAAATCTTTATAATATCTTTTTGGCATGATTACATAGCAGTTTTGAGTTGATATTTTTTAAACTGGCTAAGTAAGTTGGCGATTAGTGCTAACATGTTTGCATTTTACAAAATGCAATTACAATTCAGTTTTCTTTAAGCAGCATCCATTATCCCTGACTGTCTGTCCATAGCATTTTGTTGCACAGTCGTCGCTAATCTTGGCCGACAAGTTGGCCTTCTCGCCCTCCAACCGCTTTTGGCATCTTTGGTTGTCTTTCTTTCTTTCTCACCCTGTGTAACTGTAAGACGGACTGTGCTTTTTTCTCTGTTTAAATGTCAGTTAAAATCCCATAAATTCTCCTTAAATGACTTCTGTCTGCCACAATTTTGTAGCCATTCCCTGGTTTTCCCTGGCAACATTGTTGTCCCGAAGAAAACGGTTAAGACAGATGAAGGCAGAAGAAGAATTACAGTGGCAAAAGCTGGAGCTGAAGCTGAACCTGGAACTGCCAGCTTCAGCTGCAAGCAAAGGCTGAATTAACTATTAGGGGTAAATCACAGAATCCTTTGTCGTAAATAAAATTTCATTTTTACTTTTTGCCGGAAGATAAGAATATTTCCTGTTGTCGTCCCGTTGCCAAGAGTCAAAGTCGCTTGCAGCTTGTCGCTTGCCACTGGCCAATGCAACGGTAGCATTGCATGCAACATATAAACAGGACATGCCAACGGGGCTCTGGACAATGCCAGAATATGGTTGCCAACTTCAGTTGGAAGCTGGCGAATGACGCAAGATCGCAACTTGTGCAATTGGTTCAATAAACTCATTAAATGCGCCAAAACTTTTTTGCTTTATTTTTGTCCGGCGCAAACTTTTGCGGGTCTGCACAAAGTAGAAAAAAATGGCGGTCATTTGGTCGCCTTGGCTAGTTCTCAACTTGTCGCATTATCCATTTTATTGCTGTCGACATTGCCAGCGCAGTTTTCTTTCAATTCTTTTCTTATAAAGTTAGCAATACTAACGCAACGAAATTGAGAAACAAGGTCGAATTACCACACAGTTTCCATAAACTATTTTCCAAAGTTTAACAAAATTATTGAATAAAAAAGCTAAAAGCGATTCTTAAAGACCATCGAAGCTTTAATTGTTTTAAGCTAGTCATACACATGAATTGTTGAATACTATATATAATTATACATCCCATTGTAATATAATTAGCGTATCTATATGCATGTTGTTTTATATTGCATAAACACTTAACGACCATCGCTGATTTGCAATAAAACTACAAATTGAAATCAATTTTTTCTCTTTTATGTTCAATGTTTGCTAAGCTCTTGTGTATAAATTCTTACTTTACCAAAAAGTCATAAACAAATATGCATAAAAAGCGCAATATATATTTTTTTACACTGTGTAAAAAGTTGGTGTCAAGTTTAAATAAATATATTTTTTTTTGTGATCAATATTTTTTATATTTGGTGTTTACAACGAATGTTTTTTTGTCCAATTGCAAACGTATTTGTATACAAAAAATTAATTAAAATGTGTTCGTTTTTTATTCGTACGAAATTTTTTCATTCCCTTTTTTTCTTGTTGTAGTATATACAAAATTCGGCATTCGAAAACATAATTTTTGTTGTGGTTTATGTTTTGCGATTTAAATATTTGGCCCCAAAAGCCATTTAACTTATTTGCCTGAGTTGAGCCTCGACGTCGTTGTCCTTTTGCCAAGCCGCGAAAAACAATAAATTTTGTGAAAATTTGGCCACATTTTAATTTGTGGCCCAACGGTAAAACCAAAACCAGCACGTGAACGAGAATGAGAACCCAGCAGCCCTACAGCCAGCCTAACACCTTGGCCATGGCATGGGGCTAACCGCAGAATTCATCGTTGCCGGTTGCCCGCAAGGCAAACCAAGGAGAATCCGTCGCGTTGCATTCCTCAAATTGCAAAAGGCAAACTGAAAAGAGCGAGAGAAACAGAGAGTAATAGTTTTACAGGAGCGCTTGAATAGAAAGTATGACTATCTTTGGTTGTGGTTATTTTGTATATGCAAACAAAAAAATAGAGTGCAACAAAAATTGTCAATTTATTTTGTATGCCTTCTTGAAATGTACTGCAATTTTTGTTTTGCAACAAAAATATAAAAAAAGAAGAGGCAATAACAACAACAACAGCATCTAAAGCAACTTCATATAAGAGCCTTCAGACCACAGTAACTTCAACAACAGCAGCAGCAGGAGCAGCAGAAGCAGCAGCAGCGGAAGCATTCGAGAATGCCAATTTGTCAGCTGGCAGTTTTTGGTGGCATTGCAAAAATTCTTTATGAAAACTTTGTTTACGACAATCAACTCATGCCAGCCTCAAGCCAAACTAGCCCGCTACGTTGCCTCTGCTTCTCCTCATGCTGCTTGTATTGAGTTGACAATATTTTTAATAGAAACTCTCGACGCCCGAAAAACTTTTCTTTTCGCAAATTTGCAGCCACTACTGCATTGTGCCCCAAGGTTGGGCCCTATCACAGAAAAGGGGAACTGGGATCAGAACCAGGGAAGCTACGGTCTGAGGGCTGTTATGTTTGTGTTTCAATTTGTGTGCCTTTTATGGAATTATGCACTTTTGTCAGCTTGCTTCGTACAATTCGCAGCACAACTTTGACAACAAGAACAACAAAAATAACCATGTTGCAATTGAGTTTAACTTTATGAAGAAACAAAAGCATACGTTGCAAACAATTTGGTTTTTTCCATTAACACTTTGTTCAATACACAAAACAATATAAATTACATGGAAAATTCAAATGAAATCGAAACTTGAACTTAACCTCAGCAATTCTAATTTTTAAGCAAACAAAAAGAGCAAAACTCAAATAACTTATTTGAGAAACACTAAAATAAAATGAGCCAATTATGTAATGGATAAAACGAATGTGCATATTTAAATACAAATATCAACACAATTATTATTTAAATGTAACAGTTGCACGTCAATTAGTTAGCGTTTAGTTCTAATGCGGAAACATTTAAATACTAATTTGCACAAAAAGAGCTGGCCATTAGTTAAATTAGGTATAATTTATTTCAACGTTTTAGTGACTTGAACAAAGTTTTACAACTCTATGCATAGTATTACTATCAATTAACAATTCTCAAACTAACTGCATAGATTTCTCCTTTGGTTGGACCAACAATTGCCATTAAAAGTGTTGGCTTTTGCCATGCAATCGCTGTGCGATATTTCGCATTCGTTTACATTTTGCCATTAAGCAGCAGCATTGTCTGTAGCCCATCAATTTCAGCGAGTAAGCTACTAGCTTATTCCCGCCTTTATCCTCGGTGCCCAATGTGCAATGTGATAAAAGTCGAATACGCGCGCACTTTGCAATTTCAATTTGCTTTCTGCTGCCGCCTTTTAACTGCTAGCTGTTTGGTGCTGGTTGCTGCTTGCTGCTTGCTGTGCTTGTTATTTGTGTTTTGCCGCTCATTAAAAGCTGTCAATTGTTTCTTGTTGTTGGCATTTACAACCTGCTTAACTACTCTAAGAGCGTACGTACTCATATGCTTCGTCCCAGCTGAAATCCTTTAAGTGCGCTGTGTCGCATTAAAGAAAATTCCCATCTTAGTGGTTTCAAATTAAAGTTCTCTCTCTATCTCTCTGTCTTTCTCTTTTTCGTTTTCTCTCCGCTGCACTTGTGCGACAATAAAATTTATCCAGTTGTTCTTTTTTTTTCGCCTTCTTCTTGCTTCAGCTTTTTCTTCTTCTCGCAATTTGTAGTCGCTCGCACACCCCTTGTGCCAATTTTATGGAACGCCCCGCAGGCAACCACGACCAGCACCTATTGTGTGAAAAACCGCCAGGCAGCCAAAGAGTGTGTAATAAAGCACAGATGATATATGTACGTATGCTCCAATGGGGTGATCAGTGTGCGGTGTTAGTCTTCTTTGGTTGTGCCTGGAAATCGGCTAGGTCGTTTTGTGGGTTTGTGGATTGTAGATACTTGGTTCAAATGGCCTGTGGCAGCTTTGAATTGCATTATGCGAACTGCTTTTCATAGGATTATCTGTGTATGAGAGATAATGTATCACAACGAGGCAAGATAAATGAATAAAAAAAAGCAGGCCTTCTCAATTGGCTAGGCAGTAAAATTACAAAAAAACGCAGCTTTGTATAGTAGAATTCTTTATGATAAGCACTTCAAAATGTGTCTGACTGCTATGCTGCATAAAGAAGCTAAAAGCACATGATTGGATAAATTTAAGCTACAAAACTCGTTAAATACACAATATGATCTAATAACATATTGAAAGGCAACCAACAGAACTTACTGAACTATGAAGTATTTAAATATTATCATCTACTGAATTGGCCTATATGTTTATATGGCATAAGCTTTTAGCTTTTATGCTAACACCGGCTTACATTCTATTATATTAGTCTCACATCTGCTTTTCTGCTTCAGTTGTGGCCACAGTCAAGTTCAACGCACTAAGCTCCTACAGCTTCCTTTCAGTCATAGAACACACGCACACACACACACATACACATTCTCAAATGTTCAGTAAAAGGCATTCAACTTTAAGTTTATTATGTAAAAGTGGCATAGAACTTGAGGTTAACCTAAAATAATTTTCAACATGCCATTGCAACCGCTTCCGTCCTCCTATGCAATATTCCCATCTTGGCCTTCTCAGTGCATTATTTGCAGTACACTTTGTGGACAAATGTAAAAACTGCTCGCCGAGAACGTCTGCGGCAAGGACACGACAAAACACACATACATGAGCGACTCAATAAATCAATATTTGAGTGGCTGGCGGGTTAAAGCCCCAAATGCAATTGTCTATAAAATGGAGCACTGGCAGTCAAGCTGGCAACTTCTGTTGTTGTAGGCGGAAAACCTTTGTTCGTCAGGCGTTTAAGGAAATGGCAGATAAATTTGTTTTTAAAGACGCTCTAGGCGCTGAGAGCTCTTCTTAAATACTCATTGATCTGTGTTGGCGAATAGGCTATATAAGCTTTATATATCCTAATCTTTGTTGCCTATAAAATACATGTTAGCTTTGTATCCTTTACGTCATATAATTTGCTTTTAAGTTCTCAATATATTAATTTTATATTTAATGCTAACATAACGATTCCTAGCGGCGCCTGTTCACAATACACAGACACATTTCACTTATCCACACACACACACACACACGCCTTCGACAACAGCAACAAAGAGCACAACGACAACGATAGGAAAGCGAATGTCGACAGCGGCACAACGCCCAATTTGACGACAAAAAAAAGTACACATACAAATAAAAAAAACAATCATTGGGTTCATAAAAAATCAGGAAAAGGACGTTACGCATGCATCAGCCGACAGCCCCACAATGTGTGTGTTGACAACAAAAAAAAAAAAGTGACTTGTGTGGGTGGAATGAATGAGATTTTAGTGCGGATATTTCAATGGTGGTTCTCCCTTCATAAAATATTTCAATATTGTTACAGATTTTTCGCTGGAAACGCTGTGGCATGTGTCATTATTTGCGTATTTGTGTTTTTTGTGTCAACGGCCAACAAGGCAGTGTAAAAATGTTTAAAGGCTCATACCAACAACCCAAATGTTAAAGCTTGCCATCCTTTAGCGCCTTCTTTTCATGTTCAAATTGAATCAAGTTAAAACAAAAGAAAAGAAAGAAAGAAAAAATAAACATCTGCAACAGCTAAAAAAAAATTTGATATTTAATGCTAATGCCACACCCACACGAATGTGTGCCTGCCAGTTTTTGCGGCTGCCACAAGTATGCTACATATTCTTAACACACGCACACACAAAATACACACGCAAATAACACATACACACGCACGCACACCCTTACATTTGCATTAAATTTCAATTCAAATATGTTGTTTTTTTACATGATTACTTTTGTTAGGCCTGGTTGGAACGGGCCGAGCCGCCATCGTGCATTTATAACTAAATCCCAGAATAAGCAGTTTAAATCCATTGGCATTGGCGCCCGCCCCACTTTCCCCCAACCCATATGACCATATGTTGAATGCCACCAAATCCGTCGTAATTTGAATAGAATTTGCACAACAAATAAAATTTAAGCGCAATTCGAAATGTGCCAGACTCGTGATATTGTGGAATCCTCTTAATGGCCTCATTTTATGCCCTTTAAATGCCAGCCTTTACATTGCTACGATAAAATTATACTTGATATATTAAATTTAAATACATAACACGGCGGTTTCTACTGAAATAAAAAAAAACGTTTATTCAAAGACAAAAAACTTTTCTCGACATTTTTTTATGTTTCAATGTAGTTGATTAAAAAATAGAAAAAGATTGGTTTTATCAGCGCTTAACTAAAAAATCTAAAGATTTTCAACTGGCCAAGTGTATTTAAGTAGTGACTATTTAAAATTTGCAATTGGTTGCATGTTTAATAGGCTGTAATTTTGTAATACTTTTTAATTTCGGCATTGTTGCAACAAATGTAATTAGGCAATAAACTGCTGTTTTTGTTGTTGCAAAAAATATTTATAGAACATCATTAGGCACAAAATGTTCATGCGTTGTTAGATTGGCTATTCGATAAGAATATATATATATATATATATCTGTATAAATATATATATCCCGTCCGGTTGCAAGTACGTGTACACGTTTCCGTTATGCATGTGTATGTATAAAGATAATAACAGTAAAATACTTGTGGCATAAGTGCTTACTGAAATCACTTCCAGGCTGCTTCTTCTGCCTCCATGGCTGACATATCCTTTAACTTCTGCTATGGCGCCTCCCCTTAACCCTCCTGCAACATTCATTCTGCACTTTTGTGACTTTCACGTCATCATCGTTTTTGTTGTCGTCTACTCTTCTATTTCCATCTTTCCACATCGCCGTGGCCGTCGTTATTGTTGTTGTTCTTACTGCTGTTGTTATTGTTTGTTAATATGTGCTATAGTTCCACTTTCAACTGTTGTTTTCGTTGTTGTTGTTCTTGTTGTTCATATTCTTGTTGCTGTCGCTGCTTCCGGTTGCCTGTGTTGGCTATTTTGCTCACGTAATAACGATAATAGCCCTTATTTCTTCCATTTCTTTATATATTACATATATAAAGGTTGTTTTTTTTTTTGGCGAACCACTTCCGAACTTAGACCTCTCAGCTCTTCAAGTAGCACAAAACTAAGTACTTAGTTCATATTGCACAAGAGTCGAGTCATCAGTTGTCTTCTTGTCTAGTTTTTGTGGCTGCTGTCATGTTATAATTCTCTTATTGTCATAATATAATTGTTATTTTGTATTATTTCATTTTATTATTCTTTACAATTTTTTCTTTCTCATCGTGCCATCAAATGCGCTTAACTGATTCTCTTTCACAAGCAAAAGAAAGAAAAGAATTGCAGCTAACAAATCTCGAGTCATCAATTGTGAAAAAATGCCCAAAAAATAATGTTTTTTATTCGCAATAATTATCAAGACTTATGTGTATCTAAGTGTAAGTTGTGTGCATGGCTTTTTATATAATTTTTTCATGGTCATCTTGCTTTGTTTGTGGCTATTCTTTCTATTAAAGATATCACACTCACGTACTGCAAGGCAATTTACGTGTTACTTTCACTTTAATAAACAGAACACGACTTTAAAAACAAATTATATTATTATGAACTGACTCAATCGTAAAACTGAGTTGTAGGTGCTCTTACTTTGCTTCACTTATCACTGTTGACCCAGAAAGTTGTATAGTCAAGAGCTGACTTAGCTTGACCCCCGACTAAGTGCTTTCTGGCTACGGCAAAAATCATGTTTCACCTGCGAAAAGTGCTTTTTGTTATATTCATTCAACGAAAGCTAATGCCAAGCAATTTTCTTTGTTACACTAGAGTAGGATAATATTAACATCATTATATATAGACTTAAAAGCAGGAATGTTGAGGATTTAAAAGAATATAATTTTATACTTATTCGCAGCAATTTTTGTCTAAAGTTACAGCTTTTCTAGCTTAAAGTAAAACATTGTCTTATCTTAATATTTGAATATCATGTCTTGTTATTTATCTTATTGTCTACGTGTATCTGGTTTCAATTGATGTCTTGAACCTGTCTCATTTCCGTTTTTATCCAATCGCTTCTTTGTTATAAAATACAAAGAACGCGTTTCCAAGCATATGCCGTGCTTAATAAATTATTTCCAAGCCAACACAATGAACGGTTCTGTTGTCAATTAAATACTTATCTTTCCGTTACAGAATCAAACCGAACCGTATATGTAAAATGTTACGGCTTGCGGGCACGTTTGCTTAGCTGTTTGCACTGTCATTTAAGTCGCATTAGAATCCATTTAATCTTAAGCTCTTTGCAATGTTATTCTTGCCATTTGTGTAATAATGTTTGACACTCCACGTAAGTTCAATACACATTTATCAGCTGCAAAACGGCTGGCAAACAACCTTCTGTTGTGGCATCTTCTAAGGCCGAATAATTATGTGGGTGGCATTTTGGAGTGTGTAGATGGCCCAACAAACAAGTGTATAAAATATGGTTGTATCAAGGGTATTTTACTCGTGCAGTTTGAAGCTCTTCACCGTTTCTATGTGCTAACATGGCATCGTGGGCGCAGCAGCAGCCATCATCAGTCATGCGTGCGCAAATATTTTAAGTGCTTCCTGAAACGTGCCTCACGGTCTGGCTGACTGACTCACTGACTGACTACTCGACTGTCTGATATGCCTGCCCGATACTGCGCAACACATACACACAAACACATACATACAGTAAAGATAGGTTGAAAGGATATCGCAACTCGCAATTCGATATTCGACGTCAGGTGCGTGCCGTCGGGCCAACATGATTGCATAGATACTTGAATACTTGACTATCGTGCAACAGCCGAGAGTTGCTAACAAAATATTATCAATAATATTATTGCAAGGCATCTGCAATGTAAGTCCTTCGTGCTTCGCAACTGAATGCCATCAAGAACATAGTTAGCAATTTGTTGCTGTACAGCAAATAAATAATGTTATCTTAACTTTGAAAGAAGATACATTTTAGAAAATTGCTTTAATGCGTTCAATGCTTGAATTGAAAATCTAAATGTATTGATAGACACAGCACAGTTCACAGATGTTGAAATAATCTCAAATAATAAAAGAACCTCAGCCTTAAAGTGCAGTTGGTTTGACTTAAAGATTATGCAAACATAAGTCAACTTGCTTTTATTAAAATACTGAATTGTATTGGATGAATTAAGATAATCGATCTCCAACTAATAAAACTTGCTTAAGCTTTTCTCCTTTTAGGAGTTTACACAAATAAACATGTGTTAAAAAACCAAAACAATAAAATACACTTTCTTAAGCATTTTTATTTTTACTGTACCTTCGATGGTAAAATAAAACATTTAAATGTTTTTAATGTACTTGTTAAAGCCTTGCTATTGGTGCTTGGTCAATATTGATAAGCTGGATTTAAAAATGTATTTTTTTAATGCTCGTGCTTGCCATAGGTGTGGCAATAATTGGGGCCAGGTTGTTGTTGATAGAGGCCTTGAAGCCCATAAGCTTTATGCCATACAAGCAGATACACCCACACAAACGCAAATCTGTTTCTCTCTCTTTCTGGCTTACGTTCGCATTAACCGTGCACTGCATTAGACCTACCACACATACTACAATATTTGGGACCACAGCTCCCAGGCCCTACATAACACTCGGACGTAAGTGTTGAAGCGGCAAGAGTTAAGCTGCTGTTTATGGTATTGCTGGTCCTGTGTTGTGTGTGTCTGTGTGTGTGTGTGAGTGTGGGTGTGTGTGTGTAACTACCACTCGGCTGTTGCTGATAATGGCAGTGTGGCAGTGCACGATTTAAGCTGGATGATAAGTGCAGTCGGTAGTTGTCTTCGTTGCCTGCTGCGTCGTGGCAAACTTGAACAAAGCTGTGAAAATCTTCGCAGCACTTGAAAAAGGAAAAGTTTTCACCAACAAGCCACCAGAACAATAAGCGCATAAAAACTTTTGCGGCTTTTCCATAGGCGTAGCTTAAGAAAAAAAAAAACAAAACTGAAACGCTTAACTTTATAAATATATGCTGCATTAGGGTATGCCATAAACAAACATTTAACACCAATGTGGTCCTATACGAAGGTATGTTTTAAGTGTACTTGTCAACTAGAATCAAAAATTTGCATTAAATTAAAAAAACCATTGCCATAATAAAAAAAGTTTTCCTTTGCACAAACCTAAGAATATACAATTCTTATTAACACACAAAGTGAAAGCATTTCTAATTTCATTTTTGGTTTTCGTTTTGTTTCTTTTGTAACTAAGTCAGCGGGACAAATTGTCAACAAAGAACGGTTACCTAAAGGTTAAGGCATTAAAATGTTTTTGTCACAGCGTTACTCAGCCAATACATTACTGTGATTTATTTGAAACGCTTTAGACGGCTTGCGTTGTGCGAGTTAGTCAGCTGCACAGCGGGTTACTCTTTGCAGCGGAGTGGATAGCTTCAGCTTATGAAATATTTCAAAGCATTTGCTGTATTTGACAAGCAGTCAAAGTTAAGCGTCCACTCGTTAAGTGACAAGGGCCTCAGGAGCAAACAGTGCCTTCGGGGATCCTATCCCAGCCTTGAAAACCCCATGGCAGTTACCATTCCATTAAGCTTTTCAATGCGGCGCACAGCAACATGAAATAAATATATATTTAAAAAAATAAAAAAGAATTTGCAAGAAATTTCATTTCCTGGCACTCAACTACTCACCCTCTCACGCAAAACCCTCTTTCTCCCTGAGTTGGCAAAGACTCAAACCAAGACACTTCAGGCCCAACCAACTCGAGTCACTCATTTGGCTTTAACATAAAACCAATTTAAACTTCTGCAGCTCGTGGTAAAAGCTTCAACTGAACAATCGACACTCAGTCCCCACTGTTTAACGTTTTTTCAATATGCATACACACACACACACACACACACACACACACACAACAAAAAACTACCCCTGGCAAAGAAAACAGTGCATGAAGAATTTTAATTTCATTTTTCTGCAGTATTTTAAAGTTGACTTTCGACTTACCTGAGTGAATGTTCTTGGGTTGGCTTCCATTTGGCGCCCTTCAGGGCGCCAGGCTCTGATTTAATACGCGTGGGAAAAACAACAATGGTGACGGGCGCGCGAGAAAAACTTGAAAATACTTAGGCGCCGAGGCTGCTTTTTGGCTTTTCTTAAGCCTCGAGGAAAGCAACTTTTCCGATGCGGCACGTAGCGTTCATAATTATGTGGATTTTGGAAATTAAGTAAGCGACTGTTAGACAACTTTTTCTGATGAAGCCACTGTGATAACGATTGACGCTCTGTTGTGTGTAAGATGCTTCCCAACACACACACACACAAACACACAGAGATTTATGCAAAACTTGAAGAACAACAGGTGAGGGTAATGGTCGTTTTCCTTTCTATCCAGCGACCAATATGCCCCAGGCTCAGTGCAATGCAAGGTGCAAGTTAAGTTCCAAATTTGTTAAACTGTCACAAACGCTCTGAATGCGAAATGAGCACAAGGCTCAAAACATGCGAAGCATAATTATATGAGTATATACTTGAAGAGCGGGGCGTGGGGCAAAGTAGAAAACGAATGGGTGGGTTGGGTGTCTAGCATGCTTGAAGTTGGCGGCTGCAGGTGGCATAGGCCAAGGAAATTGCTCCAAACTGGCTTGCCGGAGCTAAACAAACAAGCGGCGTTGAATTACGATGCCGTACGCACGTGGTTGCCACAGTCTGCTGCTGCTGCTGCTGCTGCTGATGTTGTTGTTGCAGCAGGTGTGGGTAGCTGGAGGTATAGTATACATATCTGTATGTATATGTGTGTGTTTGTGTGTTTGTAGGGTTTTTGCTTTAAGTGGAGTGTGCCCTCCACATGAGTAATAGTAATGATGTTGCCTCCACTCAAGATGTGTGCCGCTGCCAGCAGGCTTATGAATAAATTAAGAAAAGGCCGCCCCAGGAAAACGGGGCCACTAGGAGCGGACGGGGGCTAGGGCACGGCGGATAAGAGGGCTGCAAACGAAATGCGTCGCGAAAATAAAACAGACGACGCGTGTTTAAATAAAAGGCAATTTGAATGGGCTTCATGAGCCTGGGCCAAATGATCAACGCTCAGAACATCCTGCAAAGCATTCATTGTTAATTGTTAGGATTACTGCATGACTTTGTTTAAAATGAGTTAAGCCTTTGCCGCGGATACAAAGTAATACTTAGAAGCTTATAAAATGTTCGAAGACCTTAAAGCCCCAAATTCACAATAAAATAAAACGAAGCATTAAAAAAACAACCACAAGTTAGCAAAACGTGTTAAAACCAAGTGTATTTAAATGTTTTTTTTTTTAAATTAAAAGAATGCTAGCATTCCCAATGTTTCCAGTGTAACTGACCGCTATTAATTTAAGAAGAGTCTTAATAGCTCTATTTAAATTGTCAAAGCCACCTAAAGAAAAGAGAGCCATGTCTGCAGGTATTAGATAAAGCCGTGGGGTGTGGATATAAGATAAGGCGTCGACTAAAAATAATGCCGTTTAAATAGAAATCTTGTGACGTTTAGAAGAAGCAGCCTAAGGCTGAACGAAATAACGAACGAACTGCAGGACATAAAGAAAATGTCAGCAGTGACACGCAAAGCACAGCTATGCGAATGATGATAAAGTGAAATGTGGGAAGGTTGACGAGGCTAGGCGCCTTGGATGAGGAATTGGTGCCGCAGAGCGGTAGCTCGCACAGGTGATTTACATAGCATATTTAAGTGGAGCACTTTGTGAACTGTGCACGCGACACGACACGCGACACGATATCATCATCATCATCATCATGGTAACAAATGTTGCACACTATAAAGAAAGAAAGAAAAAAACACGAAGAGAAAGTAAAAGAAAAAGAATATGCTAGACATCGTTTCAGTTCAAAAGCATAAAAGAAGGAAATACGCTAGGCAAGCAAGCTGGAAGCATAAAGAACATATTTTGACTAAGATGTATTACAAGCGACAGCATAAGGAGTTTGACATTTTTATTATGTTGCCGCCAGCAATACACAGAGCAGCAGCAATCTGCGAGGAGAAGGAAAAAGCACAGGATAAGGAGCAAGAAGGATAAGCTAAGAAAGTTATTAGTGCGTCAACATTTAACTTGCAAGTTGCAAGTTTCATCGGCTTCTGGATTAGCTGTGGCTCACCCCCAAAAAGTGTGCAACAAAAAGCACAAAAATTGGATTTGCAACTAGACGCAACAAGAACTTAGTCTAAGACTGAGACTAATAGAAGTTTTTGATGCGCACATAATTCAATTATTATGGCGAGCAGCCCCAAGAAAGTGATTTGGCTAGCTGATGGCACGAACACAAGAAAAGAGAAGAAATACAATTTATTTAAAATAAATATGATTTATTATGTTTGGCATGCCCGCAACAAAACCCCTTGCCATCAGCCACCACACGAAAGGCAATCTGCATGAAGGATTACGGAACATGAACGCCAAGTTTGCAGAGTACTCAACGGCGACGATGCGCAATGGAAACAGAGAGATTGCCTTCCCCCGTTTATTTTCTCTTCTTTTTTTGACGACGACGACCTCCAACTCCTTATGCATAAAGCAAATTTGACTTAAGGTACACTTTGCGTTTTATTATGATGACTTACGGAGGTGGAGAAAAACGATACCAAAAAAGAAAAAAAAAACATTATATATATATAAATCATAAAATAAATGTAAGAAGCATGTTGCCAGCGAAGGGCTTAAATCTCAGGCAAAGGCAAATATCCATCAACAGGTTTGAGTATTGACAAACATGAAAAGGAAAACCCACACACACACCCACAACCACGCACACCAAATAAATTTACTATACGATTGAAATTTGATGATTTTTATGGATGGGTTTGAGAATTTAGATGAATTGTAAGTGCTCAAGGTATAATACTAACGAATCAAAAGATGTGTGTGCAAAAAGCATGAAATACTTGAATAAAGTAAGCGAAATTGAAAATGGTTTAGTTTTTTATATTGTATGCTTTTACTTATTAAAAATTCCTTAGCATACCTTTAAGTAAGCTGATGTATTAATATGAGGAAGAGCACTTAAATTTCTAACAATATTCTGCTTAGCAGCAAAACTGTCAAATTAACCTGAAAGTGGGTTAAATATGCCAAAGTTGCAACCCTTAAGTCGCATTATAGGTCCTTTTTTTTAAACAAATTCAATTTAAACATTCCGCAATTTCGTGTGTCTTTATTTTTTTTTACCCTTTTAGCTTGTGAATTTCTTATCAAATATTAAAAAAATATTGCTTTGTATACAAACATACGCAATAAAAAAGGTCGTTCAAAATGAACAAACTCTACATTTGTTACTTCAAAGCTGCACTTACTAAAGGCCAACAAATTTCATTACACTTATGGAAGCTCTTAAAAGAAATCTTTATTTAAATCCCAACAGGACACTTGTCTCATGCGAATTATGGTCACATAATTCAAATAGCACTAAATTACACTGCACAGTTGTAATAAACTGTCCTATCTCATATCTGAGAACAAGAAATTATTCATGTCAGCACAAAATACCATTTAGCAGAACATAAACGTAAAGTCAGTAAAGCAACAACAACACCAGAAAAACAAGCAACAAAGTTTGAGTAAATGTTTTAGTTATTGCAACAACCAGTTGATTATGAATTTAACCTATCCACCGCAGTGCACATAAATACTTGAATGCATTTAAGTTTACTTATTAGCTTGAGCAACTGAGAACTTAGAATTTGAACATAATAAAATAAGTACAAACGCTATTTTGCACTCAGTGTGCTTACTCCATTAGCAGGCTATTTTCACATTAGATGTTCGTTTTTAAAACTAAGAAATGATTTTTCAAAAACAATATTTATAATGTTAGTAATCAGATGGATTTAAAGCTTTCTGCACGTAGCTGCAATATGACCTTTTTAAAGAGAATCAATAGGCTTAAAAGCTTAACACAAAACGCGCTGTTCATTTAAATCGTTGGATTAGTGCTAATACAAAACCCAAAACGCCAAACAACTTGTGCAGCTAAGGTTTAACCTTAAAACGTTTGGTCGTTTATGGTCAACGGCAACTGTGGCGCCTAAATAGGATATTTATGGACCGCATCAGCCTGTGGACAATTGTAGGGCTATTACTGTAACTTGGTCAGCGTGGTCTGTGCAAACAAACACACCAAATACGGGCTGTAGCATTTTGAGTTGAGCTTTTATGCATAACTAATTGGCTGTCTGTAGTCAGAACCTGGTCCATGGGAACGTGAAACGTGGAACGTGGACCATTCTCCCTGTGGGTCAACTCTGTTCCTGCCTTGTGAGATTACAAGCAGCATGGCTCCTGCTACAGTTCCGGCTTCGGCTCCTGCTCATGCCGACAGGCAGTAACGTCAAATGTTTTTAAAGCCGGACTGGCCCCGCATGCCCAAAGCGCCAGTCGTGCGTGCCGGACGCATTAAAAACGTTGGCGCCTTTAAGCGGACGACTAACGCCAGCTGCCTGACTCCAGCAGAGCCGGACTTCAGCTACAGTTAAAATGCACAATTTGTAACAATGTTGCTTTTGCCTTTGCTTTTGCTGTTGTTGTTGTTTGTGTTTGTGTTGCTTGTCATCAGCATCGTTATATTGTTATGGCCATTGTTGTTGTTGTTGACGTCGTTTGCCGTTTGCCTTCCGCTTCCCGTCCTTGCTTTTTCACCGTTCCCACAGTCGCGCTATCCTGTTCTTTGTGTGTGTGTGTGTGTTGCCAGCTAATTGAATTTTCAGCATGAAATTTAATTTATCTTTGTTGTTTGTTTGCGCAACAAATGGCCGACGAAAAAAATGCAAATCCAAAAGTGGAAACAAGTTAACACAATTCCTTTTTTCATTCTTTTTTTTTTTTTTGTTGGTAATTTGGCACACTGTGCAAATCTGTTTGGCTTAGTCGGTTTATATGTATGTTTTATCACGCAACATAAATAAACAAAACGTTTGTCATTTGCTACATTTTTTTACAGGCAACAAAATGAAGTGGACGCTCATGCTGTTAATAATCTGCCTGGCATCGGAGCTAGTCAACTGTAAGCATTATCTAACATACCGATTAAATTGACTGTACTGTAATGAACTCTCCCAAAAATGCAAAACAGCCGAAATGAATTTGCCGCCAGTGTTTACACAGACTCTCAACAATATTGTGCTATTTGAGAATGTACCCGTGGGCACTGTGGTCTTTCAACTGGAAGGCTCAGATCCTGAAATGAGCAACGTTACATTTGGGTCCATTGGATCGGATCACTTCAGTGTCGACCCAGTTTCTGGCAACATAACGCTGGTGAAGCCCTTGGATCGTGAGGAAACGGATAGTTTGACATTTTTGGTATCGATCAGAGATCAAGTGGATCCAAATGGTGAATCAGAGCAAGATAATGTTGTGGAACAGCCCATTACATTTATTATATTAGACGAGAACGATAATCCGCCAGAATTTCAAGATGTAAGTTACAAATTTACCCCCTAAACAGAGTAGAATATATTTATTTGCATTAATTTTGCCTCAGACCCCTTATGAAGCTGATGTAAATGAGGATGCAGCTGTGGGCACGACTATTTTCAATAAGATTTTAGTCAAGGATAGAGATACAATTGGTGACAGCTTGGATCTTAAATGTCTACCACAACAGCAGAGTCCAGAGGCGTGTAGCAAGTGAGTCCATTATAAATGTATAAATATAACTTAAGTTCTAAACCGTGCGACATTTTTGTAGATTCCGCTTACAGCTGCTAACTCGGGAGGCAACCGTTCTAACTGCGGCTGTGGTGTTAAACGGTACTCTTAACTACAATCAACGCATGATTTACCACTTTCAAATCGAGGCCAGCGATGGTATGCACAAAACACAAACAACATTTGAGGCACGTGTCAAAGATGTACAGGATAAGCCGCCAGTATTCCAAGGCTCACTTTCCACGGTCATCGATGAAGATAGTCCCATTAACACTTTGGTACTCACTGTTCATGCTCGTGATGGCGACACTGGGGAACCAAGAAAAATAGTCTACGATCTGCTTAGCAGTAAGTATATGACCTAGCTTATTTAAGCAATCACAATCTCACACTTTCAAACTAATCTTTTTAATTTACTAATACTTTTTCTCATCCATTTAGATCCGAATGACTATTTTCTATTGGACTCGCACAGCGGTGAACTGCGAACGGCCAAGCCTTTGGACCGTGAGGCGCTAACTGATTCGACTGGTCTTATTCCACTATTGATTCGTGCCCGTGAGGTCGTTAACGGTGTTCCCAGCGATGATGCAATGACCAGTGCGACGGCCAAAGCCACAGTAACCATACGCGATGTCAATGACTCGCCGCCTACCTTCAATAAGAAGGAGTATGAAGTGTCCTTGCTGGAAAACACTCCAGAGGGAACACCACTGGCTCTAGACATGAGTGTGAGCGATGCAGATGTGGGTGTAAACTCGAAGTTTGCGTTACGATTGGAGGACGTGTCTGGTGTGTTTGATGTGGAGCCCAAATTGGTGACCGGCTACTCACAGGTTAATATACGTGTTGCCAACGGCACTTTGGACTACGAGAATCCCAATCAGCGCAAGTTCATTGTCCTGGTGATTGCTGAAGAGACAGACACGAATCCAAAACTCTCCTCGACAGCCACAATAACAGTGAGCGTGCTAGATGCCAATGACAACAAACCAAGTTTTGAGCAGGAGAGTTACTCGGCCACCGTCTCGGAGGCCGCCTTGCCTGGCCAGTACATCACAACGATAACCGCTAAGGACGTAGACTCGGGGAGCTTTGGAGATGCCGGTATACGGTACAGCCTTTCCGGCACCGGGGCTGAGCTCTTTCATGTCAACGAGCAAACGGGCGTCATTACCCTCAGCGATTGTCAGCGGCAAAGCAACAGGCGCCAGCGACGTGACCTCCATGAGAATGACAGCGACAATGGTCACGATGGTCATGCACTTGAAATGCTCTACATGGAGACGGACCGCATCGTCGACCAGCGACAGATTAACACAGAGCCCACCGTGCAATACACTTTAATCACGCAGGCGCCGCTGCAATCCGATCCAACAGCAACAACAACAGCCACAATGACAGCAGAAGCTGAAGCAGCTGCTAATGACGACAAAGCCGCTAGCAGCAAGGCGTCGACGACGTGTCTGGACTATGAAACGGAGACCACGTATTTCTTGTCATATAAGGTGTGTGAATTTATGTCAAAGTGTGGGAAGATGATGACAAACAATGATTTTTTTTTTGCAAAAGTTTCACTAGTGTCGATTTACAGTCCTATGCAATTTGAATTAAATCTAGTCTTTATATATTTTATTCTCTAATCTTGTAATAAGCAGTCGATACATAAAATCATCGAAATACTGCCCACACATTGATTAATATTCCTTAGAAATTAAAACATTAATCAGTGGTAAGCTAACATTAATCAAGCAATGAGTTGACAGATAACCTATATTTTTTGCAATATAAAAAAAGAGTATAAACAAGTCGACACCAACCTAAATAGTTTTTGTTTATTAATATATTTAACTCAATCTGTTTTATTCTTTGCTTGTTATGCAGGCCACCGACGACAACGGACAAGGTCAGACCTCTGTAGTCTCACTACGAATATCTGTGAGCGATGCGAATGATTCGCCGCCCGTATGTGAGAGTCCACTTTATCGGGCCAGCGTGGATGAGGGCGCCTTGGTGTTTGATTCGCCATTGGTGGTGAAGGCACGTGATGCAGACACAATGTCCAGCATCAGCTATCGGATTATTGGCTCGCCACAAATCGAGAGCATCTTTGACATTGACAAGCAGAGTGGTCAGATCAGCATACGGCCCAACGCCAGTTTGGATGTGACAAATCTGAAGAGCGAGCAGCTCATCTTTGTGGTTGAAGCTGATGATGGATTGTTTACGGCCAACTGTGGCGTTAACATCACAGTGCGTGATGTGAACAATCACGTGCCCAATTTCCTGCAACACAGCTATAGCGCAGTCGTTGAGGAGAACTCGGAAATTGGCACCAGTGTAGAGAAGCTACAAGCCACTGATTTAGATACAGGAAAAAATGCTGAGCTACGCTATCGCATACAGCAAGGCAGTTTCGATGATTTTGGCATTGATGAGCGCACCGGAGAGGTTTTTGTTTCCCGCAAATTGGACTACGACAGACGCAACACGTATCATCTGCAGGTGCAGGCAGCGGATCAGGGTACTCCCAGTCTGACGGGCACAGCTACCCTGACTATTACTGTGCAAAACAGCAACGATAAAGATCCCTATTTTGTGCCAGCCACACAACATGCAGAGGTTCGTGCCGATGAACCCACGGGACATCTAGTCTACACTCTGGTTGCCCTAGACCCTGATGTGGCGACGCATAACGCACTTGAGTTTGCCGCCACTGATGACATCACGGCCATTGACAAGGAGGGCAAGGAGCTGCAGCATAGTGAGCAATTCAAGGAGTACTTTGCCATCACCCGCAATGGAAAAGTTCTCGTTAATCGACAATTGGATCGTAATCTTTTTGCTGTGATGCGCATCAATGTGCTTGTGACGGACAGTACCGCACCCAACGTACAGCAGGGACGTGGTCTTCTCATCATCCAGATTATAGATGTGAATAAAATACCGCCGGTGAGTTTGACTCAAAAGCCAATTGGCTGTAAACGTTGACTGTTTATTTCAAATTCATTGACACTTTCGCACTCAAGATGTGATCCATTCTCGGTTGCCGACACACACATTTCCAACTGTCGATACTTATTCCAGTAGAGCTTGCTATGAGAAAAACAAAATGGTTCGATTAGGGATTCTTTAAAAATTTGGCTCAATAATCTGATGCTGATAGAAACGATATATAACTTATTTTTACAAAGGTTTTCCAGTATCAAAAAATCTCAAGCTATATATTTATAAAATACTTACAGAACTAGCGTACAGCAAATAGTCTTGAAAATAATCTTGACCAGGAATACCAGAAAAACAGAAAACGATTTGGTATAAAGATACTGTACACAACCATAACCCACAGCTAATTCACAAATGTTTATAATCACACTATCAATTACTTGTACAATTATTGTGGGCATAAGCAGCTCAGCTTGTGAGTTTGTCAGAATTGGATAACTGAAGTTAAAAAAAAAAGGAGGAAAATTAATGCAGAAAGAAAAAGTAAATTTTTTGAATAATTTGCACTTACATTGCAACGATATTTGCGGCAAGACCAATGAAACAAAGTAGAAAGCGTATAAGGAGCAATCCAGTTATAAGCAATTTGAACAACTCATGAATCCAAATCTCCTGCTGTGCCAAATTGACAAGCGTTTCGACCTCACGCAAATCCAAGTGCAATCGATGAACATTCAATGCAGTTGCTTTTAACATTATGCAAATAATGTTTATAGAAATAAGCTTCAGCTGGCCGTATGACATTTCCATTCGAATTTCCAAATAGTATCTGTTTACTTCCAAATAGTATTTGATTTAATTCTCATAAGCTCCTTTTCCTTTATCCTAATAGAGATTTAATGCACCTTGGAGCCCGGCACAGCCTTTGATTAAACTGCAAATGGTCGAGGAGCAGCCAATTGGCACTGTGTTAACCACTCTGCAGGCCAGTGATGAGGACTCCAGCATTGGTGAATTCAACATAACTGAAAACGATTACTTTGCCATCAATCACACCACTGGCGTCATTTATACTACGGCTCGCCTAGACTATGAAGCCGTCAAGGAGGTTAAGTTCATGGCCACAGTCAGTGATACTGGAGTGCCAGCACTTACAGCTACAGCAGACATTGTCGTTGACATTATAAACCTGAATGACAACGAGCCGCATTTTACACAATCCGAGTACTTCTTTAACATCACAGAGAACTCACCACGCGGCACAGTCGCTGGCAAAGTGGAGGCCCACGATGGTGATGTGGGTGCCTTTGGAGAGCTGACCTACACGCTGATTGGCGAGAACAACAAGTACTTCAGCATTGATGCATACACGGGCAATGTGATGGTTGCAAATGCCTCCATTTTGGACCGGGAACAGATTAAGGAACTCACACTGTCCGTCGTGGCACAGGATAAAGCACCAGAAACCGTGCAAAAATCGGCAACCGCAACGGTAATTTAAATTTAAAATAAGACCTTTTAATAAGTAACTAATGGTGTTTTCCTCTACACTTTCTTCCAGATACACATTAACATTCTAGACGTCAATGACAATGCACCTGTATTCACTCGTCCCGTATATAATTCAACCGTTTCGGAAAATGCTGCGTATCAACCACCGGCTGCACTCCTGCAAGTGCAGGCTACTGATCTCGATGAGGGCCTGTTTGGGGATGTGCGCTATGTTATAACGGCTGGCAATGAACTGGGACTGTTTAAGCTGGATGCACAGTCGGGTATTATTTATCCAGCTCAAAGTTTGAGTGGCAAACACGGTGTCTATGAATTGTTGATTTCGGCACGGGACACACAAGGATCGGGCACCATGGAGAGCACTGCGAAGGCAATCATTAATGTTCTAAGTGTTAACCGTCATCGTCCCGAATTCGTGATTCCTGCTTTATCGAATGCAACAATTGAAATACCTGGAGATATTGTGCAAGCAGACTATTTGCTGCTTACAGTGAAGGCCCTGGACAATGATACCGATAGCAATGGCAAGATAAGCTATCACCTCCAGGTCAACAATCAAAATGTCCAACAGACTTCGGATTTCAAGATTGATGAAAATACTGGCGAGTTACGCTCCCGGCAGCAGCTTAATCGCAAGAATCGCGCAAAGTAAGTAAACAAAAACAGCACCTAGTAACTTCATTACAACTCTTATTGATGTCAAAAATATCTTGCTTTGCAGCTTTGATATAATTTTGGTAGCACGTGATTCTGGTAATCCACCTTTTGAATCGCTACGTCTGCTGACCGTCAGCATTGTCGACGCGAATGAGAATCGTCCTGAGTTCCCTGACGCCGCCAATCCTTACAAGGTGTCGATTAACGAGAACAGTGGACGCAATGTTAAAATTGGGCATATTCAGGCTGCCTCACGTAGCAAACACAATCGCGACATATTCTACTACATGCTGTTGGGTAACGAGGATGGCGCCTTCTATGTGGACAAACTAACTGGTGATATATTCACAAACAAGAGTCTGGATCGTGAGGAGACTGATGCGTATACCTTGTATATATTGGCAAGCATCAAGGCTGATTTGCACATATCCGAAGAGGAGCGCGCTTCGTTTTCGATTAAAAGCCTTAATCGTGACAACACTGTTGCTAAGGTGGCCATTACCGTGCTGGATGTTAATGATAATGCACCGGTATTTGAGAAATCAATTTACTATGCGGGCGTCAATGCAAATGCTAAGATGAATGCGGCCATAACGCTTGTGAATGCCACCGATGCGGATCAGGGCAAAAATGCGAAAATCGAGTATATGATTGTTGCCTCAAATCTGTACAAGTTTGGAGCAAAGAAATCAACAGGTTCCATTGTGCCCAGTCCATTCGCTATATCACAAGACGGACGTATCTCAGCCAATACTATGATGGCGGAGTACAACCAGGATCGTTTTGAGCTTGAGATTGTGGCACGTGAATTGGAGGAACCACAGCGCTCAGCTAACACCAAAGTCAATGTAAGTGTGCAAGGTTTAAGTTAAATAAAATCATATAAAAGCGTAACTATTTGAAAAATATTATATATGATTTTAGATTTGGGTGTTTGATGGCACACAACTGGTCAGAGTGATTTTATCACGACCACCAGAAGAGGTCTATCAGGAGCAGGAGGAAATAATAGCAGAATTGCGCAACGCCACTCAGCATCGCATCATTGTAGACGAGATACGTTTTCACTTGGATTCGATTGGACGCATTCGCATGGATTGGTGTGATTTGTATTTCCATGCCGTGGATCCACAGACGCAGCAAATTGCGCCCGTTGATGAAATACTCAAGGATATTGACAGAAACTATGATTATCTTAAGGTAGGTTTGAGATATTAAAATGTTTCAAATGTTATCATTTCCAACTTACATTTGTCTTGCTTTTAAGGACTACTATGCTGGCTTTGCTATAGAGAACGTTGTGCCAGCCTATATAGCCATTGTGCAGGATGAGTTTGATCTGGCCGTTGCTGGATTGGTTGCCCTGGTCATTGTGCTCTTTGTGGGAGTCATAAGTTTCATTGTGTTGTGTTGCTGTCTTAAACACTGGAATCTCTCAGTGCCTGTGGAGACGCGTCGCAAAGAGGCTTTAATTAAAAAGCAAATCATCGAGGATTTAAATACAACCGAAAATCCTCTTTGGATAGAACAGTGCGTTAACAAATAATCTAATTGGTTATCCTAGTTGTTAATTTAATTTTTTTTACCCAGAAAACTTAAACTATATGAGGAGCAGGAGCTGACCATGCAGGTCTTCTCTGAGCCTGATCATATATCCAACTCGGATGCGCCCGGGCATTTGGACCACCGTAGCTCGCTGGAGCAGGTTCATCATGGCCAAACGGTGGACAACACGTATGCTACCATACAGCCACGAAACAATCAGAATCGTCTGACAGCCGGCTCAGGCAGCAACGGCGGCGCCGGTTCAATCTCGATGCGCAGTGGCGGTGCGACTAGTGCTGGAGGCATTGGTGGCGCCGGGCTGCTATTAGCCCGCGTCGATCCACATGGCAACGATTTTGCGGACTATGCAACCCTGCGCAACAATCGAGCACCCTCTGTAAGTATGCGCTAAAAGGAATTTTCAATTATAAATTTAAATATTTTATTAAATTGTTGCAGATGTACGAGTTCACGGGCTCCACATTCCAGGCACCGATTCGGGATGGCGATGATGCCGTAGCCGAGCTTATTTAAGCAGTCGAAACTGCAGCTAAACAGCTAAATTGTAAATTATATAGTAACTAACTATGTAGAGTGAACCTCTAGACACGGTTTAGTTCAACTGATCTGATCTTTTGCATTTCCTGGGTTTTCCGTTGCGTATAAACAACAAAATATATATATTATATAAGTGCATATACAGACACATCCATATATATAGTGAATATATACATAGCGTAGTAGTATCTTGTATGCCAACGATTATATAAAACTCAACTAATCGCTAAAAAAAAATATAATACCTACAATATTACCATGTTATATTGTGCTAACAGATACAAAAAATACCCCATAGAGGAATTTCTCCCGCATAAATAATGACAATAATATATATGAAAAAAACATATATATACATTTATATATATATATATAAATATATAAAAAGAACACATACACAATGTCTAGCGTTAATGTTAAGCGTTACTCAAATATATCTAGTTATAGTTTCAATTATTGCTTGACTTTACCTAAATACGCCGCGATATTAGTTTAAACGTCCACTCATTTTGTATTACTAAGTTATACCATTTAGAAAAAGACTAAATTATTTGCTCTTCCAATTCGTCTTACGTTAGTTTTCGGTCAGTAACTGTTAGGCCTAAGTTTATAGTTTAGTTAGCCGCGCTTGCTCATACGCCTACGTTGTAAGTTTTAGTTAAATATACTACTCAAGAAAATATGTGCAACAAACAATTGTGCAGTCACCTTAACTGCTCTTTTGCATCCATTAGAACAGAGTCATAACTCATTTGTTTGCATTTACACTATAAATACATTATAATAAACAATAAAAAAAACACACACAAAATGATTTATTAATTGATGGTTAAATTAACTAAGTTGTTACATATAAAGCTATAACAGTGGTGTCCAATTTTAAAAAGTATTCGTGCTCTAGAAAGAATATGTTTATCGCTGGATGTAAATTCCCCCAAGGCCGCTCAACGAATATTTGTGGGCTTAAAATTTGCTGGCGCTGCGATTTAGATACATAAAATCGTTATTTGTATTCGTGCATACTTTTAACGCCACCCTATCTTGTGTACCCCCTTGTTTGCTTTAACCCAGGATATTTTGTTGGCTACTCTGCTACCTGTTGATATTTGTTTGCCTGATAAACAAAAATTTTTCCGTTGCTGAGCTGTAAGCGTTGCTATAACAAACTCAAACCCCTTTAGAGTTTTCCTTAATAGAGGCATTTCAGTTTTTTAAATCAACAAAAATTGTTGAACACCTCGAAACGTCTATACACACAAAAAATATCAATATATAGCATTACAATTTTGAAGAGTTAAAAGAAAATACCAAAATCAGCAATATGGATGAAGTGGAGGTTACTAGTGTGGGCCAATTTCAGACCTTGGTCCGCTACAATAATCCGGTGCTTGTTGTCAAGCATCCGGACAAGAAGGGCGCTCCGTTGACGGAGCTGGAAATGAAAAGACCCCAAACGGCCGGCGCCCTATTAGATACAAAGAAAGAAACAGAGGAGATATTAAACTCAATACTGCCACCACGTTGCTGGGAGGAGGATGGCCAGTTGTGGCAGCAATCTGTATCCAGCACGCCAGCCACACGACAAGATGTTATTAATTTGCAGGAGATGTTGGACACTCGCCTGCAGCAAACTCAGGCACGCGAGACGGGCATCTGTCCTGTGCGCCGTGAGCTCTATTCACAATGCTTTGGTAAGCTTTATTTCAATGCGCAGCCACATAATTCTTAACAAGTGCTATATTGCAGATGAAATTATTCGCCAGGTGACCATTAATTGCTCGGAGCGTGGTTTGCTTTTGTTGCGCATTCGCGACGAGATCGCAATGTCAATGGAGGCCTATGAGACCCTGTACTGTAGCTCAGTTGCATTTGGGATGCGTAAAGCCTTGCAGGCCCACGAGGAGAAGGAAATGTTGCGCGATCGCGTCAAGACTTTAGAGTCTGATAAGGAGGCACTCGAGGAGATCATTGCCGACATGAAAATGAAGCAGGAACAGGCCGAACGTCGCAATGCTGAGCTACGCGCTTCTGAGGAGAAGAAATTCACTGAAGAGATAACATTCCTGAAGAAGACCAACGCCCAGCTTAAAGCGCAACTTGAGGGCATAACGGCTCCTAAGAAATAGATGTTACACAATAAGTGTATATTTTTTTTTATGTATTTATTGGTTTAAATGAATTGTTAGAAATTATTAAAATTAAATGGACTGAGCAACTTCTAAGACTCATCGGCCTCAGTGTTCTTATTGGCTGTTTCCTGATTTGGGTTCTCAATTAATGTTTCAGGTTCGGCTTCTGCTGGTGATTGTTCTGGCTGCTGTTCCATTTCAGGCTCATCCGCATTAATCTCGTTTAGTATTGGTGTCGGCTTAAAGGCTTCTGGAGTCTGTTTTGCTTTTTTCTCCTTTGCTGCGCGCTTTTGAGGTGGTTCATCATTGGGCTCCGTTGCGTCTGCAATGTCGTTTCTTTCGTCATCTTCATTAGGTAATTGACTGCGTAAGGCGCGCAACTCTTCTTCAGATGGCAGAGTGTCTTTTAACTGCTCCATTTTGCTCATGTACAGCTCGTAGACAAATTGCGTCATTTCCGTCATATTTTCAATTGTTTTGCTTATGGTATCAGAAACAGTCTGGCTGGTCAGGCGTTTGGTTGGATATTCCTCTGCTGGCACTAGGCAAAGCTTGAGTGGTCGTTCCATTAGCTACAATATAAAAAATAAGTTACTGTTACTAAAAGCCGCTATATATAGAATGGTTTAACTTACCAACTTAAATGTCTGCTGTAATTCTAAACAGTTCTTAAACAAGGACACTCGACCAAAGATATAAAGGCCGAGTCGGGCACGACTCATAGCCACAACTAAACGCCGCACATCACGCAAATGACCCACAGCCTTAGTGCGCACCAGTGAGATGAGAATGTAGTCATTTTGCTGTCCTTGATATTTGTCAACTGTGGTGATTTTATGCGGCCAGCCAATAAGAGGATTGTTGCCGCAGCGTGCATTAATAACATCTCGAATTAGATGCTTTTGACCGTTGTAAGTGGTCAGAATGGATATCTTGGCAGATGGATAACCCAAAAGACGCATGTACATGTACATAGCAACTACATACTCTGCCTCGGCAAGGTTCTATTAGAGCAAAAATAGCATAAGTAACAGTAACAGTTGACAGTAAATTGGATATTTGCTTACCTGATAGAAATAGGGATTTGGCTCAGATTCGCCGACGCCTTTGAAATCTTCTACATTTATCAGCTGATAGTCGTAGGCCAAGCCCGTATTTGCCTTTTTATACTCGTCACGCTCAAAGATGTGCTGCAGGTCAGCCAGTTTCTTGTAGCGCCACTTGTACAGGCTGCATATGCTGGAACGAGCACGACCTTGGCCGTCCAAATCCACAGTAGGTACGCCTAGACGTACGAGACGCGTGAACAAACTCTGCTCCATGTTTGAATACTTCTGAAAAGCCATGTTCTTAATGACAGGCGGTAGCTGGTGATGATCACCAATCATTATCCAGCGCTTTAAACGATTCAAACCGTCCAGCGGATTTTGCAGCAGCAGTGGAATAAAAGTCTCGATTTCTAAGATCTGAGCTGACTCTTCCATTAAAATGTTGTCGTAGCGGAATCCTAGATTAACAAGTTCCTTGCGTTTCAGCGCTGCATGTGTACATGTCATGGCAATGATCTTTGCCTCTTTGACCAACAAATATTTGGATCGATCAAGACCCGTGCGTAGCAGCTCAAAAGCCCGAAATTCTTCAAGCTCGGTAAATATGTCGGATATGTACCGAAAGTTTGACTGTGCTATATTCATAAGTTCCTCATAACTGTCACCCTTAAAAAGTGGCTGTGGTGCATCGGAAAAGAACTTTCCAAATGGAAATTCGGTTTCAAATATGCCAGACAGCTTGCCCATGTCCGTTTCAGCACTGTGAGCGACCATCTGGCTTTGGAACTTCTCCCAACGTGCTATCACATTGTACAAGTAAAAGTACCCGGCCGTCTCGCAGGTGTAGGCATTGTCTCCACTAACGCCAACTGCCTCCTGCAGTCGCTGCACTTGACTAAGCAGATCCATGCGCTTTGCTAGCACATAGTTGACACGTCCATAGCGACTGTAGTCCTTTTCTGTTTCTAATGCTTCCTCACCGTGGCCCAGACGCAAAAGATGTCGTTCATCAATGTCCAAAGCCATAATCTTTTCAAAAAGCTGATTTAGAGCTTGATTGGAGTGAGTAACAATTAATGTGCGTTGATTGGGCTGGTTGTGATAGATATTCGAAATTATTTGCACGGCAACATCAGTTTTGCCTGTGCCAGGTGGACCCACCACCAGAGTAAGACCTGGCTGCATGCCAGCGCGTATTGCCTCGATCTGTGTTGGCGTAAACCGTATGCAATTTCTAAAAAAACAAAGTTATGTTCATTTTTGAATAAATACATTCTTTTTTTGGTACTTACTGTTTGGGCTTGTCGCTGGGATAGGGACCTCTCGCTTCGTATTTATAGGGCTGCACAATGATGGATTTAGATACAGTAGGCTGATCCGTCTCCATCTCCTCTGTGTCGGTGTCATGTCGTTCCGCTACATCCTCGAAGATAAGACGATATGGTGGTTCTCTTTTTTCCAAAGCCTCCTCACATTTCAGCTCGTAGTCGGGAAAACTGGCTTTCAAGTGATCGTAGTCCAGAAAAGTGTCATTGAACTCCAGACTGCGTTCCTGATTGGGCATATTGCTGTAATGCGCAGCAGCCGGATCACCATATCCAAGAAGAATATCATGCAGCCAAGGTGGCACGACGCATTCAGTATTCATAAGATGCCGAATGGTTTCCAGCACGGCCTTAAAATTATTCTCCTTAGGTTTGCGACGCATCAAAATGTTAAAGCTCTCATAGACATCGTCTGCACCCTGTTAAATTCAAAAAACAGATTAACTTTAAGCTTAAATCTTTCGTCAGTTAAAATCTCAATTGTCTACTTACCTCTTGCAAGTCGTCCATATCCATGCGATATTGATTTGAGTCGAGCCACACACGATAGCAACGCTGTTCGCCAGGCAACATTGGTCGCGGTTCCGGGCCATCCTCGATGACACGTCCATTAGGATCCAGCATGCCCTCCACCTCACAGCCACGCACGCTGACCAAGCCCACTTGTGGCAAGAAGGGTTCCCTAGAGTTATATTTAGTGCCGTAGGGTTGCGTGGGTTTAACTGTGATCAAAAAGCAGACATCGTGTTTGCGAAGGTTTTCCCACTCATCCTTGATTTCGCGACGAACTGAGAGCGTGACACCCACATCGGCACGCACACGAGACGGCTTTTTCTCGCCCAGATGTGGTTTCGCCACCTCTACAACAGCAAAGCTGGCAACTGGCAACGCCATGCGTGCCCAGCCGCCAAAGACGACGTCGCCGTCCTCCGACTGCCAGGGCAACATACGGCTGACAGCATCTTCAATATCCTGACGTATCTCATAAGTGGACTCCAGACGGAACAAATTAAAGTTGCGCAGCAAATAATCGTGCAGCGTTAGGAACTGCAAGTTAAGCTTGGGCAGAGCCAAGCAAGTATCTCCCGTATAATATTCCGATGGCACCACATTCTCATCCCATATAATCTGCTCTGTGGGATATAGTGGCATCTCGTTGAGTGCCTCCAGCTGAGAACAGCGTTTCTCATGTCGAGTTATAAGCAACTCGCGCAGAAATGCCTCGTCCAAACGATGCCATTGGAATGGCTCGACAGCTTCATCGGGCACCAGATTAAGAAATGTGGCAATCTGTTTAAGTCCCTCTGCATCCAGCGCACCAAAATGCTTCACAAGTGAGTCGCGGTTGTCCACAGTTGCCACATTTGACAATGCAAAGACGCGCAGAGTGGAGAACTTGGCAAAAACAGCGCGTTGCAGCGAAGTAATCTTTTTATAATGCAGTTGGGTCATATCATGATCGGTCAGCGAGTTGCCAGTCACATCGTTGATCTCGAAGCGGGTATAGAATTTAAGCATATCCAACAGCTTTAAGAGATAAAACAAAAGGTTTGAATTGATTAGTGATTCATATCAGTTCGCTACACCTAATACGTATTTATACCAAAGTAAATCTGTAAACATGCTGAACCGCTCCTGAACTTATACTCTACACAGAGGTGCACTCAATAGAACGTATTTTTTCTGCTACCACTACCACTACCTGTATTCCCAATTCTACAAGCACACGCACACTCACACACGCAAGCATTGCTCTCTTTGAACCTGCAGCACAGGTAGCAAGCGAGAGCTAGCGAGAACTGGCTAAGTAACAAGCCGGTCTGTGACAGCCGCTTAAGGTTGATACGTCATCATTTTAGGCATTGAGCATATTTTCAAAAAGTCTACAAGCTGTCAACCTCAACATGGCATCGAGAGAGTAGTAGCGTGAACGAGAGCGTTAATTGAATGAGCAACAAGATGTCAGCAAAAAGCGGTCTGTCCATAGTAGACGGAAGTCCTTATTGGGCTCGCAGACAAGCAATCAGTATGGCGAAAATGTTTAGTTATATTATGTATTCATTCAGATAAAAATAATAAAAACTGTTATTTCGGTAGGAAGTTTCTTGAGGCATTGAATACATTATATGCATATGTTTTTGTAGGTGTGATACGACAAGGGCTTCCTCTTCCATAAAGATGCACAAACATTGCATGATTCTAGTTGCCCTGCTTCTGCTCCTGCTCCCAAGTGCTGACAAGTGGAGCATAATGAAAGACAAGGCACGCGTTCTCAATTGCTGCAAAGGGTTGTTTTAGTTGCAATTGCTGTTGCAGTTTGCTGGGATGCATACACCACACTAGATGAAGTACTTTGGTGTCTTATCACATCATCACACGGCCAGACAAACAACAAACAACGAGGCACACAGACGCACATACATGCAGTATACAAACAAGCAAAACACACTTGGGTTTGCCGGTTCTTTGAGTCGCTACTTTTGCTCCAATTGATAATTTCCGTCGCTCAATTTAAACAACAAAAAATAAAGACTCGGTTGTATATGTGAGAGATGTGAAGCGTACCATCAAAGCCCTGCTTCAGCGCCTTGTTTTGCTTGGTGGTTGCTGCTGCTTGTTTCGACAAAAAAAAAAGCAAAGGGAAAAGGCAGGGCAATGGAACTCTACACATAGCCCAACGAAAACCGGCTGCTGCTGTTGCTGCTCTCTCTCTCTCTCTCACTTTTCTGCTTCCGCTAGTAACTAGAAGTTAAGAGCGCCAGTCAACAGCCAGTTCCCTCAGTCAGAGTCAGAGTCGAAGTTAGAGAGACACAATGAGAGAGAGAGAGAGAGAGAGAGAGAGAGAGAGAGAGAGTAAGAGGGACCAAGACCCAGTCGCATTCTCAGTCTCAGTCTGGGTCTCATTCTCAGTCAGTTGTCGGTCGAAGCGGTTCGTTGTCTTTTGGAATTTGTGCGCTGGCTGCATAAAAATGCAAATAACAAATTTTGTTTAGCAAATAAGAAATTGTATATATGGTGTATAAACTTTGTGGACTATGGGATATGATCTGATACGCTCTAGATATAACCTTGTGTTTGTTTTAAGCTCTAGAATATAAAAGCGATTTAAAAAAATTTACTATAGCTTGTCTGGCTGCTTGCTTTAGTTTTTGGCATGCAAGTCATGATCTTGGCTCGAAACCGGCATTAGCCATTGCTTTGATGACGCATTCGATTACGATTACGATTACGTGTATGTGTACGTGTACGTGTATCTGTGTCCGTAGGTGTATCTGTTGCTAAAGGTGTATTTGTATCTGTAGCTATAGCTAAAGCAATAGCTGTAGCAATTTTGTCGTGCGAGATGCTCGTAAAAACGCTTGGCGCGCAAATTTTGGCATACCTGGGCAAAGGCAGCTGTCTCCTGCTCGCACTGTTGGCCACACTGCATGGCATTGTTGTCACCGCTCATGTGGCCAATACTAGCTCTCTGCCCGCAGGCCACGATCCCAACCTGGTGCTTGTGAACAAATGCTGTGAGAAGTTCGAGATACACGTGAACAATACGTGTCAGCAGGTGAACAAAACGGGTAAGTTACTGCCATCCGTTCATTGACAAGATCTACAAATAGTTGCATTAAACCAAAACAAGGCAGTTGTCAGGGGCAACGGCAGTAGCACAAATGCCTGAACTCGGCCACTGTCGGCTAGGCCATTCAACTTTATTGGATTTTTGGCTCTTGGCATGCAACATATGCCCAACATTTAATGGCCCATTTGCTGGCAATCAATGAGGCAGCGAATTGAGCGCCTGCTAACGAAAAGTTCCCTTCATTGTTTTAAAACAAAACACAAACAGAGTCATCATGATTTATGATTTATGGCTAGAAGGGAAGTGTGCGGGAATAGACACTTAGCACTGAGTAGGGGCTAGAGGCTAATGCCATATGCATGGCATCAAGTTTAACAACAAAGCAAAGTTTGCTACAATTTTCATTCAACCAACACAACAGAAATATTCTTCTATAATTTCATAATCTAATAAGGATAACTAGCAAAAGGCAAAGAATTTATATTTTAAGTATTAATTATGTTGGTTATGCGAAAGAATGCTTAGTTATGAACATAACAAGCTCAACTAACTAAATATCTCATGCATACACAGCTTCCATTTACAGTGAGTCACTAATTAATTAACATATCAACAGCTTTCAAAAGCAAACATAATACATACATAATGGAAGTTTAAGAAATTAACACAATTTCCAGAGACTTCAAACAGTTTGCTGATGAGATTGGTATGCGGTAAATCTGTATTCTGGATTTGCGATGCTTCAGAATGTTACGCACGATCTGATTGTGCATTTTTATTATTTATAGAATTGAAGTGATATTTTATGATTAGCTATGTTCGCAGCTGTGGATTCTTTGATTCTCTCGACCATTTAAAGCTATCTGTTGCTAATGCATTATTCTTCAATTTATGCTCTTAATAGACTATTTTCAGCCCATGTTCACTAGCTACAGCGGCGATCAGAACAGACCAGTTGAGCATTTCAAGTTCGTCATAGGTGTTCCCAACTGTGGCATAAAACAGATGTGGCCTGTTCTGGACTATGCGGGGGTAAGTACCACTAAATGCCATCACAAATGACAATGTGTTTAACTAAACTTTTCTCATGCAGAGCTATGACAAACTGGTGCTACTCGATGATGGCAAACTGAGGCATTACACAAATGCAGAGGATGAGGCCGACGAGCTGCGTGGTGTACAAACGGATTATGATGAGGATCTAGTGGAGGCAAACAAGCCACGCTATTATGACTACGAGCAGGGGCAGTACTGTCTGGATAAGGTAAGTGTTATACTTATTAAAAGGTGTTATCATTAAATAACAAATATGTATTCTACAGGCGATATCACCAGAGCACAAGCAGAGCTTATTTGCTCACATATGCTTGGCCAAAAAGGAGAACAATTGGAATGATTCCAATTTTTTGTTGCGAAAAATACTTAATCCCATTTTTCATGGCATATCGCTGATCATTTTGCTGGTTATAGCAATCATATACTTTATATTACCCACGTTAAGGTGAGATTCGTTTCATTGTAATAAGGAGCACAACTCAAAGGAGCTGAAAACGTTACATTATTCAATTAGTTCAATTAATTTCATTGAATTCTTTTTTCGTTTAGCAGAGATCTGGTTGGCAATATAGTGACCACAATAGCCATGTGTTTGATGATTAGCCAGGCAGCGGATCTGGTTTGCATATTTACGGATTTTACCAATCACGTCAGCTTTATTGTGGCGGACATTATACTGTGCTTCAGTCTGTTGGCCGCCTTCTTCTGGCTAAACAGTTTCGGTTATTATATATGGAAAACATTTCGGTCGCGGAATGTGTTTCTGCGCGTCACAGATGGTCGCAAATATTGCTACTACTCGGCCTATGCCTGGGGCTGCACAGCAACCATGGCAGTGCTGGCGGTTTTCGCACACTTCTTCTTGGATGCGGACTCGTACAAGAAGGAGAATATGCGGGGCGAACAGCAGACAATTGGCTGGCTGGGCATATGCATTTTCTTTGCACCCATTGCATGCACCATCATAATAAACATCTTCTTCTATGTGACCACACGGAAGTTAATCAATCGACGCACCGTCTACGGACGCATTGCGCACAAGCTGAAGGCGAAGTAAGTAATGAATCTATTATTAGCATATTCATGATTAATCTGTTGTTGTCGTTGTTGTTGTTGTTGTTAATAGCTTCATAATGTTTTCGCTGATGCTGCTGGTAATGTCATTTGCCTGGCTCTTTCTAACCATGTCCTGGCTGGCCCTGGACGGACTGCTCTATGCGCACATCGTAGTGAATGCGTTCCAGGCACCACTGCTGCTATATATCTGCGTTCTGCGGCAGCGTCATGTAACCTTTCTGCTTAAGAAGTCTTGCTGCTACAATGAGCCACCGTCAGCGAGTGATTGGGGAGACGAGATGCATTACATGAATGGCAACGACTATTAAGAACGTGCACCTAACTCAGGCTCAATGTGAGCCAATGCCAAGTTATAGTTGGGCAACGGCCTTGGGATATCCACTTATTGTAAGATCTACTTGTAGCTATGCTTAAGTGTTTTTGTAGTTTAACAATGTTAAACATTGAGATTTGTACTTAAAGAAAAAACCCCAACTAATTTATAACAGAACAAACAAATAAAACAATCAAAGTCTGACACATACCTGACCAAATAGTTTGCCCTCCTCACGCTGCACCAGGGGACTCATCAGAGCTCGCACAATCAGATGACAATCATCCAGCACAGTGTTGAAGAAACGGCGCGTGGGCAAAAGTGCTTCCAAGTCGATAATAAACTCTAAAAAGCGTTCGCAATAGTGCACCACGTTGCTGTTTAGTTCACCTTCAGCGGGAATGCGCTCCAAAATGTGCAGAAAGTCTATTATGAGATTCTGCATAAAGTGTCGTTCCCACATTAGATCTGGTTGGGCATTATCTTTCTCCTTTTTCTGCAAGCGCTTCCAGTATTTTCGCCATTCGGGTACTTCCTTCAGCTCCTGCTCGCGACGTCCTTTTAAAGATAATGGATATGGATTGGTTAACCTTGAATACGTAATGTTAATGTTTTTTGTTTGTGTACTTACGAGGCTGTAGACAATGCCACATGGAGAGTGAGACAAGGCGTTTGGCTTGCTCGCGACACAGCTCGACCTCCATACTATTGAAGCAATGATTCAAGAACATAAGTAGAGCAGTTCGCTCGCGCATCGTGCTCCGGTTTTTCTTCGTTGCCTGGTCTGGCAAGCAGGAATCCAGCACGTGGCGAAAAAATGCTGGATACTGATCTGGTAGTTGCTCAAACACGTTCCACACTTCGACGCGTTCGCGAAACTTCTCATTCGACATGATAACAATGGACATTAGATGGGCGTGAGTTGCCTTCTCTCGTCTGTAATTGGGCCACAAATATTGCTCCAGGTACTGGCTAAATTCCAGCATGTTGATGCGACGCGCGCTGTTCTTGCCGCTGGTTATCTCGTCGGCGTATATTTTTTCAATGATGTTCGCATTGTATGGCAAATGCTCGGAATGTGACTCCGGTAGCCAGTACTTTGATGCTAGCTACAAAATATCAATAGTTTTAGGTTTGTAAACGTTTGCTTAACAGAGCACCCACCTGCCAGATTACATCGGAGCTGAATTGATCCAATGTTAGTGCTCCAACTTTTTCCTTTGGCTTCTTGCTAGCTTCCTTAGCTACTTGAGCTTGCGTTTGGCTGCGTCTTTTCATATTGCGCACAAGTTAACCAAATAAAACAAACAAAAACAATCGCACACTGCCGAAAATATCACCAAAACAAACGCCGGCTTCAGTGTGACCGCAACTGGTAAGAGAAAATATATCAACAACGGGTGCAGTACATCGATATCAAATTTAACACAATCGATACTAACAACAAGGTGGCAGCTCTTTGCATCGTAAGGAATTACAGTTTGGAGGTCACTCGAAGCGCCGACAACATGTACCAACCGATGCCGCCAGAAAACTTAATTGTAAGTAATAAATATATTACTACCGCTATAATTATGATTTAATAGTTGAAATATGTTTGGTATTTCAGAGCCACGTTGTGGGTGTGCTTGGCTTACCGTTGCTGGATAAGCTTCAGCAACTAGAAGTGTTGTTTGAGCGATGCACCGTGCGGCAAATGCAGGAAATTTACTCGCTCATTGTTCATTCCATTTTTGGTATCAATGGAAATGTTTTGGGATGGGGTCTAAGGACTACTACCATGGAGAATGCAATACATTTCTTTAGCAGACTGCAGCAGTTTCTTGGCGTAAACGGTATCTGGATGCATGTTTGTCACCGGCTTTTAAATGAAACAACCAAATTTGAAATTGACATAAGTTCATTACCGGTAATTTGCAATCACTTAAAGTTTTCACATTTATTGTTTAAATATATAATACCTTTGTCTTTCATTATAGCGCAAATTTATTGAAATGCTGCAGACAGGGCCAATGTTTTATGCGGAACTGATAAACATCGACCCGCTCAGGCTACAAGTGGGCACACTGTCTCTCAACGCCTTCGAATTTTATATGTTCCACTTTGTGCTGTATGCGCTGCAACCATTGCACACCGTGAATCCCATTGCCCTGCAGATACACAACGAACGTACCAGGACCGTCTATCAGTTGCTGGCGTCCGAATACCTGGATAACTATCTGCCACAGTATCCGGACGCACGCATCGAGCCGTCAAACTTTTCCAACAGTGTGAAGGCACCGCAACAAATGCCTGTACAGTCGCTGCAGCCGCAGCGTAAGTTGCGTTACCTGAAGCTACCCAGTTCATATCGCAATAGTAACAACAATGCAAGCGGTGGTATTGGTGGTGGCAACACTTCACCTCAGTCTGCAGACGGAAGTAGTTCAACAAACCGAGCCTACGTCTGGCGATCCGAGTCTGTGTTGCATTTCTTTGTGGATATTTGGTTGCGCCACGACATCGAGTCGGAGCATCATTTGCCCAGCAGTGATTTTGTGAGAGGTGTGCGGACGCTTGTTAAACAAATACATTACTTTGCCAATGCAGCGCATGTGGATCATGGTCCGCTGTGTGAGCTGCGTAAGCTATCCTTGACCATGGTGAAAGCGAATATTTATGGGTTTCTCTGCAGCCTAATCGATCGATGGCCACTGGACAGCTCTCTGAGCGTTGTGCTGGAGCTCTGGCTGAGTTATATACAACCGTGGCGCTACACTTTGGGCTCAAACAACAGCAGAGTGTATGTTGCATTATAATATTTATAATATTGTAGGTGCTAATACCTTATATTATACTTTTTCTGCAGCGTTGGCAAATCTTATGACCCACCTATAACGAACTCCTTTGACGGTTTTATTATCGACAATCTTATTGTGTACACGCATATCTTTATGCAACTGCTGCCTCGGTTTGAGCGTCTGGATTACACCGTTTATCGTAATGCATATATGTTAAATCGGCTGGCCAAAACTTTTGCGCAGCAGGATTTAGTTCAGCGTCTGCAGCGCTTTGAGCGACTACACACAAGTCAATACCACAGCTTTGATTCGCCGCAGCGTCATGTTAACATATTGAAGTATGTCCGATCTATGAAAATTGTAGAGAACCGATAATGATTTTAAATTACTTAATTGCAGCAAATCCCGCAACAACTCCTACAATGCGCAGTGGAATCCGGTGGTTAGCTCCGAAATACCCAAACTTTTTAGTGATCAAATGCACACTAAAATTGAAAGTTTTTTATTTGTTATAAGCACGTCTCGAAATTCTCTGCTAACGAATAATATAACTACACTTCGCTACGAAATTTCGGAACGTCAACGCTCGGAGGGTTATCTTAGAAATCTATTTCGAAAGTTATTGGGAGAGCCCACACAAGACGAGTTAATGCTGCGAGATCTAAGTCGTATACCAGAGGTGTTGCGTCAATGTATTGATGCTTTTTGTCGCACTTTTGACGTGAGTTACTTTGCGCGACAATTATATAGTTTATATATATATTTCGATAACCAACAGGTGGATCAAGGCTCTTTGTCAATGCACGAAGCGCTGCCTGCGGAGCACATTCCACCGGCATCGCCATCTTCACAAAACTTTAGCTTTTTCGATGCAAACAATAGCTTAGACTGTTCAAAGGTGACACCATTGCAAATGTCGCTGAATGCGACACTTATGGAACGCACAATTGATCCTGCTCTGCTGCCGATTAAGGACAATGAGCTCAAACCGCTCGTGCGATTGCTCCATTGTATATCTGAAACCATTAACGACAATGTAAGTTCAATGCACATATATGCATTCTTTTTCGGTATATTAATAAATATAAAATCAAATTTAGTTTGGCGACCGCTTAGAAGCCTGCTACAAACGTGAAGACTTTTTTGGCAAGTTATCACGACAAATTCTCTGTGCGCCCATGACGGAAAAGTGGTTTGAAAAGGGACACGGAAATGTTGAGCTATATGAAAAGCAGCTACCAGCTCGCGTCAGTCTTCGTCCACTTGCCTCTATATCGTCAATATGCATTATAGCAGTTGCTATGTGTTTTGGACACTTTTGGTGTGGATTTGCGTCCTTTGGCCTATTGCTCTTAAGTGTTGTGTTCTTTTTGTACAGCATGTTGGCGGCGATATTATCATAATAAGAAATTTTAAGTTTTTCATTAATAAACATTTTGTAAACTCTTAAGAGAAGACAATTTCAATTGTTAGCTGTTTTATTGTGTGCACCATTCCTTTACAAGTAAAGCATTTATAATAGTCCAGTATTAGAAATGTTTGTTTTTCGTAAATGCTTTTTAACGACATTAATAAACAAACTTCATTATTCTCTTAGTGGTAGGCTAAGATAATGCATTATTATCGTTACTCTTTTGCTTATGGGTGCTGAAAATTTAGAAACAAATAAGAAGACTTCACGAGAATTCGACTAGGAGATACAGCAGAGCTTAATATAATAAATCTGAAGTGTTAATAGACTCGAAGATTGTTATAGGCTGTTATAGCTGATGAAGAATTTATATACCTAATGGGTTTGGATATGCTTCCTTCTCCCTGTTACATACTTTTGCTCAAAACCATTATACCATTTTTTTACCCATACAAAAATTAGGTAATTTACATTTTGATAACGTGCGCTACGTTTTATTTTTACGGCATTTCAATTGAATGAATTGATTCCATTAAATTCTCTTAAAAGTAATCAATTGAAGAGTGTTCTCTTTATACACCGCCTACAGATTTAATGGTTTTTTGTCTTTAAGAGAAAAACAAATGACGTACTGCAATAAGTCATAAATCTCAAACAATTCTCCGTATTGCATTGTTTAAAACAAAGTGTATTTCGAATGTTAACGTTCTCTTTGTTGCTTCAGACTTTCGTGTGCAAAGTCTTTAGACACCCTGTATATAAAGAAAAACAGCAGAGCACAAAATATGCAACAGGAATTATTGATTTAGTCGAACTCTAGCTGTGCACAGAACTGCTCTCCCGATTTTCTAACAGCTGGAATCATTTAGAAATATATAAATTCAATTTAGATAAGAGCTTAAAAAGATAAATAAAAATCATTTTTTTGTGGCATTGTGCATGTTTTAAGATATATTTTAATATATGTAGGTATAAACGGACAAAATGCATACAATATAGAATTTTTGCACTCAAAAGTCTCAGACTCTGAGACATCTCCAAAAAAAAACAAAGTGGATAAATATCAAATATTGTTTGCGAGTCAATGTGCTTTGATTTCTATTCAGTTATAATGCGGAACTGATATCAGTTGCAACCGAAATCTATTAAACGAAAGTGATCAATTGAGAGAGTAATGAGTAAAGTATTATGATTAGCCTTATCGCTTTTTAGGTATAATTCTTATGCTCTTTATAAATATATAGAGTGTAAGCTATTCGCGTTGGTCGCTGCCCCAAGATTATGTGGTGAGATTGTAATAAACTGCATTTATGGTAAGAAGATTGTAAAATGTTCGCATTCAGCACATATGATAAGATTATTCGGGCGCGATTGTTCTATCAAAATGGGACGGCATTTCTTTCAGCGCGATTCAAGCGATCGGACGTTAGTGCTCACTTGCGTTTGTTCCCAACAAAATGGATAGTAGCAGCAAACCGGATCGAAAAAATCCCTGTCAACAAGCGAGCCTTCTATCTCGACTAATATTTGCTTGGGCTGTGCCTTTGCTGTATCGTGGATCGCGTCAGGGACTTAGTTTACTTGATCTGACGCAATGCCTAAAAAAAGATCACTCAGATCGGCTGGGAAATTGTCTGAATCAGTGAGTATTCTGATTGTTTATCTATTTCAATGAATGTTATAAGTTTTTTTGTTCAACTAGCGAGTGGAAAAAGGAATTGGCGCATGCTCGGGGTAACTCACGCAAGCCGAAACTACGAAATGCCTTGCTTAGATGCTTTTGGAGACCCTTTATAATCAATGGATTTCTATGCGTCGTTTACATTGCTCTCAAGTAAGTAGTACCCTTTAAAAAACGGGTTAATTTGTTGAAAACGCTTTTTTGTAGAATGCTTACAGCGGCAATTTTGGCCCAGTTATTGCTACAGCTACAGCATGCTGCATCCGAAGCTGCCAACACTAAAGTCGATGGGCTGTCCAATGTACTTAATCGTACCTTACTAAATGAAATAAATGCTGAATATAGTGAGTATTGTATATGTATATACCGCTCCATTTTAAAAATAGTAAAGAAAAAGAGTTAAAGAAGATATTTTGGGTAAAAGTAATTTAGTGAGGTATTAATATATTTAATTTTGTCTTGTGTTGGGATTACCTTATTGAGTAGTTTATTACAAGTTTGTAAAATACATTTTGGTTCAGAAGTTAGAAGTAAAATCCGAACAAAAGTCACATATCTAAAGCTTACCCAATTAGCATGTAAACAAAATCTTATCAGTGTCAGATACGACAGGTTAGTTCTATATACAAAAAACTTTTATGGTCTTTAATAGTATCTTGATGAAAATTCGTATTACTTGTTTTTGTTATTCTGTCATACTTGATATAACATACTAACACTTAATCGGGCAGTTATAAATTAAGTTTATTTAAGCGATTTTAGATATCTAATCTTAGTTGTTCTATTTTACAAAGGTAATTCATCCGATCTACTGGGCACTATTGCACCCACTGTATCGCCAAATAGTGGAACATGGAATGCCATTTGGAATAATGTCTATAGACTTGGTGCTCTTTTGGTGGCTGTCAATTTCATAGCCTGCTTTCTATGGCATCATCTCTATTTGCGTCAACGTCTGATGGGTGCCCGAATGAGGATTGCCTGCTGCTCCCTGGTCTATCGCAAGACATTACGTCTATCTATGCGAACGATGGGATCTACACCAGCTGGTCATCTGATCAACCTCATGTCCAATGATGTTAGCCGATTGGATTTTGCTTTAGTGTTCACGCATTATATCTGGATCTTGCCCATCCACGCATTGGTCACTTGTTGGATTATTTGGCTGCAAATTGGACCACCTGCTCTAATCGGTGTGCTTGGACTGCTGCTGAAAACTGTGCCAGTGCAGACGGCTCTTAGTAAACTGACCTCAGCTCTGCGAAAACGTATTGCAGAGCGAACGGATGTGCGTGTGGGCATTATGAACGAACTGATGAAGGGCATCCAGGTTGTTAAGATGTACGTCTGGGAGAACTCTTTTGAGGCCGTTGTGTCCGAGGCACGTCGCTGTGAGGTTAAACAGCTTCGTTACGCCAACTATCTGTATGGATTTCAGCGCACCACCAGATTTTTTATACAGCGCACCACATTATTCATAACTCTGGCAGCTGCTGCTCTCATGGGTCGTGGTATTACAGCGGAGTTCGTATTCTCCGTTGTCATCTACTACAATATACTGCAACTAGTGGCAGCCGTATATTATCCCCTGGCTGTTAATTTGGCTGCGGAGGCCTTGGTTTCACTTACTCGGATTCAGGCGTTTCTTCAACAGGAGGAGCGTGATGAACATATCCATGGCTTGCAGACGAAATTTAATGAGAAACGTGCGATTGTTCTAAAGAATATAAATGCCAGTTGGGACATAGAAAAACCGACAAGAACACTTCACAATTTTAATCTGCAGATTAAAAAGGGTCAACTCTGTGCAATTATTGGTCCGGTTGGATCTGGCAAAAGCTCCTTGCTTCATTTGTTGCTGGGTGAATTGCCTATCATTGATGGTGGTTTGTGCATAAATGACACAATTTCCTATGCATCACAGGAGCCTTGGATCTTTACAGGCACAGTACGACATAATATACTCTTTGGTGAGGAGTACGATCAGAAGCGCTACATGGATGTTACCAAATCCTGTGCTCTTACCACCGACTTTCAACAATTGAGCAACGCTGATCACACTATTTTGGGTGAGCGTGGAGCTTCTCTCTCCGGTGGTCAGCGAGCTCGCATTAGCTTGGCCCGAGCGGTTTACAAACCTGCATCGATTTACCTTCTGGATGATCCACTGAGCGCTGTGGACGCTCATGTTGGAAGACATCTGTTCGACGAAATCATTGGGCCACGTGGACGACTGGCCCGTAATAATGCCACTCGGGTTCTGGTCACCCATCAAGTACACTTTCTGTCCGAGGCTGATTGGATAGTTATTGTGGAAAAGGGGCATATCCTTGCCCAGGGCACGTATCAGGATATTATTAGTAGCGATCTAGACTTTGCTAAGCTGTTAGATTGTCCCAATGCAGTAGAAGCTACAGAAGCTGAAAAGCCATCACGTCCATTGGCAACATCAAACGAATTAGATGATCCGGAGGAAGAACAGGAAGTTGAAGGTGATATGAGCATGAAGCCATTGCGAATGCGCAAGGATAGCGACAGCAACACGGCCAAGAGATCGGTAAGTTAAAAATATACATTGACTAGGGAGTTTTCACAGTTGCCATGGGATAAAAGCTTTCTGTAGTATGCTTCTAATCTTTGGGAAAGGTTAGTTAAGCGTACGTTTTATCTAATCTTGTTTATTTATAATAGTTTGGAACTAAAATACATCGACTTTACAATACTCTACGCTAATTTTTAAGAGTATGGTTCTTGTTTTTAGATCTTATAGTAGTTAAATGATATATATGGGTGCGTTTCGTATAAGAGAAGTAAAGAGTATTATCTTAACTATTAGTTTATTATGATATGTATATATTATAATTTATATTTACAGTCCAAAAATGTCGATCAGTTAAAGGTTGATCAAAAGGATAATGGCTTGGCTGAGACACAGGCAACCGGAGGCGTTTCTGCTAGGGTCTGGTACGAGTATTTCCAAGCGGGTAGCTCTTTGCTGGGATTTAGCTTTATGGTGTGCATCATGCTGATATCTCAAGTAGTATGCAGCGGCTCCGATTACTTTTCCAATATCTGGACACAGCAGGAACGTTTGCGAGCTCAGGGCAGGACCACATTTCTTACCACCTATGATTGCATGTACATATATGGCGCTCTTATTGTCGGAGTGGTGATTATGACAACATTCCGAGGATTTCTTTTCCTTAAGACTTGCATGCACGCCTCCAAGGTGCTGCACGATCGCATGTTCCGTTGTGTATTGCATGCCTCTATGCGATTCTTTCACAACAACACATCGGGTCGGATTCTCAATCGTTTTTCAAAGGACATTGGCACAATGGATGAGTGGTTACCGAGGAATATGCTGGAGTTTGTTCAACACGGGCTGGTTATCTGTGGGATACTGGCTGTTATTCTCGTTGTTAATCCAATGCTATTCCCTGCAGTTGTTGTTGTCGCTCTTCTCGATTTGCTTGTATTAAAGCTGTACCTGCGACCCTCGCAGGACCTCAAGCGTATGGAGGGTATTTGCCGCAGCCCTGTCGTCTCGCATTTGACTACAACTTTATCTGGACTTTCTATCATACGATCTCGTAAACTACAGGACGTTGTGGCCAAGGAATTCGATTTGCTACAGGATGTTCACAGCGGCGTCTGGCAGATGGTAGAATCAACAAGTACAGCTCTTGGACTGTGGGCTGATGGCATTAATTGTGTCTTTCTCACAGCAGTCACATTCAGTTTTATTATCTCAAGTGAAGGTAAGCTTAAATTGTTTCTTAAAGCCAATAAGATCTAACTATCTCCCTAAATTGCAGTCACTTACAGCGGCAATGTTGGACTTGCCATCTCGCAAGCTATTCTTCTTACGGGCATGGTGCAATACTGGGTGCGAATGGTGGCTGATTCAATGCAGCAGATGACAAGTGTGGAGCGCGTGCTGGAATACACGGAACTTGAACAGGAATCGACGGCTAGCAATACCAAGGAACTCACACAACAGTGGCCACAGTACGGAAAAGTTGAATTTCGAAATATGAGCTTGTGCTATGATCCCAATGGATCACCCGTCCTCAAGCAACTCAATCTAACTATTGAGGCGGGCTGGAAAGTGGGAGTTGTTGGACGTACCGGCGCTGGCAAATCTTCACTGATTGGAGCGCTATTTCGTCTGGCGTACATAGAGGGTGGCATTTATATAGATGGCATTGAGACGGGCAGCATCTCGCTGGAAACGCTGCGGAGCCGCATTTCCATAATACCTCAGGATCCGGTGCTTTTTAAAGCCAGCATTCGATGTAACTTGGATCCATTTGATAGTTACAGCGATTCGGAGCTTTGGCGAGCTCTCGAAGAGGTCGAACTGCGTACGGCCATTCCTGGACTAGACTATATGGTAACTGAACGTGGCAGCAACTTCAGTGTAGGTCAGCAACAGCTTCTTTGTCTAGCACGTGCAATCTTGCGTAACAACAAGATCCTAGTACTGGACGAGGCCACAGCCAATGTGGATCTACGGTGGGTACATAAACAAGCAAGATTTAAGTTTTAGCTTATATGATTGTATGTCTTAACAGAACCGATGCATTGATTCAGCGTACGATTCGTGACAAATTCCAACATTGCACAGTGCTTACTGTAGCTCATCGGTTGCATACTGTCATGGATGCGGATCGCATCATTGTTATGGATGATGGTATTGCTGTGGAATACGACGTACCACATTTGTTGCTACAGAAAACGCAGGGTGCTCTTAGGAATATGGTTGAGGCAACTGGAGGAGAGGCCGATGCACTGCGAAACGTGGCCAATGATTCCTACCAGAATATGCAGCAGCCTCAGTCAAAGGAACGAACTGATGAGAAACAACTGCTTAGGTTGCTTGAACGCGGTACAGGAATTCTTAAGGATAAAAACTCGCGACCATAACGCGTGAATTTCTTACAAGTGTTTTTTTCGTGTGATATGAGAAAACCCTATTGTTTGTTTATTGTGTTTTTTTTTAATGGTTTTTTTTTTATGTGCTCTACAAAATATACTACGAATATTTCCTAAGACTAACTACTAATTACGCTTGGGTTGTCTTTAAATAAGATAAACCTGCTTTAGATAGTTCTCTAAGTGTATGAAAGTGATATATATTAAAGAAGAAAAGAAACTCCCTTAAGGGTTTCTAACTAGACTGGTGCCATTTAAATTGTATTGGATTTAAGCTTTAATGCGATTCGCAAAGTCTGATCTGGCACAGTGACCATGCGCAGAATGCAATCGACGGGCTTCTTATTGAGACACTGCATGTTGAATTGTGTGGCGCATTTGCCCAGCAGCGAATGGAGCTGCTTCAAGGCCACACGACGTCCAATGCAGGATCGCTGACCAATAGCAAAGGGCAGGCTGCCATGAGTCTGATGCACCTGAAGCTTTGTATCGCCCAGGAACCAGCGTTCGGGTATCACTCTTAGCGGCTCATCAAAATGAGCTGGATCACGACCAGATGTGTACAAGGAGATAAGCACCAGAGTCTAAAGGAAACGAAAGTAATCACAAATAGTCTGAGAATTTCTAAACACTTACATCTTTTTCTATAAAATGTCCACCAATTTGGGTATCTTGCGGCATGTAGCGTCCTATAAATGGTGCAACTGGATAGAGACGCAGCGTTTCCTTGATTAGCCCATGCAACAGCTGAGACTGATCTGTAGCACGCTCCTGGGCAATGCGTTGTTGCAGCACCGGATCAAGCGATAAGGCATACAATGCCCACTGACTACTGAAGGCGGTCTGTATAGATGGGTTTAAATGGATTATTGGATTGAGTTTGAGGTAGTTGCTGTTCTGCAGACCGTGTCACCTGCTGCTATGACCAGATCCACAAAAATGCGCCTGATCATTTCGCTGGGCACTGCCGCTGCCAGCAGCTTGTGATACATCGCGTCCTCCTGCTCCGACTGAGGCTGCTCGTGCTGTAATCGTATGCAGAGCTCGATGATGGCCGCGCCTTGCTCTAGCACCTCGGCAACATTACTCTCAAAGTCGCTCCAGATGCGCAAATGAAGAAGTTGCGCCACTTTGGGCGGAAAGTTCATCAGTCGCGAGCTATGCTCGAAGACCTTATGAACGATCTTGGTAAACGACTCTAATGCAGACTGCATTTTGGGGCAGGCTAAAACGCTCGAGCCGAACATGATTCCACAGAGAACTGAAATATTCGAATATTCTTTTAGCATTTGTTTAGTTTTCAATTGCAAATTCACACTCGAAGCTCGAATTTAGTATTTGAGATTAATTAAATAATGAAATTGAACAAGTAACAACATGAATTATGAAAATGTGTTTGTAGGTTTAATGAATCCACCATTTGCATAATCTTGAATATATTATACTATTCTCAAGAAACAAAGCTTTAATAAATTTAAATGTAACAAGATTTTTACCGCTCCAAAAGAGTACACAGTTTTCGGCGTGCCGAATATAAAAGTTTGTTTTGCGTATTCTCCTACCTTCTATCGACCAACGATACAATTGTTGTTCCAACTCCGGCAACTCGAAGTGCTTTCCATTTGTGTCTGCTTGCTCTGTCTGCGCTTGCCATCTGTCGACCAATTGGCGCGTACAGCTCTCAATATGGACGTCCATCCAATTCAAATTACCATTGAGCAGCAGCCGATTAAGTATACGCCTATTGTGCAGCCACTCAGCACCCTCCCTGCGCCCATTAGTTATTCCCAATAGCGGATTAAATTCATTTGCAATTCATTTCATGCGCTACTTACATAAAGAAGAGTCCACGCTGGCAGTCATGTCGCTTATTGTAGAATGTCCAGGCGTCCGGCAACGGATGCTGCGGATATTGACCCTCTTGCAGAAAGAGACTGCGCATTAAATTCGCTGATGACACAAACACTGCATCCTGTGTGCCACCCAAACGTTCGCGAAAGATGGCACCGTACTGCCGATGTCGTGCATCCACATATTTATGTAATCTATGAAAGGGTATTCAAATTGCTTAACTACTGACTGTATCCAATTTGTGGAAACTTACTGCGGTGCACCGCCAGCTGCTATCAAATCGAAGAGTGTGCCCACTATGGGTAATCCCTTGACGCGTGGTATAGGTATATATTTGGGCACAATCTTGAGACTGTGGCATGGATAGCTGGTTTGCAGTTCGCCACTAAAGTGAGACATGACACGAAACAGCAACGTTCTGAGCAGCTGCACGACCCAGCGCAGCAGGCCGCCGCGGCACAGCTGCTTGCTCATCTCCTGCACAACCAAATCTTCAAGGGTCACCACACAGGCACAGGCACAGACACAGCAGCAGCGGCAGCAGCAGAAGACGAACTAAGCGAGTGTGCGATTAAATGCGAAACCCGAAGCCAAGGCACGGCATGACAAGGGCAAGGCCAGCAAAGAACTGATTCGACATGCTGCCTGGCTTGCGCCTTATAACCGACAACGACAACGAATGTAATGCAAAGAGTAAAGAGGCCGAGTTTGAGCTCAAACGGGCGCGATAAGATCGTCGGCACCTTGGTTGCAATGCTTGACAAAAATGCTCGTCTACCTGCCTTTTTGAATTAAAACAGTTACTTGTCGTCCGCTTTGCTGTCTTCCAGGGCTCAGGCCAATGTGCCTTAATGACATGCGCAATATCCAATAAACTAAACTCCAACGAAAGTAGTCGCTGAGTGGACTGAAAATGCGTTCGCCTCCGATACTGCTGGCCATGCAAATTGTGCGACTGTGCCGAAGATTCGTTTTCGACAATGTTTCGATCGCTCAAACATTACTTGCGACCAACCATCCGGCACAAGTTGGTGAGTTCGGTTCTTCCACCTACTTCTCGAATTACACGTTTCTCACTCAAAGTTTTGGCGTTGTTTTCTACTCACTTGCAATGTTTTGGTTCCGCAATATTCAATATCAATGTATTGTAAATGACCGAAAAGCATTTAAGAGGTAAAAAAAAACATTTTAACATAAATGATTATGAATATATTTATAATGATGAATAAAAAAAAAGCAATTATTTTTTTTTTCAAACTTTGTTACTCTTTCTCAAAACTTTATTATAATAAAGTAATTTAGGATATCGAAAAAATTATGAAATGATGAAGCCCATGGAAAATGCAATCATAGAGTAGCTTATCCACGTTTTGTTCACCAGTGTACTCTTAAAAAAATTCGCTCAAAGTTCTCACGGCGAAACGAAAAGAGTGTGAGGCGATTGTTTGCCAAACCAAACAACATGCTCTCTCCCACTAGGGAATTGGAGAGAGCGTTGGGCTTTTAGTTGAACGGTATGTTCCATTCAGTTTCAGTTGCATACGAGCTGTGCGCCGTGGCGGTGCTTAAGTCGGTTGTGGTTCTGTTATAGTGCTTCGTTCGTAGTGGTGTATTTTACGCACGTGTTACAACATCGAAAGCTTCAAGTGGTTCACATTCGAGCGCAAATACAACAAAATAAAACCAATGGTGCAATAAAACAAAAACATATTGTGATAAATAAAAGCAATCAATTGAATAATTATTTAGAATTATAAGTAATATCTCGGTATGTCAGCAAAATACATTTAAATACTAAGTATATGCACTATGCAGAAACATATGCTTTGCATACGTACACATATGCATATAATTGTACTTGTTTTATATTGAATCGCATATTTCTATGTGTACTGTTTTTTCATTGGGTCTGTGTGCGGCAATTTTGTTTCAGACTTTACGTCATTAAGTCTGTTTTTAATGTTTTTCACACAAACTTTTCACTTTCGCGCAAACGACATTATGTTATTTTTAATTACGACGCTGCTGTTTGTCACAATGGCCAACAAGCCTCGCGCCCCTCGCTTGCCATGCACCAACGAAAACAATTTGTGACTCTTTCGAAACCCCTTAACGTTCAACCACTCGCTTGCCGGTTTGTTCACATACGTTTTAGTATCGTCGATATCATTTTTGTGATTACGCCTTTTTCTATGTGTATGCATGAATGTGTGTTTATTTGTGTGCTAGCCCAGAATGCAGTGATATGCCGGTTAAATGTAAATATGTGGGTACAAATGTGTGTATATATAAGCATGTTTGTATGTTTTTGTTCTTATAAGAAGCAAAATTAATCACATTTGCAATCTGAGACGATTTTGTATTTCATTGTAATAAATTAGAATTAAATGATTTAGTCAAACTTAGTGCTTTTGGAACAACTGTTGATATCTCTAAAACTCGAAGAGAGAGAGAGAGAGAGAGAGAGAGAGAGAGAGTAAGAAACTGAGAGAAAAAGAAAGAGTGGTGAAATACTTGCAATCGGCATGTTGTAGAGCCGGTTTGGTGAATAAATGCTTAATTATTTGACCGTTTTTTTGTTATAATTATAATAATTGTTGTTGTTTAACATTTGATTATTATGGGTCAGTTAAAATTTGATAAAAATCTCTCTGTAGCATACAAACAAACAAATGTGCACCAATTATTTTTAATTGTATTCAATAATCTTGCTATGTCTATTTCACCAAATGTACTAAGCAAATTTATTTAATCTATTCGTATACTTTTGTTGGAATAATTCCGAACTATACCATTCAAATGTACACTAACAAAAGCCACATTTATTTTTTTGTTAGCGATTGCTTTCGATCGTATTTACATAATCTTAGGTTCTGGTTACAACATGCTTTTTGTCTTGACTCCAGCTATATACCTACATACATACATAAGTGGCTATGTAAATTCTATTAGTCTTAACTGTTGTGACGTGACAACATTTTTATTAATCGATTGCTTTGTTTATTTTTACGACTGGCACTTGTCGCGCCCTTAATCGAACCGAGGGACTACCCCACCCTTGAATTCCACACAATTAAGTCAAACAAAGGGATTGAATTTACCAAGCACTCGCCATCCACCAATTAAAGAGTATTCAATTGAGAAGAAAATAATAGTTTCTTACATTCAACCATGAATCGTAAAATACTTTAAATTGGCTTTTAACGCTGTCACAAAGTTTTTTTAAATTAAAAACTTGGTTAAAGTATTGTTCTTAAAGTTGATAAACTGAACTATTGTTTTGGCTTATTGCCATCCATTAACATTAGACCTGTTTGCAGCTTATCGCAGGTGCTATGAATCCAACTGCCTATTTGCATGCTCTGGATGGTGTGCAAACATGCACAAATACATAAGTACACATGTATATATATACTTATGTCAGCTAATGAATACAAATTATGATTATTGTCTTAGGAATTGCGAAATTGTCAACGTCTCCAGATGCAATTTGATTTACGCTCATATGTCGCTGCTTATCAGTTACAGACATCGACCAAACAAATAAACAATTAAGTGAATGACCGATACGAGTGCGTCTCTAATTATAAATATCACATACGTATCGTTTGTGCCTTAGGAACGTTTCTACTTTAAATTGCATATCTTTTTTTTTAAACAATTGGAATTATATCTTTAAATCGTGAAACAAAAAACAGCTGAACAGCAAAAATCAAAATATATTCGTAATATGATATATTTAGATAATTTACAAACCAGTTGCTTTTATAGTTTTCGACTTAAGTAGAAAGAAAAAATGGTTTCTGCCTCCACTGGTTTCAGTTTTCATTTATTGGTAATAACTTGGGGCGAATCTTATAAATCAATCTTTCTGTTTTACTTTAATAAGTTGAGGTTTAAGATAAACATTTAAAAAGAATTCATGCGATCGGTCGATAAATCAGCTGATAGCACTGAAATGAACTCATTTTGCACTCCCAAACCTTTTTGGGATACAATTTAGACACTTCAATAGGAACAATATGACAGCCAACTGAGATTTTTGTATGTTTTTTGTTTTGTGTGCACAAAGAAAAAGAAAATTGGGTACAAGGTCGTCCGTTATGTGGTTCTGACAATGTGAAAAGATAAGGAAGCAAACCTACTCGCACACCCGACGTAATATAAGTGCTGTGATTAATCCGGCTAATGCTGTTTGTTGAGATTATATGGACGCGGAATGCATTTTAATCAGCAGACGAAATTATCTAATCATTATGTGTTTTCAACATCAGGTAACATCGCTCTCATGACAGGATGGATAGTAGTGCTAAACCGGAACGCAAAAATCCCCGCCAACAGGCAAACTGCCTGTCACAACTGTTGTTTGCCTGGGCGGTGCCGTTGTTGTATCGTGGTTCGCGAAAAGGTCTGAACACAGATGATCTAACTGAATGCTTGAAGGAAGATCACTCAGAGCAGCTGGGCGATCGATTGGAAATGTATGTTAAATTAACTTATTCCTTAAGCGAATTGTTACTTATTTGTTCCATAACAGTGAATGGTTCAAGGAGTTGGAGAACGCACGCCAAAAGTCAAAGAAGCCACGACTGCGCAATGCTTTGTTTCGCTGTTTTAAGGCACCCACGATAATCAACGGCCTAATATGTTTTGTTTATATAGTGATGAAGTAAGCAAAGCATTTGTGATATGTTCGTTGTTTAACTAAATGCATGATTTTACAGAACACTTATACCAGCAATTTTGGCGCAGCTGTTGCTGCAGTTTCAGCGCGTTCCGAATCCAGTTTCCGATATTCAAGGACAGAATTTTACAAGTACTCTTAACCGTACAGTGCGAGCTGTGGCAAGCTTGAGCCTTTCATCATCCGATGGCGGTGGTATGTAAATGATTGGTACTACTACCTATTGATCTTATGTGTTATTATTATCTTCAGGTAATTCGCCCAATGCACTGGACTACGACGATCCACTCAAAGAGCACATAAAGAATGCGTTTCCAGCTGAAACATCAAACATCACCGAATTCAACGCACTCGAAGAGGGCTTTGAATACATTTGGAATAACGTTTACAGCCTTGCTACGGTGCTAGTTGGTTCAACACTATTCTGTTGCTTTCTCATACATCATGTGGACCTTCGACAACGTTTGATGGGTGCACGCATGCGTATTGCCTGCTGTTCGCTAATTTATCGAAAGACTTTACGGCTATCGATGAAGACAGCAGGTCAAACTCCAGCTGGCTATCTTATAAATCTACTCTCAAATGATGTCAATCGTCTCGATTATGGTTTCATTTTTGTGCACTGGATTTGGATAATGCCGCTTCAAGCGGTGCTAACTTGTTATCTCATATGGTTACGCATTGGAATCCCTGCCCTGGTAGGGGTATTTGGATTGCTGCTAAAAACCGTGCCATTGCAGTCGGCGTTAAGCAAGCTTACCTCAATACTCCGGCTACGTATAGCTGAACGCACCGATGCTCGCGTGGGAATCATGAACGAGCTGGTGCAGGGCATACAGGTTATCAAGATGTACGCATGGGAGAAACCATTTGAAGCGGTTGTGGCCGAAGCGAGACGATCCGAAATCAAACAAATTCGTTATGCCTCATATTTGCGTGGATTCTACCTCAGCACTATGGTTTTCACCGAGCGCTCTACATTGTACATCACTTTGGTTGCAGCCGCTCTAATGGGACAACAAATAACGGCGGACTTTGTCTTCTCGGCAGCCAGCTACTATAACATCCTGCAGTTGGTAGCAGCTATTTGGTATCCACTTGCAGTGACCTTTGGAGCCGAAGCTCTGGTCTCTCTACGCCGCATTCAGGCCTATCTTGAATTGGAAGGTCGCGACGAGAAGGTTCATGGTCTGACCACCAAGCACCAAGATGAAAGCGATACACGAGCAATTGTCTTTAAGGACATCAGCGCTAGCTGGGACAAGGAGAAGCCGCAACGAACTCTTCAGAGTTTTAATCTACAGATTGAGAGGGGTCAGCTCTGTGCGGTCATCGGTCCGGTGGGAGCCGGAAAGAGCTCTTTGCTTCAGTTGCTGCTTGGTGAGCTACCCATAGTTGATGGTGGCGTTATTGTGCAGGGAGAGCTGTCGTATGCATCGCAGGAGCCATGGCTCTTTACCGGTTCTGTACGAAATAATATCCTCTTTGGCGAAGAGTACGAGCGTAAGCGATACCAGGATGTAACCAGATGCTGTGCGTTAACTACTGACTTCCAGCAGCTTAGCAGCGGTGATAAGACAGTAGTTGGAGAGAGAGGAGCATCTCTCTCTGGTGGTCAGCGTGCTCGCATCAGCTTGGCGCGTGCGGTTTACAAACCGGCATCTATATACCTCCTGGATGATCCATTAAGTGCAGTGGATGCTCACGTTGGAAGGCATCTCTTCGATGAGGTAATTGGTCCGCGTGGACGACTGGCCCAACAAAAAGCTACCCGAGTGCTGGTCACACACCAAGTGCATTTTCTCTCCGAAGCTGATTGGATTGTTATTGTGGATCAGGGTCGCATCTTAAGGCAGGGTACATATGAGGATCTCCTTAACAGTGAACTGGATTTTGCGAAATTGCTGGAGCGTCCTAAAGAAGAAGATACAACTAATGATGGATTGCAATCTTTGTCGAATTCGTCGTTAAGCCCTTATGAGGATGCAGATGATGAGGATGATATACCCTACATTGATGGTGTTCGAGATGGCTATCAACCGTTGCGAAAGCAAAGTAATTCTACACATGGTAGCAAGTCGGCAAGTTGAATCACTTAAATACTGTTAACTTCTTAAATAACTTAGCCTGCATTCGTATTTACAGCTCACCAACAGTGATCAAGCGGATTTAAATCCAGATGACGACGAGTTGGCCGAGGCACAGGCTTCGGGTAGTATATCGCCTAAAGTGTGGTACGAGTACTTCCATGCGGGCAGCACCTTATTGGGCTTTAGTTTCATGGTGTGCATCATGCTGCTATCCCAGGTGGTGTGCAGCAGCTCTGACTATTTCTCCAACATTTGGACACAGCAGGAGCATCAACGATCTCAGGGCGAATCAACAAGCTTGACGACTTATGAATGCATGTACGTCTATGGTGCTCTCATCATCGGCGTAGTGATAATGACAACATTTAGAGGATTTTTGTTCTTCAAGACTTGCATGCACGCCTCCAAGGTGCTGCACGATCGCATGTTCCATTGCATATTGCATGCGACTATGCGATTCTTTGACACAAATCCATCGGGACGTATACTTAATCGGTTTTCCAAGGATATGGGTGCAATCGATGAACTGCTGCCGCGAGCTATGATGGACTTTATACAGATTGCCTTAGTCATGTTTGGTATACTAATTGTCATCTCTGTAGTGAATCCTATACTAATGGCTGCGATGGTGGTTGTGGCTATTGTCGATATGCTCATCTTGAAACTGTATCTGCGTCCCTCGCAGGATTTAAAGCGCCTGGAAGGCATATGCCGCAGTCCCGTTTTCTCACATTTAAGCTCGACTCTAACGGGTCTTTCCATCATACGTTCACGTCAGCTACAGGACGTGGTCGCCAAGGAGTTTGATCTTCTGCAGGACGTGCACAGCAGCGTCTGGCAGCTAACCATGGCTGCTAATACGGCATTGGGACTATGGCTGGACTGCGTCAGTTGCGCCTTTCTTACGTCGGTGACATTTAGTTTCATCGTAGCCAGCGAAAGTATGTTTCAAGAATTTACACAGACACTTTAAACGTGATTACTTTACCTTTATCTTTGTCCCACCTATAGCCACCTATAGCGGCAATGTTGGCCTGGCTATCTCACAGGCTATGATACTAACTGGCATGGTGCAGTACGGTGTCCGGCAGGTGTGCGAGTCACTACAACAAATGACTAGCGTGGAGCGAGTACTGCAGTACACTGAACTGGAACAAGAGCCGGCTGCTACTGGCAAAGAGCCCTCTCAACAGTGGCCTACGAAAGGTCAGGTGGAATTCCGTGATATGAGCTGTCGCTATGACCCCAACGGTTCACCAGTGCTCAAACAACTCAGTTTGATTATAGAACCAGGCTGGAAGGTGGGAATCGTTGGACGCACGGGTGCTGGAAAATCCTCACTGATTGGTGCCCTATTTCGTCTGGCGTATATTGAGGGTGAAATTTATATAGATGACATCGAGACAGGCAGCATCTCTCTGGAAACACTGCGCACTCGCATTTCCATTATACCACAGGATCCTGTGCTTTTCTCTGCCACCATCCGATATAACCTGGATCCCTTTGAGCGGTATAATGATGCCGAATTGTGGAGAGCCCTGGAAGATGTTGAACTGCGTGTAGCAATTCCTGGACTAGACTATATGGTAACTGAACGTGGTAGTAATTTCAGCGTTGGACAGCGACAGCTTCTATGCTTAGCGCGTGCAATCTTGCGCAACAACAAAGTTCTGGTGCTGGATGAAGCAACTGCCAATGTGGACCCTCAGTAAGTATACAGAAGGTACATAACTTGGTTTCAGCCAATTAACATTAATTATTTGTACAGAACGGATTCGTTGATTCAACGCACGATTCGAGTCAAGTTCCAGCACTGCACGGTTCTGACTGTTGCTCATAGACTGCACACTGTCATGGATTCGGATCGAATAATTGTTATGGATGCGGGTAATGCTGTTGAGTTTGATGTTCCACATTTGCTGCTTAAGAAGTCACAAGGAGTGCTGAGACAGATGGTTGAGGCAACTGGTGGAGAGGCTGAAGCACTTAAGAATGTGGCGCATAATTCATTCAAACGAATGCAGCGTGAGCGGGAGCAGCAGCGAACTCGCGAGGAAGATGATTAGAAGATTGTGGATAAAATGGATTTGCATAAGACTCAAGACATAGAGATTAGCTTGTGCAACTTAAAATTAATCAGAAGACTTGCGTTTTCTTACTCAGGCCACACGTTTACAACTATCATCAAATCAAATCAGAAATTGAAACCGCCTGACCAGTAAATGTGCAAGTATTTAGAAATCTTTAGTTGGTTTATTGAGATTTCTATATGGAACTAGGTCTAATTAGGAGCCGAACTAATATGGTTTTTTTAAAAATTTTTTTAATACTTTTGGCGTCTTTGTCAGTTTCTACTGTTTCGTAATCGTATATACTTAATAAACTAAACAGATATACTGCCTTATATACTATATATAAGCTTTAAAAAAGCATTGTACTTAGGATTTGTTAAAGGAATATTGAAAGGGCTGAGTGAAAAGTTCCCAACGTTAATGTGAATCATGCCTGTTCCTAATAAATGTGTGCCTCAAATACCCAACGATTTATAGAATCGTTTGAGTTTGTAAAAAGCTGCAAAAATCATATTTTAAAAAAATAAAGGTGCTGCAATTAAAAAAATTTAGTTTCGTAAAATATTTTTTGTAAGAAGCATTAAACGCATTATTTTTTCCACGAATTTGTCACTCTACCCACCACATAACGCATTACTTAGTATTAGAAATATACTTGATATATAAGGAATCTTTATATCATGGTCAGATAAAATCTGACCAACCAAAAAAACAACAATTATCCTGTGAACTTTTGTACTTGAAGCATCAGTCATAAAGCTGTATGCGAAAATAAAAATTTTTATTAAATATATAATTGCCATTTTAAATTGTTTTGTCACGATTTTACAATTAGAAAACATCTGGGATAGAAGTAAAACATTCAATCTGGGTAAATTTAAAAAGATTAATCATCATTTTTACAATTATAAAACATCTGGGATACAAGTAAAACGTTCAATCTGGGTAGTTTTAAAAAAGTTTCATTATTTTCGTGGTGTTCTGCGATCCGGCTCGTTTGGAGTCCGCGTTGTGCGACCCAACGACATGGTTTGCCGTTCGTAAGGCACTGGTGGTGTGCCATCAGCATAATGCACCGCTGAAAGACTGCTTTCACCAGAGAAAAGCTGCGTGCTTCCACTATTGACTGAGCCGCATCTATCCTGGTCGGACATGATCGAGCCGACTGGTGTGGAAGTCTTCTGTCGATCATTGGTGCCATTGGTGGCATGTCCCAGCGCTGGAGTGTGCGGGGAGCTTGACAGAGACAGTGAATCAATGACGGATTGCAGAAAGTTACCCTTCAAAGAGTCATTCGATTCGCTCGAACTGTTCCCATTGCCTAGTGCCTTCTGACGCTTAATAAGTTCAGCGGCCAGAAAGTCCCGCAAGTTAAGAGCACTAAGCATTTGGCTGACGTCCTGCATGTTATCATTCGAATTGTGCAAGCTGGCGGCATCCCCATTGTTCTCTAGTGGTGCAAAACTAACGATGCTATTGTGTGGTTGCTCAATGATTACCCGCTTGTTAACAAGCTTCCGCTGTTTATCTACTTGCGCTACATTTTCAGAAACGTGTAAGCCGCCGCCAGCCGTTCTGTTCTTTGGTGGTGATTCACCGCCCTTTCTGCGGATTGGATGCTCCACAGGGCGTTGTTGCTGCTGCATGCTGATCGTCCTGGGTGCTCGCATCCGTTGCCTATCCAGCTGAACGTCAATTGTTAGTTGGGGAAGGGTCAGCGGCTCAATGCCGCTTTCATTAGGTTCGTATGCGGTGTTGTCTAGTGAAATGCTTTCACGACGCGTGCTACTTGCCACCTCCAGCTCTGCTTCCGGTCCACGTCGAAAGGAACGGAGGAGAATGCGACGTTGTCGTAGTTCTTCCTCTATGTTGAAGGAGTCACTGCTGTCCAGGCAGGCACTATCAATTAGGTCACGTTGTTCGGGAGGCTCACGTGCCAGCAGCTGTTTTATAAACTCACGCCTGTTGGGAAACTCACGTACGCTCACGTTGGGTATCCGCATTTCTTGCATTACATCGGCGGCTGCCTGCGATGGTTGCTCCACTTCTGACTCCATGTGAACTCGAGTTGTGCTTGTTGCTATATTATGTAAGTATGCAGTGATGCTGGGAAATTCCCTGTAGTCAACACCACATCCACGTTGCTTGATGGTTTTAATGAGTTCATGGAATTCCTGTTGGATGCGTATACTTTGATTCGAATCCATTTGAGTGAGATCAAGCTGCAGCTCTTGTGCATATTGTTCGAAACTTGGAAAAGGGACTGGTGCTGTCGTGGTAGGCATCATATGCGACTGCGCTGGTGTATCTATCTCCGTAATGGTGGACAGCTCATGCGCCAAATCATCTGCAGCAAGCTGTGGACTGTAGCGACGTATTGTAGCTGGCGGCACTTTGCCACGGCGCTGAGCTGCTCCGTTTTGTGTCGAGGAGGTTAAAGATGTGGGGTCTGCCTCAGGAGGTTCATGGCCCATTGCTGTGAGTGGTCGCGAAATTGAAATTCCGCTATCTAAACTAGCGCCTATTGGCTTATGTTTCTGCAGCGGTAGTGCCTCGGAGTGTGAGGGTGTCGTATTATCACTGCGTTCGGATAGTGTTCGGGAGCCGGGTTGTGGCAACTGTTGTACCCCCTGTCCGGGCGGCAAGTCAAAATACTCAGTCGAATGGCGTTCTCCTTCACTGGCCGAGGTAAGAGTAACCTCAACCAGCTGTTGTTTCTCCCTACGCACTTTGTCAATAAGTCCCTCCAGCGTCGTAATACGTTGTCTGCATTTCTTATGGTAATTTTCTTCACTTTCTTTGCAGTCAAATTGTATTTTGCTTATCTGACCAGCCGTCTCAGTGGAGCGTTCTTGTGTTTGCATTTTGGAGATTCGCATGGTAGTGGTTTCTTCTCTATTGGACATCTGGTTTTGATTAACTGACCGGGCTGTGGATTTTGCATGCACAGTCGAATCCGAACGTCTAGAAGTACTTGCTTTTGCACTACTTGTTGGTCTTTCATCTTCTGGCTGTTGCTGCTGTTGCCTTTGGCGTTGTTGCTGCTGCTCGTGCTGTTGCTGTTGCTCGGGCTGTTTCTGTCTCTTGTTGAACAGCCGTTTACTCCAAACCTCATTTAGTATGCGCCGACTTTCGCTTTCTTCATCTGCAGTCTGTTGCTTCGGCTGCTGTTGCTGATGGTCCTGGCTACGCAGCGTAACTTCTAACTCCTCAATAAAACTGCGATTCTCCTGAATAATTGCCTGAGCTTGCTCCACACGACGATTATCAGCAGCGAAACCAATTGATGTATTGCCAGGTTGATTTATAATGGAATCACTTGGAGTGGGCACATCCGAGCTGCTTACGCTCAGCTTTTCTATGGAGTGCCGTGACATGCCCAGTAAGCGATGCACATAGTGCGCAACCATTGGATCCAGCGATTCCTGTTGAGCGGGAGTAGAAGCGGGTGCTGCTGTTGCTAGTTTTATATTCTCATAGTTAACAGGTGGCAACTCGCGATACACTGTCGAAGTAGAGTCTATTGAGAGCTGCCGTTGATTTAAGGGTGCAGTTTTTGGTGCTTCGTCAGAAACCGCAGAAAAGGTTGTAGTGGTTGGCTGTGTGTTGCCGCTTTGTTCTGTTGTCTTTGGCTTTTGTTTGTCTTGTGCTTTATTTTTGGGCACATACTGTTTGACAGTTCCGTCGCTTTTCACCTTTATTATGATCTCTACTGGGTTATCAGAACCAAGCTGTTTTCGTCCATTTACTTTGCTCTGCTTGTACAAATGACGCAAACGCTGATCTAGCAGCTTCTCTTTCTGTTGCAATTCCGCCTCACGCCGATCAATATTCTGAGCTGTGGCTGTATGTAGATTGTCGCGTTCCTTGCGGATGGAATCAATCACTTGTTGTGCATAATCACCATCCACGTCGCCAGCCCCTAGCTCTGCCAGCAATCGTGCGCGTATTTTTTCGATTCGCTGCAGCAGACTTTTTAGTTTCATAGACTTCGAAGAGTTTGACTGCATTCCCTTGAGTTCAGTACGCAGCTGGTTGCTCTGATCGTCCACAAAGTCTAGCAACTTGGAATTAGCGCTGGCAGTTTCTGATGATTCCGTAGGCGGATTACCCAAATTTATGGCCTCTGGCGTTGTGGATTTGCAACGCGTGTCCGATTTTTTTGGAGACATATGTCGGTTGACCCTTATTTCGGGGCAAGTAACGATTGCAGGACGCAATAGTATCTCCTCCATTGCAGCATTCATTTTTTGTTCACGTCTTGAAGCCAAATCCGCAAAGCGATGACTGGGCACAAAATTGGCCTGTTGGCAAAAAATAAAAAAAATTAACACAGTTTTATTAATTACAATTAGTTATTTTATTACGTCACTTGGCAGCAGTTGTGGCTGCTGCTGTGTTAAGGCATCTAGTTTCTCCGTTAGCTCTGCGCAATCTCGACGCACTTGCTCGCGCTGCAGCGCCTTTTGTCCACGCTCTTCAGTGACTTGTCTGTTTATGTGATTTGAAATGATGCATTATTTAACTACTTTATACACAAAAGAAAAGAACCTTATGTGAAAATGTTTTATAACCTTACCGTCGGCTCTCTAGCTCTTGTTCGCGAAGTTTTCGCATATTCGTTTCAATGCGTGCCTGTTCCATGGCATTAAGGTTAGTCTTATCCTGCCCATTGACATGCACAGCTTCTGTTGGCGCCTTATAGTTACGCTGATATTTGTTATTGTGATCATAGAACATGACTTGTCCACTTAAAGCATTTCCCGCCGATCTTTGCCCTTGACGAAGCATACCTGTCGTTGTTGAGACTGTTGTATGACTGATTGTAGTTCGTGTGGGTGCACCAGCTGTAGCCGTTGTGGTGGTGCTAGTAGGTTGAATGTCTTGTACTTGTGATGCCGGAGCAGGCTGTGATGCAAACTGGCTTAAAGGAGGCATGGTATACGGTTGCATGGGATATGGAAACGTCGGAAACGGTTGCATCATTTGTGGTGCATACATAACTTGAGGTTGCATGAGCGGATGCATGTAAGAAGGCAGTGGTTGCATGGCCGGTTGTTGGCCTGGCATCTGCTGCATGGGCAGTGGTTGAATATGTGGCTCTTGTTGGAGATTCTCCTGCAAGCGTGCTGGTTCAGTAGGTGGCTGTCCCATAAATAAAGGTTGATTTTGGGTCTTTTGTTTAGATAGCTTCTGCACTGACTTTGAAGATGTTGTTTGTACTGTAGTTGCTTTTGGGGGCAGTGGTAATGAGCTGTGTTTGAGTCCTGCATCTATGACCCTAGCAGGTGGGATCTGCTGGCGACTATTGTCTGCTGTTGGCATATGCGTAGCACGTTGGGACATAGTCGTACGCTCCGCTGGAACTTTGATGGGCGAGCCTTGTGCGGAACCCTTCCCTGATTTACTTGTCGATACTTTCCGTGGCGAACTAGGCAATGATCTGATTGGACTACGCGGCGTGTGAGATTCCTGCTCCTGCTGCCGTTTGTCAGTATTATCATAAGTTACTTTTCGAACACGTACTGTACGCTGCACCAGATCACTAATTTGGGTAAAAAGTGGACGTGATGAAATTGCTTCGACTGCTGCTTCTGGCAGCACCGAGTTTTCTGTATTGGTGGGCCGTACCACACGGCTAAATTGACGATTAGTCTGCATGTGTCTGTCGTTTATTTCAATTCCGTTTTGTGAGCAAATTTCCAGTGAATCCTCGCTTTCATCATCCACATCCATAATTATCGGCGGCGCCTTGTCCAACTTTCTGCCGTTGGTTCCGCTTATTTGCGGCGCTGCGTTGTCTTCATCGCTGCTGCTGCAGTCCAAAATCCTTTTTAATGTTTCCTCGTCATTGCTAATGTCTTGCTCATTTCGATTGCGTTTGAATGAACTTTTGTTGGTTGCTTTGCAGCTTTGTTTATTACACAATCGGTTCTCCTTGCCGTTGGCATCTTTTTCCTTATGCGCTGGCGTTTGTGTGCCCGCAGTGACACGTCCTCTTACATTAAAATTCGCACCTCCTGTAAGACGCAACAAATTCGTATTTTTTGGCTTTGTAGAGTTCTTAACCGCCAAGCGTTGACAATTTTTCATTTTTTGATCCCGCAGCTGCTTTTGCTTCTCGTTTTTTTCAGTCTCAAGCTGAGCGGCACGATGTGCGGCACCTACTTGAAACATTGAGGTACGGTAGTCCTGGTATTTTTTGGCCATAACATGCTCACGCCACGCATTCAATTCCTTTTGCTTTGTGTTCTCAAGGGTTTGTATCTGTCGCTTTTTTTCGGCTGCCACCTCTTGACGAATTGTCTGAGCCAAGTCTTTGGATTTCTCACGCACCTAAACGGGTTTTGTAATTTACAATGTTTACAATGCAAGCCCTTTGAAACGAAATTGCGTCTTACCTGTTTCAAACGGGCTAAGCGACGCTCATTTTCGAGATCTTTTTTGACGCCTTCAGGGTTAGACAGAAAGCGTAGTTGCTGTTGCTTGCTTCCTGCCTCCGCTTTGCTATTAACAGTCGACTTCATCGACATTGGTACAACATTGACTATACTCTAAAAACATTTACTAAAAACACTAACTAAAAACAATTTACGACTAGAAAGTCAAAAGCGAACGTTTAAAAATTCCGCAGCAAGCCAACAGAGGAAGCGCAGACGCAAAAACAGCTATGTATTTCGGTGAGTATCGATATAAAAATTGGTATGCGGCGATGAAAATATCGTTTACCGTCTGCTGCTGCATAAACAACATCGCACGACTTCCAAACAGCTGTTGTCACTTTTGTTTTGATTACGAGATTGTAAACTACAAAAATTGATTTTTTTGGTTCCTAAAATTAGAGTGATGGCTTTCATGTTGCGTCAGCTGGCAAAGCCTGCGTTGCAAAGGTAGATATATATAAAACACTAACAAACTTGAGCGTTATATAAACGTGTTTTATAGAAATTTGCTATATTCTTCGGCATCACTGCGGCATGCCGCCAAAGATGCTGCCGCGAGCGCTCCCGCTGCAATCGCAGCCAATGCGCCAAACACACAGCAACCGCAGCTGCATGTAAGCGAAAGTTGCCTAAAACGTTTGCGCGAGATATGCAAAGATGGTTCTTTTTTGCGAATAACTGTCGAGGGCGGGGGCTGTTCTGGATTTCAATACAAATTCGATTTGGACACAAAACTTAACGATGATGACCTGCACTTTGGCGAGGACGCAGCAAAAGTGGTTATCGACACAGTATCGCTAGACTATTGCACTGGCGCCACAGTCGATTATCACAGCGAGCTTATACGAGCGGGCTTTCGCATGATTGCCAATCCGCTGGCCGAACAGGGTTGCTCATGTGGCTCGTCGTTTTCAATTAAATTGTAGTTAATATAAAAATAAAACGTTGCTTGTTAAACTTTAGTGAAATATTTAAAACACACATATATTTAATTATATGTTCAGCTATATACACATTGTATTGATTTTGGACCTATAAAAAAAGAGTTTGCTGCACAACCTTCAGCTGGTTGGCATATGGTTCTGTTCATCAGCTTGACTCGTCTCACAATCCGATAACCAACCAACCGGTTGTAGTGCAGCATCAATAACGGAGCCCTTGGCAATGTTTGCCTGGGTATACACCTTTTGAATAATGTACAATAATGCAGAAAGAAGGCAGATTATCATTTGCAAGCAGCCAACTGGTCGCTCAAGCTAATCACTTGTTCTGTTAGAACGCTGATTTGCTCCTCGTAGTTTATGCGCGTTGTGGTCTGTAGAAATAAAAACATAGATTGGGATTACACTTGAGTATAGGGTATATTTTTATATAATCTTACTAGTTCTTCCTCAAGCATTTGCAGCGCTCCGCCTAGACTGGACTGCTGCTCGTCCTTTGCTTTAAGTTCCTGTGTTGCATTTTCCAGGCAGATTTGCAAATGTAACGTTTCCTGTTCAAACGAGCGCAGGCGGGACTCTGCCAGCGCCTTTAGACGCAACAGATCTTCAAACTTTTTGCTAAATACACTATATATAAGCTGTTCCTTGGTAGGCGGCTCAGGCGGTTCCTGCAGTGAATCGCGTGCACGTTGGCTACACACAGTCTCCAGACAGCATGGCTTAACGGTGACGCCCGCGGCAGCTGTGCTGCAGCTACAAATACTACTGGCATCGTTTAACGTTTTGCCGAGATCCATGTTTGTGTTTGAGTTCGAGTTTAAGTTCTGGCTTAGCTTGGCCACCTCGTACTGGGCCCGCCAGTGCGCCGCCTCCTTTTCCAGTTGCGCAATGCGCTCCTCGGCAGTAAGCGTTAAGGCTGCATTGGTATTAGGCTGGTGCTGTTGCTGCAGATTGTGTAGTGGCGTGCTGTCGCTGCCCGTGGCGCTCAATGCATCCTCACTGCCCAACTGCACACATTTTAATTATCAAAATCAATTTAAGTGCAATTTTTTGTCAATTAATTTGTAAAGAAATACTTACAATACTTGCCGCATCAACCAGCTTTGTTTCAAGTTCACAGTTTCTGTGCTGCAGCGTTTCCATTTCTTTGCGCAAACGCTTCTCCAATTCGTTTTGATCACTAAGGCGTTTCTCCAGTTTCTCTTCCAGCTCCACAATGCGTTCAGTGTAGAGCGACAAGTCACGTTGCTTGTCATCGATCTGCGAGTGGTAAATGTTGAAATTTATTTTAGTTGCGTGTGTGACTGTGCAGGTTTTGTTTTCAAAGCCAACCACTAACCAATGATGTCAGTTGTGCGTTTTCCATTATTTTCTTTTGCAACTCCTCGAAAATAAGTGCCTCTTGGCCAGAGTTAATGTTTTGTGCTTCAGTTGGTGGATCCGGTTTACTGCCACCCAGAAGACCACGCTTGCTTGGTTCCTTCTTTTTGCGCACCTGCTCATGCACTGTTAGCTCCTGCTGGAGCTGTGAAACTCGCGACTCCAGCTGCTTATTGCGAAAGCTAAGCGAGTCCACCTCCTGTTCTGTCCGCCTTAGAGATGTGGCGTTCTGTTGCAATTGTTCGCGCAGGCTGGCCTCCTTTGCCTGCTCGTCGAGCACTGCCTTTTTAAGCACTTGTGCTTGTGCACGCAGCTGTGTGAGTGAGCGGATGTGGATTAAATTAGATTAATAAGCTAACAAATGGGGCGTAAACTGTTGCTATTTGTCATACCTTTGAGTATTCACTAGCTAATTTCTGGTATTTGGACTCCGGCACTGTGCCTTCCATGCTAGTAATTTTCTCTGCCATACAGGCAGGCGCTTAGACGACGTCTGGGCTATTCGTGAAATAAGATATTAATCGCTTAAACAAATAGAATTGTTTTTGCTTTCGGAAAGTGCCAAAACTGCAAGATTAGTAATGGCAAAGCGTTCGATTAATCGCAATGGTTCGATAAACAGTAAGTATCGATATTGTAAATGGCGCTAAAATAAATTTTAAATTGTAAATGAAAATTCGCCGTTGCAAATAAACAAAAAAAATATGCTACATTTTGCATTTTTCCGTAGAGCAGACTTTGCAATCAAAGGTTTTTTAAGTTTTAAAAAGCTTATTTCTTTTAAATTGCGTTGGGTAGCCCTACTAAATTAATTTATCGATACTCGCTGCTCTGTTTCAAAAAAGATTATTTACATCAAATCAGAAAACCGTTTTCTAAAATTTATTATCTAAATTATATAGAATACATTATTTACCACTAAAGTAAACTAACTCAGAAATATATTATCAAAAGGTACTTTCTCAAACAATTTGTTGGAAAGTTCCCGGAACACCAGACCAAAGCTCTTGGAGTAGCCAACTTTCAGTTCGTTAAATACCGTTTCCCAGTTTTCATTAAGGAAACGATTCATGCCCTCAGATAGAGTTTTATCATTAAAAAGGTTCTCGAAATGCATGTAAACGCGCTTAGGTTCCATAGCAACACGATACTCCTTAAGACGCATATACTTGACGCCATCCTTTTCGAAGGGTTCACCAATCAGACGGTGCTCGATTTTTGTGTTGATAAGCGTAATATTTGCCTTGCCATGTCCCGTAATGGGTAGCAGTAGAATGCGACCAGACATTTCGTAATCGCCCAACATTTCAATACGATCAGTTTTGCTATCACAGGTTATTAGATGTTTATCCAAATCGGTTCTAAAGCAGATGGGGAATAGGTGATTTATAATGTGTTTGGTTATATTGTTTTCATATTGGCGTTAATCTGTTAATTACCTATACCGCTGGATCTTGCTGGTCGAGATCATATCGTGCACCTTCACATTTTTCAAGGCTTGACGAAGATTTATGGGCGCATTACCGGCGTCTATAACTAGTTTCTTCACGGACAGCGGCTCCAGTGGCGGAATTCCAAAGTCTTTATTGCCTGTCAACAGTTCAATTAGTTCAGTGCCTAATTAATAGATTAAGACATTTATGGCCATCTCTACTTACCAGTTTTCAGCACTTGTATTGCATGATTCACAGCATCCACAAGGCACTTGTCAAAGTTCGCATCGCGTTTGCACTTGAGGAAGTTGTCCGCTAAAAAACAAATTATACAATGAGCATGATCATGACATTGAAACAGTTTACGGAAGTCCCGCTGCTAGGAGTATATAATTGTATCAGTAGTATATATGAACAACGGGTACTTCTGATAGAGTTCGTTGGCCACAAAACTCGTTTGGCACAGTGCCTAAAATATGGCCTAAAATATGGCAGCAGCGAAACCCAAATTCAGACAGTATATTATTCATCTGGCGCTCAATGTCAAGCCAAAGCACATGACTGTTTTTTTATTCGAGATGCTGCGAGAAAACAAAGCCACTCATGACCTACGGCAATATAGCGATAATCATATACAAAAATGCTTGTACATAATCTGGTTGTAAAATATGTGTCATTGCAGACAGCGGAAGTGGACCAGTAGGCACACTGAATTTTCAAACCCGTTTAGCCGATATCGAAATGTCATTATGTTGTAGACCAGTTTCGATTGCGTAACAATTCCATTGGCGTTTATCGATGCAACTGCATTGCAATGTTGCAATTTAGCCATTTTCACGCTAGATCTAGCCATTTTCTGTAATTATTCTAAAGCGGCAAACATTCAAATAGGCAATAGTCCGACAACGGTGTTCATTGGTTCTTTTTGGTTTGTAAGGCCAATTTTTTGCATTGATGGCTCATTGATTTGGCATGCTCAAGTTGTCACCCTAACGGCCAGACCATTTGAGAATATTACAGGTGTATTGGCCATCGATCCGATAGCTAAAAGGCCGTAACAAATAAACTAACCACTAATAATAAACAGTATTGATCACGTTTGAGCTATTAACATTGCTGGTGGGCTTAAGCTCAAAAACAAAAACTAAAAACAAGGTAAAATGGGCAAAAAATAAGACACACACAGATACATTTAAGCAAACTACAGGTTGGGAGTAATTTACACTTGTTATTGTTACTTACGCAAATCTTGAGCGGCCGTTACGAATTTTGTAACTGTTGCGATTAGCAGCAGCAATAAAACTGTCGGTTGTTTTGGCATATTGTGGCTCGAAGTCGAATGCGTTGTGCGAAATGTATTGCCAATTAAGTGTTTTTTTCTTATTTTTATTTTCAGCTATAGACTCTAAAACCAAACACGCACAACAAACAAAAACAATCACGCACAGGCAAACGAAGAGCTGCTGCTGCTGCTTAAATAAGCGTTTCTTCTCTGCACGACAACTTATCACAACGCAATGGACGCGGGATGCTTCGAGCGTTCGAGTTATATACTGAGCTTCGCAGCGCCCATAAAAGCTTCCTGCGTTTTTGGTAAAGTTTCAATCAATGCGAAACGACAAGCTTTGGCCCATAAACTCGTCACTTTTGCTTTTCGTCTGACCGCTTTATAAATTGCAGCCCAATAATATCCATTCATGATCATAGAGTTGTAAATTTTCGAACAACCCTGCGTAATGATTGCCCTTTTCGTTTGCGTTGCGGTTCATTGAACTTTACATGCATTTCGGTACGCATAGGTTGAGGTAATATTTAATTGGGGTGCAATTTAAAAAGCCGGTAGTAAACATGCTTAAGTTGTTTACAATAAAGCTTTTAGAGCGCTTTTAAAACAACTCGAATAGACCTTTAAATCTATTTCTAAAGAAAAGCTTAAGCGTTTTGAGCTTTGGCTTGGAATTTGTAAGTTTTTTAGTCAAATACGTCAATGATTATATTAAAATATATCTAAAACTTGTAATAAATGGTTTAATGTTATATTTAGTAAACGGCTTTTATTAGAATTTTTCAATAATATAACATCCAAATATCCGCTATTCCCTGCAACTCATTGTGTAATAGGTCAGGCTTTGTTCATTAGATATCCAAAAATTGCAACGTCCAAGCCATGTCAAAAGAATCCCATTACGTTTCGTCACTTCAAATGCCAGCATGTTCCCATGGCAACAGTGCCTAAGCAATTAGTTCTAATCGCTAGCGCAACAGACCACAATACACCAAGTAAATGACCATTATTTAAGTTTGTTGCCTAAGTCATTCGTTTTGGCCAGCAGCCTCATCCAAGCCAAAAACACAGACACAAAAAACCAAAAACATCACCCGCCCCGAGGACCTCGACCAAGTCGGTTGAGCATGTGTCTATGGAAACTGTCGCAATTGTTGTTCAAATATAAACAAATGCCTCAAAGCCGGCGAGCCAACACCAGGTAACGGTGTTGGGCATGGGTGTCGAGGCGTTAGGTATTCGTGCAAACCGGTTGCCTCCGTCCACTCCAGCATAGTCTGCAGTCATCGCTTAACATTCTATGTGCACGCAGACAGTTTTTATTATTTTATTTTATTGTTGGAACTGAGCCAAAGACGCCATCATTACCAAATACCTATTACAAAACAATAGAAAAATAAAGTATGCAAAGGTGCTATTGTGGACACAGCGGTGGCAGCTTTGCTGGCAGCATCTTAAAGACAAACAGCCACGTAAGCAGTCGTCCACAGCCACAGCAGCAGCATAAAACTTCTCTACGCAGTGATCTCTACTCTTTGACGTCATCATCCAGGCAAAGTGTGCGTCCCACACAGTTTGTAAAGCGGCACAATCCCAAAAGCAACGCAGAGCTGGGCTTGGGTCATTCGAAAAGCGCCTTAAGTCGTGACTTTAGTCGACGCAATTCGGCAGCAACCAGCTGCTGCAGCTCCTGCAGCCCTCAGCAAGAGCGTGAAAGTCGCGTTAAAGTCCTGAGTTGGGGCATCGGAGCGGGTGGTGGAAGCAATCGTAACAACGGCACTCACTGCGAGCACACCGACAATCGACGTATCTATGAGCAACGCGCCTGCGTTGCCAGCCAGCTGAGGGCTCAAGGTCAGGTTCATGGGCACGTTCAAAGTAGGGGCACAGCAACGCCGTCACCAACTGTACACAACAGCCCCACCCCGGTGCACAATGCGGAAATGCATCGTTTGCAGTCTTTACAACAGTTTAGGCTGCTGAATGCTAGCGACTGCTTCAGTGCACAGCGTCAGGATGAGCTGCGTCTGCAGCAGGCCTATGACAAACTGGGCGTGGTAGCTGACAATGCCAAGTGGCAGAAGAACAAGGCAAACGAAAGCAGGCAGCAGCAGACAATCGCAGGAACCACGCCCTATGCTCTGCGACAGAAACTGTTGCAGCTGCAGCTGCGAGAGGAGCAGGCAAGTGGCAGAGGTTCGGGTGCTTTGTGTGCGCCTTTGGAGCGAAGCTGCGCCCTGAGATACAATTAAGAAAAGTATTGTTAATAATAAAGCGATTATGCTAATAAAATGGTGTAATTTGAAAGAAACAAAGAAAGATTTGTACAAAATAACTTAATAAAGATTCTAGTACATATTTTTATGTTAACAACTTCAATTAAGCTTTTAAAAATGTGGAATAAATAAGCTTGTGGATTGGGTAAATTTACAATAATTAATAAAATAAAAGATCGCCGAATACCTTTCAGTTTTAGAATAAAAAACACACAATTTAAGAAAGAATAAATATGTTAATAAAAAAAAAAACATTCAATGAAATAAAAATTTTCGGACAAGATTCCCAGTTAAAAATACGAATTGCAAATTATTTTTATTGCTAATATGTATTTCATTTCTCATTTTAATAAAACAGTGCTATTTTGTTACAAGTGCTTCATGTTTATTTTTATTGTTTATTCTTGCTCCATTTAAGCTATGAATGCGACTCTTTATTTTTTATTTCCATATTATGTCTTTTCGAATTTTCAAAAATTAATTACACGTGAATTATTTATGTTTCCATTCAGTTATTCTTTAGCTGTATTACGCAATTTATGATATTATTTATGCTTAATTTCTTATAAGAGTGTTTACTTTGTATAATCTTTCTTTCTTTTTGTTTTTTTTTGGAAACAGCCAATATCAACTATAATAATTAATAATTTTTTTTTTGTTATCATCTTTATTCTTTTGAAGTTTTTTTTTGTTTTGTTTTTTGTTGCATATATGTTATGTACGTACGTAGAATTCGTTACAACATTAAACAGAGTACTAGAGTGATTTCGACAAGGAGATTGTAGGCTTTAGCTGGACATTCAAGTTGATAACTCGGTTTTCTTTTTACTACGCGATTGTTTCGGGCGGGGGGAGGATTACACAAACGAAACCATTATTGGGGCAAGTTAAAACCTAGAACTACATGCATCCTTATTGAGTTTGCTTTTGGGGTTTTGAATGGGGCTAATCGTTTGCCAGGGCATACGTACATGCATATTAAGTATAATACTTGAATGTGGCGGCCTTTAGCACTAGAATGTACCGACTGTTGTTGTCACAAAATACAAATACAAATACAAATTCAAATACACGAATGTACTCACACAGCGTGTGTCTCAGTTTACAATTTTAATATTATATTTATATATATATATATTTATGTATGTATGTAAATTGTTTTTTATTTTATTTTGTTTTCTTTGTTGTTGTTTAATTTGTAGTTCTTGTTTGTAACCTTATCTGCCGCGTCGCTGACGTCAGCAAGAGCACACAGTGCCACTCAAAAGTATGCCGCTCTCAACGCGTTTTGTTTTTAAAACTTTTGTTTACAAATTTGTTGTCGCTTTAACAAGCATTTCATTGTTTTTGTTTTAACAAGTTTGTTGTTTTGCAATTGATTTTTAATTTTAAGTTAATTATAATTATTGTTTTTTTTTTTTGTGGATTTTTTCTTATGTCATTTTGGTTGCATATTGTATGCACGTTTTGTGTTTTACATATTTAATCGTCAACGCATACAATTTTAAAATATACACAATTTTTTGTTGTTGTTTATTTTAATATTTTTGGTGTAAACAATTCAAACTTATATATCATCTTCGAGCTAAATTTGCTTTGCTTTAAAACTAAGTAAACATTTAGTAGAATTTTATTGATGAATAATATATTAAAAAAATAAATCGTGCTAAAATTACGTACATTCTTTCGTCATGTGTATGTATTCAACTCACACACATGTCAAAAGCGATGTATTATATGTTAAAAATAATTATAAAAAATAACATTTGACCATTTTGCTATATTAAAAGAAATATAATAGTATATTTATAAAGGAAAAAATCCTATGCCTGGTTGTTGTGCTATGCAAAGAACCGAAAAATGCCGTGCTACATAAAAATGCAATAAATACAACTGGTGTGTGTGTGTGTGTGTTTGTTTCTGTGTGTCTATGCACTTTTCGTACCTACTTTACGCTTATGTGCCTGTGTGTGTGTGTGTTTTTGTGTGATTGCAATGCGCAAGAAGAAAAACAAACTATAACCAAATAAATTAAATTATAAAATTAAGAGATATTCTTGCTTATGCAGTGTTTAACACCACAATTAGTTTGAACTAAAGTGTCTCAATTTGTTTGTATGTATAATGTGTTTGTGTTTGCGTGTGTGTGTTTTAGTATTTCGCTTTTTTCGTTTTTAAAATGAAAAGTTGGCTAACATGTATGAATTTAGATTCCGCTTAAACGTTGCTCACGATTCGATTACACATATTCGATAAAAAAAATAAAAATATTTTTATGCGCTTTAAATTGGTATTCCTTTGTGTGGCCGTTCTTGTTGTAAAATAATTTTTACTCTTGGTTTGATGCTTATTTCTTCTTATTCTTATTATTAGCGCCACGGGGCGGAGTTAGGGGACGCCCTGAGCTTCCAAAGTTTGGATAAACAAATCGTCGCTTATCGGCGGGTTTCAATATCTGAAAGGAGCACATTAATGTGTCATCAACGGACATCATGGCACCTGTAAATAACACAACAAATAAATGAATTATCATAGTTTACAAACATTTTTATGCTAATGCCAAGTCTTTACTACTCTTAAGCAACTTTAGTCAAACACTGCCTTAATTTATTAAGTTTTATCAAGTAAAATTTATAAAATGATGCAGTACCTCAAAGTAGGAAGTATATTTCATTACTAGTAAATGTTTTCCTTTTTTTCTTTTGCGTTCTAATAATCTATTTATACAATTGATAATCTGTAGATTCTCTGTAGAATTTGTACTTCCACACATGCAATTTAGCCGAACTGTGAGTTTGTTTACTTTAAACCCATTTAGAATTGTTTTGCTCTGCCAGCAAGGTTATCTCCGAAATCTGTGCTAATCTTAAAGTTATCTATACAAGTTATATAGTATACATAACACAGTATTTGTACACATGAACAATTGCCCTGAGAGATAACACCCGCGTTGTTGTGTGTAGTAAACTTAAAGTCCAAGGTCGCTGTTTTGTGTGAACCTGCCAATGATCACTGTGTTCACTTACCCGCATTGTCGAATTCTCCGCAATAGTTGGGCGCCGAGAAGAGCGTGACCAGCTGACGCTTGGCAAAGAACTCATAACCATCCTCAACAACCTGATGCGCACGACATATAAGATCGAATTCGTGCTTTTGTAAAAATTTGCCCACAACCTAAAACATCCAAATAGTGCATTAGTATTTTCTGATTTTTAGCGCAAATAATGAAGTGTACCTCTGCTCCAAATGTGAAGCTGACACCGCGATCATTCTCGCCCCAGCCCATGGTATCCTTATCCGGATCGGACCACAAGAGATCGCATAACAGGCCTTGATCCGGAACATCTGTTGGCCGCATAATGCGTCGAATCTGCTCCATCGAGGACAAATCAGGACTTAGGCCGCCGTGACAGCAAAAGATTTTCTCATCCACAATTGCCGCCACTGGCAGGCAGTTGAAGCAATCCGTAAATGTCTTCCACAGCTTGATGGTATAACGTCGCTTGCATTCGTCGTAAAACCTGTTGGCATATAAATAATATGAGTAATAGACTTGACATATAAACAAATAGTGCGTGCCTAAATGCTCGAGCGTTTCTCACGAAAGCCAATTTATGATTAGCACATCTCACGATATCAGAACAGCTGTTATTTTTACATTCATATATACTGTTAGAAGCACTGTGAATTCTCAAATACAAGCACTAAATGCAAATAGTTAAATAATACACAATAAAGCATTTGTCTGTTCCGTGCCAAAAAGGCATAGTATTTGGGACAAAGTATTCACAAGTAACAACTTTCAGAAATATGTTAACACTTTACTTTATTCATTTACTATATTTTCTTGCATTGACACCATTATTTATTTGTAATTGTTCGTTGTTATATCGATCAAATGAAACTTTACAAGTTGCAAAATCAAAGTAGAATTTCCAATAAACGTTGCAATTGGAAAGTTAATTAGATCGATTGTCTCGAGAACTTTTTAAGCACGCAATTAATGTAATTATGATTAGATCGCATTACTTACCCGTAGATGCGATTAATGCTGGCGCATTCGTGATTTCCGCGCAGTAAAAAGAAATTCTCTGAATATTTTATTTTGTATGCCAGAAGCAGGCATATCGTCTCCAAGGACTGCTTGCCACGATCTACATAGTCGCCGAGGAATAGATAGTTGGATTCGGGCGGAAAGCCGCCGTATTCAAACAGACGCAAAAGATCATAATATTGTCCGTGAATGTCACCGCATATCTTCAACGGAGCCTCCAGTTCCAATAGAATGGGCTGTGATAAGAATATTTCACGTGATTTCAAACATAAGCTACGTATTTCGCTTTCCGATAACTGCACATTTTTGCCTGGTCTTGCACCACGCACTGAAAATTGAAAAAGTAACAAATTATATGCGAATTTAAACAGTTTGGAAGTGGGTGGAAAAGCTTACCTTCAAGCAGACGCGAAATAATGCTGTCAATGTTCATGGTGTCGGACATGTTTTGCTGCGACTCTCAACACTGATGCTAGTGTTGTTGTCAGTGATGAAATTGTTGTTGTTGGTTTTGCTGTATGTGATACCTGTATGCCTGTCGCGGGAGCTCGACTGTTTTCTTATCTGTTTACCTGCGAGCACTCTGATTGCTACTGGTAGCCACTGTTGCTTTTAGCTGCGTTATTTTAGCGTTAGCTTATGTATTTTCGGTATACGTTATGTATGTTATTTCATCGATATGCGTGCGGGAAGAGCAGGGGGCGCGTATGTATAAGTGTGTAGTAGGAGTATCTGTGTGTGTATGTGTCGTCAGGTAATATATTTAACAGCGCTGCTTGGAGCTGCTGTGGAATTTTAATAGATTAACCGTTACGCCATGTACGTTCAGCGTTTGTCACTGCTTTGCGTGTTGTTTGACTGCGTTTTAAAGCATTTATTGCAAGTTATTGTAGATTTTTGCGACGTCAAGAAATTTTTTCGCGCAACCACACTTCGCCGCATCGCCATCTGAATTCGCTGCGTGTTGGCAAATCGATAAGTTGCACGTCTTAAATATCGATACGTCCATGCAGCAGTGTTTATTTAAATAGCGCTGCCACCGCAGAATAAATAAATGCACCTCAGTGGCAGCACTCGTATGTTTAAAATTAAAGCAGAACGGTTTTATATTTTAATTAATTGTGTTGTCTTGTTTTATTTAAGTATTAGATGTCATTGTCGGCGCCTTTGCCGCTGTCTAATGTACTAAACATAACACGCTTTCGTGGCAACGGCACTGGCCTAGTCTGCATTTGCCCCATACTGGGCTTAGCAACCAATTGAGCTGCTGGTTTGGACAACATTTGCTCCAATTGCGCCTTGAAAGCCAAATGCTGCTGTTGTCGCTGTGGCCTTGAACTACTAGTTGATGCCTGCTTTTCATCCTCTTCTTCTGCCTCATCCTCCTCCTCAAGTGACACTGATGTGCGTTCGCTGGCATCGTTATCCAGATCATCTTCATCTGTCGTTGCCAGCATTGCGGTCCTCCGCTTGGGCGCTTCAATTGGCTGGAGCGGAGTCTTGTTCTTTAATAACACCTGAGCACTTTTCGGCATTTTGGTTGAGCAGAGATTGTCTACAAATTTGCGAATGCGATTGCGCGTGGCGTAAAAATGTGGACGATTCTGTAACATATTTTTATAAATATTTAGGTAAACAAAACAAAAAAGGTATAAAATTACCAATTTCAGTTGGTTTCGGTTCTGTGCTAGTTCAGAGCTCGCACGTTTTAGTGATATGTTTGATATACACTTCGATTTCATGCTGAAACCAAGTGGACTTAGTTTAAGATTAACCAGTTTACGGGCATCCTTACGCGTTAAAGGTTGTGGAGGCATCTTCGGACTTCTTAAAGAATTAAAGATTACTACAAAAATGTTGATTTAAATTTTAATTTGATACTTACTTGACTTTTGAAGCTGCATTTCTTTTAGGAGAGTTGAAGACTTTTCGTTCCGGCTCTGAAGTCATTGCCTCGCTGTCCTCATCACTAATGCTCTCCTCTTGCTCTTCCTCAGCCTCCTCCAGCTCCTCCTCGGTAAGACTTTCACTTACGTCCGTTGCTTCCTGCGTCTCTGTTTGAATCTGACTGGTGCTGGGCTTGGTTTGTTTGAGAATCGATTCTGGAGCTTGAGGCTTTGTATAGGTTGGATGACTGCCCGAGCTGTTACCACTAGTAACCTCTTGAACGTGGGTAACTGAATGTTTCTGCTGTTGCTTTGGTTGCTGCTCCTCCTGCTGATCTGGCAACTCTTCAATCGAATAGGTATCATCATCGCGCTTTGCTTGCAGAAATTCCGTTTCCACCTGCCTCTTAATGCGCTCTAGTGTTAGCGCCCTTTTGGGCAGCGGTTTGGGTATCTTTGATGAGCTGCTTTGAGTTGCTGCCGGTTGTGGTTGTTGTTGCACATGTTGCTCCTGCTGCACCACAACGGTGGTTTCTTTGCGCAAACTTAGACGCTTTAGGTCACGTTCCAATGCTTCCAGCTTCTCCTTATAGCCCATTTCCAAATGATGAACCACTTCTTCTAGTTTATTTGCACTGACCTTACCGATTTCAGCTACTTTTTCGGATAGTATGCGCTCCAAATCCTCCAGGCAGGGTGTCGCCACACGCTCCTCAGCACTTGTGGGCGTTACAGCTGTCTTTGTCTCCTTGCTCTGCTCCAACGCCTGGCTTAGATCAGCTAGCTTTAGATTGATGCCTTGGATAAACTCTTCGTTGCTCTGCTTCAGTTGAGCCTGCCACTCCTCAAAGTGACTCAAACGCTCGGCCAGTCCATGAAGTTGCTCCTTGCGCTCACTAGCTTCGCTCTCCAACGCCTCACTACTGTGCTCATCCTTCTCCTTATATTCTGCCAAATTGCTTTGAATGCCCACATTGCGCATGCTCTGCGTTGTTGTGGCCTGATCCTGGCGTGGACTTACGTGTTTTCTAGAGCTTCCAGACCGCTCCTTGATGTTACGCTCGGCGGCATTCAAACGCTCTTTCAGTTGCTTGATTTCCAGCTCCATTTTTATAGCATTAATTAGTTGCATATCGGTATCCTTCTCCTTGACAGCGCCACTAACACCAGCAGCTGCAGCAGCACCTGAGTTTTGGGCGGCAGTTCCAATGTGATGTTTCCTTCCAATATGAATATTTAATGCTTCGTTGCTTATGAAATTCTTGGTGCACAAATGACAGGGAAAAACCACTTCGCGTATTGCCTCGATTTGGGTAATCTTTTTGTGCAGCTGCACCACCTCATTGTTAGACTCTCCAAGTGATTTCCGTAGTCGGGCAATTTCCTGTTGGGATGCTTCATGCGCTTCTCTTAGCTCTCCAACGCTTTCATCCAAGAAAGTGCGACAGCAGAGCAAATATTGTATGGCGTACTGAGACATTATAAAGTACTTGGCTATGCCACTGTCCAAAATGTGAGTCTCCAGCACCGTGCCCAGTGGCGCCTCGGATAAATGCTGCAGTGCATTATCGATCATCTCAAAGTTTTGCTCACGTAAAATGCGATCCGTTTCATAGGAACCTAAAACCATTAAGGCATACAATAACTTATTCTTTATACTTTATATTTTACCAAACTTACCCATTTGTCTCCAATCCAAGGGACCATCTCTGTTAAGGCGCAGCTTAAAGCCCACCTCTCGCATTATTTGCGGAAAATTGCCCCTGTAGCCCATTTGTTGCCTCATCTACAGTTGAAAGCGAAAGTTGTTTATTTCGTCTTTACTTTGTTCGGCATTCGGTAGCAAGTGTTTTCAAGTGCTACTTACTTCAATTGTTTGCTCCAGTTCTTTGCCTTCTTTTGGCAACTATTTGTTGTCATTACGCTAAGGTTGCCAGGCAACCGTTGACAGGTGGTTCGAAACTTGGCTACAACTTAATGCTTGAGTGCGTCTTGAGGGTGAATTGTGAATTGGAAAATAATTGCATTAAAGTCTGATCAAAAAAACTGCAACTAGCTTACAATTTATGTCATCATCATTCAAAATAAAATCAAATGATTTCTATTAACTATCATTAACACTTAATAGTATAATGAAATTGCATTTTACTTGCATCTGTCAAATAGTTTCTAGACTTTAAAAGATGTTAATTTAAAGCAAAGATGTGGCAAAGCCATACTATGAACAGGGTGGCACCACTGCATCTTTTTAAATGTGCTTAATATGTAAACAAGCTGCTTTTTTGATGATTATGCACACTTCTTGGCATAACAAAATTTAGGTAAAGTTAATACGCATATAAAATATATATTTTTTAAATATACATATGTTTTATTTTAAATTGTAAAATAAATATTTCCATATTGAAAATGTGTTTGGAACAAAATAAAAAGTATTTAGTTCAACTCTTTACAAAAATTCTTTCCTTTTGATAGTTTTGAAATAAACGATTCACCACACATGCCATCCTGCGCGCCATCGTATTTGACAGTTGTCTCTCGTTAACAGATTTCGTGAGATTTGTGCTCAGTTACGTTTGGACCCCGGACCAGTGAGGTTTACTCCGAATTCAACACGGAACAGAAAATGCACTTAGTTATTTGTCAATAATAAAATATAAGTGCTAAAACTTGAGAGAATTTCATAGAAAACTCACCAAAAATGTCGCGTTGGTTTTGGTTAGGGTTTTTCTTGTTGCTACCCCTGGCAAATACAACACGTAAGTAACTTAAAGATTGGCAAGAAAAATCTGTGAAAATTCCTATACCCTGATAAGTTGGAAGCTGTATCACAAAAGTCATTCAGCTGTCAAAAAGCTGCGCCCTTTGTGAGAGCGAGTGAGAGTGAGAGCAGCGACTGCGCAGACATTTGTTATGGGAAATTATTTGCAATGTTTGGGAAATTTGCTAATAGAGCATTGCTCTGTTTTGGGATTTTTTCTTATACAGCGCCAGTAAGCTTTGAGGCGAATCCGGATACAAAACGTCTTTATGATGATTTACTGAGTAATTATAATCGTCTGATCAGACCGGTTGTTAACAACACGGAAACACTAACCGTTTGGTTGGGCCTAAAACTGTCGCAGCTTATTGAGGTTAATCTGAAAAATCAGGTGATGACCACAAATTTGTGGGTTAAGCAGGTAAGTAGCTATGGATAATGCTTCAAGTTGAATTAAAATTCAATGTTATGATTTCAGCGCTGGTTCGATTATAAGCTACGCTGGGATCCCGAGGAGTATGGCGGCGTGGAGCAATTGTATGTGCCCTCCGAGCATATTTGGGTGCCCGACATTGTGCTCTACAACAATTGGGATGGCAACTATGAGGTTGATTTACTTTTGACTTAAGTCCGAACGTTATGTTTCAAGCTAACATAATTCCCTTTTCAGGTCACACTCATGACAAAGGCCACTCTAAAATATACGGGTGAGGTGTTCTGGGAGCCGCCAGCGATTTACAAGTCATCCTGTGAGATGAACGTTGAATATTTTCCATACGATGAGCAAATTTGCTTTATGAAATTCGGTTCATGGACCTACAATGGCGCCCAAGTGGATCTTAAACATTTGGATCAGGTAAGCTTTGGATGCAAATTTACTTTGCGCTCCAATGCACAAAATGCAATTTATGCAGACACAGGCACCACCAACAGAGGGTGGGTTGCTTGTAACAACCCTAACAAATGGCCTGGGCTGCTTTTGACTGTAAGTTTTTTGTTTTTGTGTCCAGGTACCTGGCAGCAATCTCGTGCAGGTGGGCATCGATTTAAGTGAATTTTATTTGTCTGTGGAGTGGGATATACTCGAGGTACCGGCCACTAAAAACGAGGAATATTATCCGGACACACTGGAGCCCTTCTCTGGTAAGCCAAAGGCAGCAGTCTGCTGCTTGTCTTTGGTTTTTGTAATATGCAAATTTCGTTGTCTGCTGCAGATATCACATTCAAGCTGACCATGCGGCGCAAAACGTTGTTTTATACGGTGAATTTGATTGTGCCCTGTGTGGCATTGACTTTCCTAACCGTTTTGGTCTTTTACTTGCCCAGCGATTCGGGCGAGAAGGTAAGATTAAAGGGACAATGGATGTGTCCCGGATATCTCTTGACATTTGACAGCAAGTTCCAAACTTAAGCATGTGGCATGTGTTTATATTAGAGCATTAAGATGAATTTGTATGAAATTGATTTGGTTTGAAACTTTGATTTTTTATTATTAATACGTAGATGGTAGTTAACCGTTTTTTATCTATATACAATAACCTGAAAACACTGAAAAACAACTTCAATTATATGAATTCGTTTTATTTACATAATAATACGCAATGCACTTTCAAGATCCTATCATTAACGCAACTTCTACTGCAGCTAATACTTCTCTAACTAAAAAAAAGCTGAGCTCTTTCACGCTGTTTGCTAATTATACATTGGCCTAAACCGACAAAGCTAAAACCAAAATATATTCCAAATATTCCAAAACTAAGAGCTCATCTTGATATACTTTTCACAAAAACTATCTAACTTCCTTGCTATCGCTCTACTTTTCAACCTACTTTTGTTCTCTCCTACATCAAAGAAATAGCAATTAACAATATTTACGTACTTTTTCAATCTTCAAATCGCCGAGTTTCAGGTGCATTTTGATTCCTGCAAGCAGTCAGTCCAATTGCCATTCCATCCCAATACAGCACACATATATTCATGCTCTTAAATCTTAAAGCAAATATATGCAGATTCATAACTATATTTGTGTTGAATATCATTTGTGCTGTGCTGAGTAGTGAAATCTCATAACGTAAATATCATCGAATGCATACAAATCGAAATCGAATTAAAACCGAATCGAAATCAAATCTTAATCCAATTGAATCGAATTCTATTCAAATCCACTCGAAAGTTTCCTCATATCGCGTATCCTGCAATTAAGCAGACCATACAAATTACTCACACCTTACTCACACTTAGACAAACACACACACACACACACACTTAATGCACTTATAATGCATACATTACACAATTAAGCTCTCACATATACACACATTTACACCAACACACACACTATAATACATTGAAGTGTGCTATTTGTTGTTATTGTTGTTTTATTCGTTAATTGGTTTGTTTGAAACGCTCATTTGCTTGGAGTAATAACATAGCAATACCTATTCATATCGATGAACATAAGAAATTCGGTTTTAAAAATAGTAGGACTTCAAGTATAGTACTTAAGCAGAGGGAAATTAGGGATCTTTTTGATAACTTACTTAAATATTCAAATAAACTTTGCCTAAATCGTTGTTTTTTTCATATTGAAAGTGTTAAAGCATACTTTTTAAAAATAATAGTTTTTTGTGGAAACCAAGCTTAAGCTATATTTAATTATTCATAGAATTCATCTGCCATAAGTTAACATAACTGAAAAATGTTTTGGGGGTCTAACTATATGTTTACCTACAAGTCAGAGTAATATTTAAACTTCTAATAGATATTTGTTATACTTACCAAAGGGTCCATCACATACACAAATATGCATTATGTAGAACGCTTTGTTGTTTGTTGTGTTAATTGTTCTTGTTAGTACCATGATTTGAATAATACAAAGGGAAGTCCTTTGACATTTGAGTGTATTGAAAAGAATGTTGGTGTGAGTATAGATTTTGTATGAGTGCTTTGCCTGATTACACGACTTGCGATGTCATTTAACAAAACTCTATTGTGTATTACTTAACTGTTTATTTATTTGGCGTATATGTTCTACTTGAATTGAAAAACAAAAAGAAAAAAAAATATTATTAAAATCCATTGTTGACATCGGCTTATTGTTTTATAAGGCGTATACGTAATTGATATGTAATTGGCTATTATTGATAATGATTGGTAAATCGTTTGTCCATGTTATCGTTTCAATTTTGTTTGTAATATTTTCGTTTTTGTGTTATGTTTATGCTGTGTTATTGTCATTGTTGTGATTGTTATTGTTACAAAACAAAAGAAAGGCTTTGCAAGAGACAAAGAGCAAAGCGAGAGGCGAGTCGAGCCGTGGAGGCGGATTGAGAAAGAGACTGTGTAAACATTTCGTTGGCAGGTTACGTTATGTATTTCAATACTCGTGTCGTTGACCGTGTTCTTCTTGCTATTGGCCGAAATTATACCGCCCACATCGTTGGCGGTGCCCCTGCTGGGCAAATATCTACTCTTTACCATGATACTCGTATCGCTGTCCGTTTGGACAACGGTCTGTGTGCTCAACATACACTTCAGGTGAGTACTTCAAGTGCTTTCAGCTCTGCAGCTAATCCACTCTACTTTCCTCCCATTCGCATTCTCATTTCCATTTAATCAATCAATCATCTGACCAATCAACCCATCCAACAGGTCCCCCTCCACCCATAACATGTCGCCGCTAGTTCGAAAATTGTTTCTCCACTTTATGCCCAAACTGATGATGATGCGACGCACTCAGTACACGTTGCCCGACTACGATGATTCCACACCCAGCAATGGCTACACCAACGAGATCGATGTGCGGTAAGTTTTAGTGTATTCCCCCAACTTAACTAACGCTTAGAAGAGCAAGTAATTTTTTTTGGGGGAAAGTGATTTTTTTTTGGTCATTCAAAATGAAGGTTGTTGCTCTTTTGAAAAAGCCAGAGGTCTTCCGGCTTTTAGGGAGATTATCATATTGGAGAGGAAACTTTTTTCTAAGTGCATCTAACGCCCCGTTTCCTATTTTACTAAATATGTTTTTTTGTTTGCTTTTTGTTTTGGTTTTTCTCTTATTTTTGCCTTTTGCAGCGACAGCATCAGCGATTTTCCCAGCGAGTTTAAGGACAGCCAGGATGGCGCTTATGATAATGGTATGCAGCATTCAGTGGGTGAGTTTAAATTTATGTGGGGTATGTGTTTGGGTGTGGCATGAGTGTACTTCCCACAATATAGCTAATGCTAGGGGTTTCGTCTACCCATAAAAACATAAATATTTTGCAACACTCGCGGCTAACCGCGACCCAAAAATATAGAAAAAATAAAAGCTAAAATTGAAATCAACTAAAAAATTAGCAAATAATGCAATAAAATGGCGAAAAAACGAAATTTGCTGTGGGGCATTCTCAAGGCTGATAGCTTAGCTGGACCATGTTGATGGCTGTGACGATGATGTGATGTTTTGATGACAAAAAATGCGTATGTATGTGTGTGTTGGTATATGCTGGATAGTAAAACAAGCCATGTTGGATACAGCTAAATTTCAGAGAACGAACTCTGAATGAACTTTACTTAGTGAACTAATAAAGCATCATATACATTTGATATCTATTTATTGTATATTTAACATATTGTTACTGTTTTTTAAACAAAAAATATAATGCTCAAAGGATTAGAGCTCACATCTTAAGGAAACAAATGCAAAATTCAAATTACCTTAAATATGTACTTTTTTATAATTAATTTGAACAAAAAATGTCTCAGACTTTGGACTTAAAGATTGATAAATAAGGGCTTCCTTAATAAACTATAGATCAACTATTATTGGGATTGCTTATGTCACATTAACTAGGCAAATGAAAATCGTTTGCTATGCAAATTTGGACATACAATTGATTGGCTTGGCAAATAAATGTTACAAGCTTCACTTAGTTGCTCTATTGCCCAACCATAAAAAGGTAGCCATAAATAAAAACTGGCAGCCATAATTCAGTACGCTTGTTGTTCTTCGAGAACACTACACTGGGTGTGGATATTGCTGCTGTTGCTGTATAACTTAAAGCTGCGAGTGTTGCTATAGCCAATATCTTTGTTTGGTTTGTTTTCGCTTAGGCCACAATGTTTTTCTATGCATGCATGACAAACACACACACACATATATATACATATTCAATTGTAGATTTCGAGTTGTCATTTGCCTTTGGGGAGGCGTGAGAGCTGGCACTGGCATCTCCAGTTTTTTTTTTTTTCTTTTTATATATTATGCCAATATTTTATTTCAATTTCTTGGCAATTTCATATGCACATCGCCACGAGACCTGACAGATTCCGACAATGTGATACCGCGCAACTTAACACCCGAAGTGCTGCAGGCATTGCGTGCGGTCAGATTTATTGCGCAGCATATCAAGGATGCCGACAAGGATAACGAGGTGGGTACACACTTAAAGGGACGCCCTTTGTTCTTGCCCACTTTTATTGAGAGCCACCGAGGACCACAGATTGAAGCTGCTTGAGTGCTATGCTCGTATTCGTATCGTATTCGAATTATTGTGACTGTTATTGTTGTTATTGTTGTTTGGCCTGTCATATTTCTTGGTCCTGGCAGAAAATTTGGTCCTTTGGTGCCAGCGGTATTACTTCGCTGCTATTATTGTTTATTGCCCGAAACTTCGGCTTAACCACCACACAACATAAGGCAGAGAGGGATGAAGGCACAAATGTGCAACATTGAATTGTAAAATATATAAAATCATAACTTTATATTTTTTATTACACATTTCAAGTTTATTGAGAGAGAAACAGAGAGAGAGAGAGAGACAGACGAACAAACGAAATTTTATGGCTTCAATTGAAAGCAATTTATTTAGCCGCACTATACGACAATTTCCTGTTGAAGTCGGTCCTGTTCTCTCCTCTGTTGTTCTATGTTTTATGAGCTCTGAAACAATCAAAGATTATTAAAAAGAATTTCTGTTTTTTATTCTTACAACCAAACAAGGCAGCTGTAGTCCTGACCTAGTTTCAAATAAGAGCATTCCATTACACAAATGATTTTATTATTTCTGGTTTTATTTTCACAGATTGTCGAGGATTGGAAATTCGTATCCATGGTACTGGATCGCTTCTTTCTTTGGCTATTTACGCTCTCGTGTGTGTTCGGTACTTGCGCCATCATCTGTCAATCCCCCTCACTCTATGACACCCGCTCACCCGTCGACCGGCAGTACTCTGAGATACCATTGCGTAAAAGCAATTTCATGCTGCCGCCGGACATTGTCAGGCAGGTGGTTAATTAAGTGAAGAGAGGTCTAACAAACGTAAAACAAAGTAACAAACGAAAACGAAGAATAATTTGTGTCAAGGGTCACATTTGACCAACACGAAATCTTTATAAAGTTAACAATTACAAAATGCAGATTGCAAATTGCCAATTTAATTGAAATTGTAAAACCCAAACTTTTGAAAAGTCTCTACCAATGCCGCTTGAATATAAAATGTATATGTCATACTACTAACAACAATATTATATAGCTGAAAAAATCAAATGGATTTTCTTAATAAAAATAATAACCAAACTAATTGTTAAGTAAAAACCATTTCAAACTTATGCATATTACAAAAATAAATACGGTTTTAACTAAAATCAAATTTGATTTTACTTATAATAGAATAGATTTAACTTCTAGTTCCCCGACAGCTTATATATGTACCTTTGTTTCAGTTTTAACAACGAAAAATTGAAATCTTATAAAGGTAGGTTCTGTTTAGAACTTGACAATCAATACTACAACGATACTTATTTGCCATTTCAACACCAGTCTCGGTAAGTTATAGTAACTAAAGCCATTGAGCTGGACATAAGATGCTTGTATAAACTGTTCTCATAATTAAAATTAATAAAATACGAATACCACTAACATGGAAATTAAATAGCATATGGCATTAAGCTAAATTGTAAGTTTTTACCACAATTACAGCCTTACTTATAAGCCGAATAGCATTGTTGCTATTGCTGGTTTTAAAACCACATAAACAAAAACATTTACACACACACACACACACAACACACAAAGTTTGATTATTGTCTGAGTCGTTTTGTGTGGAGCTTGCCTCTTAATTTTCAATTAAGAAATGACTTCTCATAATGTCCTTTAGAATAAAACATTATGGCAACAATATGGTAAAAGTTCAACGCATTTGATGTTAAACAGATATTGCGCATACGCCACATCGCCTGACTTAATAATTTGCAATATAATTTATGTTGTGCTGTGTGCTGGTTCGTTTGTGCGTTCGGTTTTCGTACCATTTTTGTGCCATTTTCCATTTTCCATTCGCCTTTGTCTTTGTCATTGAAGATATCCGTCTGGCTGCCGCATTAAATTAGAAAGTTGAAATCTCTTTGGCCTCGTATTCATCAACATGTGCAGTATAAGCCGGCGCCGTCCGCAAGTCAGCCAAGAAACAAAAGACTTTCACTTCTCCGCAGTGAACAGACCTAATTTGCAAGTTTCTTGACTGAATACTCTCCAAGCTGTCAAAGTAGAACATGAACACGAAATCGCAGCATTCAAAAATGTTCCTTTGCATACCCTATGCTGCTGCCTATTTAGAAACAACTAAGACGATGTTGTAAGCTTTTTATCTATCAAACTTTAAAAATAATCACGTTGATATACTTTATACATTTCTAAGTGTCATTTTATACGCTTAACCCAGCCCTTAAAGGGAATATATTACTGCTAGATTACACAGAATGGCATACAAAACTAATGACTTTTTATTCATAGACCTTACTGGCAAAGGGTATATAAATGTTATAAAGATTTGCTTATAGACTTGCACACTGAAAGCCTTGCCTTATTCCATTTGACTTCGTCTTTTTGCTGCGTTTTCCTGTCGTTCTTTTTTTATTTTAACAGTCTTGCTTTTTTGTTGGCAGTTTTAAATTAGAAAAGTTTTTGCCAGATTTTTGTTTTACATTTTTCATATTTTCTACGGGACATGCCCTGCATGTTTGTTGTCCTTGTTGTTATTGGTGTCAGCGCGTCATATGCGTGCCTCCCTGAAGAAAAAAAAATGTCCGCCACCATCTTTAACTCCAACATTGCCATCATCATCTGCAGGCTGCTGAACCGAGTTAAGCTAAGTTGAAAAACTGTGCAAGAAATGTCATGTTTATTTCTATTTGTGCTTATGCATGGCATCTTGTCTTGATACTGCTTCTCTCCCTGCACCCTGTCATCCCGTTCGCCTGTCCGATAATGGCATTTGCATAAGGCTGCAAAGTATGCAACACATTTTGTTCCCGACCACACAAGCTAAAGTTCAGCGAGCACAAAACAATATGCAAATGCCACACACAAAGACGAAGATTTTCGGGTCAGCCTAAGCTGTTTTTCATAAGCCATCTGGCTTGCTGGCTGTGTTAAGCATCTGTTAAGTAGACTTAACGCGACTTGCATGGCCAAATTCAAGTACTTTGCAGCGATTGTCTCAAACAGCTAATTACAAAACGAAAACAAAAATGAAATAAAATGAAAAAAAAAAACCCAAAACACGCAGCGCAGCAGGAAATCAAAACCATAAAATTAAAAAAAAGAAAGAGAGTAATAGAAATATAAGGCGAATGAGGAAATGGCCAAGACAGTGGTCAGGAAATGCGGCAAACAGTTTCAAACGGGGTCCAAATCAGTTGAGGCCAAGATGCCAAGCCACTAAGCACGTGCGAAAGAAAGTTTCGGCAGTAAACTTACATAAACACATACACATACACAAAGCACTTACACACACATACACAAATGAGGTGCACTCGTGCGATGCTGTCTTATGTCCACTTGTCCTGCAGAAAAATAAGAATATACACTTCTTTGGGACAAGCTGAAAATTTCTACACTTGACCATAGACACGTCAATTAGAATGGGATTCCATTTCAATGCTCGTTCTTTTAAAGAGGGGCAGCGTGGCATTGAGTTTGACGTATCGCTGTTGGAGATAGCCTGCCAACCTATACAGCCTATTGCCAGCTTTGCTCCTTAACGCTTTGCTTTAACCACCCGCCAGGTCATTCGAGCCAGTTATTTATTTAATTTCGAAGCAAGGTTTTTGTTTGTGTTTTGTTGCGGGTCTTTGTTTGTGTCTGTTTGTGCTACGCTGCAGGCGAATTTGTTACAAATATTGTTTGGGCTTTTGGGGTTAGGCTAGTGTATATTTAGGCAGCAGTCACTTAACCCACATGTGTGCCAAGAGGTTTGCATAGGACACTTATTGCTTGCCAGTTGGCTTATATATGCATTACACAGAGATTAAACTATAGTTCATGCAAAAAGTCAATATGTACGTGAGATATATTCAAGCAATTTACTTTTACTAAGTCAATGCACAACTAGGTAAATACATTTATGAGAAATGCAAAACAAGTAATAAATATCAAAAAAGTTTGCAATATTCAAATCAAAGAAAACTGAAAAACTGAAATTTATACAAAATTGATATTAAAAATATATGTAAATAAAAATTTAATTGCTAACTTTTATTTAAAGAAAACAATTATAAGGCAACATTGTAAGTCTGCAAATAAAATATATATCTCAAAGTTAAGTGCTACAAACGTACCTTGTTTTATTGTCTATTGCGTATTTATAACTTGCAACACACTTCTAAATAAAATGTTTATATATTCAATCAAAAGCCCAATTGCAAATTTTATTATTGTAAAAAGAAGATGACAGAATTTTATTTATTTTTGACTATCTAATTTCATCAGTATTTCGAAGCACTAATGAATAAAGTGCGGATTATAAAAAAGACATATATATGAAACTAATTATTAATACACGGCACCGTTTGATTTTAATTAAACTATTCGAGAAAAAGCTAATAGATTTGTTTAAAAAAAATATTTTTTCATAGCAATATTCAGTATACAACTATAAAAAGGGAAATCTAATTAAACATATAAGAGCTGAATAACGTAGGCATAATATTAAAAATGAACTATATTTTTTATTAAAGTAAAACGATTTCGAATGTTTAAGACTCGAATAAACCTAATAAACATACAACTTGATTGACCTATGGCTTAACGATGCAAACCTGGCTTATTTTAGAGCCTATATATCATTAACTGTGCGAACCCTTTTTTGAAATTTTCCACACTCTATTAAATTCAAGTCCCGGGGTCAGGTTAAATAGTTGAGTCAATTCGGGTTGCTTTCAGCTCTAAAGTTCATTTCTAAAGAACAAACAAATCAACAACTGCAATATATACATATATATATATATATACACTCACTCGCACACACACACTTCTGCATGTGTGTATTTGTCTAGGCGGGTCTCTGTTTGTGTATTTGTGCAATGATAAATTACAAAATTGCTGCCTATGGCAATGTGAGTTGGCCCAGGCGGCCGCAAAAGCCATTTTGTTGTTATTAAGTTTGCCTTTTGCCATTTTTCTGCAATACAAACACACACATACACATGTGTGTAAGTGTGTGTCTTTGAGGCTCGACAGTTGTACTGTGTGAAATTAATGATGCGCCGCTTTTCTTGGTTTTGTGTTTATTTTTGTTTTCATTCTTCGTTTTTGTGTTTTTTTTTTCTTCCTATTTTTGTTGGGTTCCCCGAGCTGCAGCGGCAGTGACAGAGGCCAAGATGTCCACAAAATGTTGAGGGCTAAAGACGCTTTTATTAATAGTCCTGCTACGTGGTCACGATTAACTGCCATTTTACGCACTCAAACTCGCTTTTGCAGTTTCCAGCCATCGGTGCTGCTGATGGGCGGTCTTAGCCTTTTTTTGAAAGCTTTTTGCTGTTGCGTAAGTCAAAAAGTCTTCATTATATGTGTGTGTGTGTGTGTGTGTTTGTGTATCTTGTTGTGTGAGTGTGTAAGTGTGTGAGTTGGCGTGTAAGCTGCATGGGATTTGAACACGACTTTACTTAAGTTCATAAAATTCTATTAAAAGCAAACCCCTGGCTTAAGTCAAACCCTAGCCCCTTTTGCATGCAACGAACCGAATATCATCAAATTGTTATGATCAGCAATTCACATTCAACTCAATTTGAACAAGTTTTCTCTTTCCCAACTACATGTTAAGAAACATTTATCGATACTTTTTGCTTTATTCAAAATTCTCGTAAAGTTTTCTGTAGCAAATATGAATGAACAAAAACCTTTCTTTGCAAAAACTTCCTTAGCTTTGCAGTGTTAAAAAAATAAAAAAATAAATAAATAAATAATAAATATAGCTATATAAAGCCCAATTGAATACTAAAAGATATTTATTTACTAAGAGAAAATTTCTATTCAAGAAGTTAGACACACTTTCGCTACTAGCTCTCACTTTTGTTATAGGTTTGAACTGCATCTGTGCTGGATGAAATGACTGCGAATGATATTTCAGGAAGTGGGATTTAAAGTGTATGATTGAGGAGCGTCGCCTTGAGTTGCGTTACATTGCAGCTTGTAATTTTCCATCGTCTTTTTGCACAATCACAGCCAACTGCTTTTAATAACATTTTTCACTGGATCTCGTTTTTGGTTTTCTTTACTCTCCCTCTCTCTCTCTCTTTCTGTTAGTGCTTCTTAGTTTTTTTCCTTTTTGGTTTGTTTTTTTGCAACGCGCTTAAGTGGCGCACGCTGTCAAGTGCTTGGAGATGGCAGTGGCCCCGCCCACATAGCATCACCTCCCAGCCAGCCTTTTACATGACATTTTAAATTTACGATTTACATTAAATGGCGCAATGCGAGCGCAGAAGAAGAAAAACAAAAACAACGACAGTTGTAAAAAGAAATTGCTCTAGCTCTCGAGAGAGAGGCTAGGCAAAAAGTACTGAAATTGGGCATGGGTTCTGGTTGGTTTGGGTCCAAGGCGTTGGTACTTGCGGTTGCTCTCTTGTCCTCGCAAATTCAGTTAAAAACCAATTTCGTGTATGTAAAATATATATCAACTATATATTTAAGTGGCTGTTGTGATTGTGCTTTGTATTCTTCTACTTGTCGTCGCTTGTCAAGAATAAATGCCTTTAGCGGCACTGCAGTTTCGCCCATTAAGTCGTTTCAGCGGGTTGGTGGGGGGGGCGCAAAAGGGCGTGACAGCAATTGGGGTAAAAGGTAAACAAGAGCGACAAACAGCATCGTTGAATGTAATCTAATCGTACATATTTGGTTTCGCGTATAAGCCACATTTTATTAGCCAAAATCCCCCTAAAGGCAAAGTGCCTTGAACTAAATGTAAATAATCATATAAATAGCATACTTAGCGTTGATAGATGAAAAACCCCCACGGGACAAGGGTTGCTAATGAGCTGAACAAGGGTTGGCCAAACTACTATGGCTTAAATGGCTGATGCTTAACTTGACATGAGCGAAACTAGACAATATGTACTATAATAATGTTTAACAAACTGTTACAGATTTGTTAGCTGTAAATTAACATACATATCTAAATAGAAATATTCCAATAATAATGTCAATGTCAACGCCAAAAGTGGCTTACGACAGTTGTAGTTTGAAGTTATATTTTTTTGTTATAGTTCTCATACCTTTTTGCGCCTAAATTATGTAAAAACGTGGCAAATCCGCAGCTGCCACTAATTAAAGTTACGTTGCTGATGATTCCTGATGACGAGCGCCCAAAATGTTGGCAGTTAAATAAATAGTTGTTTCGAGTTTTGCTTGCGCTCTTGTTGTTTGCTACTAGACACCGAGAGCGAGACACCTTTCCGCACACACTTGACGTGTATTTCCGTTTCCGTTATGCGAAAAGTTTGGCGCGCTTTGAGGCAACTTCCAAGTTGCTGAAAGAAAAAAACTAAATGAAAGTTTCGCGCTTAACATTTGCGACGCGCAAAGTTGAAAAGTTTTACCCAACACTCACACACACATTGCCATTCACCTGGGCAAGCGCTCCTTTAACCCACACACACACATGCTGATTAGCGTGGGCTGTGATTAAGGTTGGTGGTGGAAACGTGGCAAAGGCTTAGACAAGCCGATGCTTAATTCAATTTAACAGCTGCTTAATTGTATCCCTGCCGTGTTCACAGTGGGCGTGGCCCTATGTCCCAGCCACATAAACGCTGCTACTCCTGTTGCTTTTAATAATTCTGACCAGAACGCTAATGAGCCAAACTAGAATGAACTTTGGCCGCCCAACTTTGCCACAGGCAAGTTTTTCAATTTTTATATACTTAACTCGTTGCATATCGCATATATATGCTATAGAAACTGTCGTGAGTTTTAGCAAGTTTGCCATGAACTTTGCGACCCAATTTATTAATCAATTAGCAATATATGAAGCTTACTTTCTTGTATTGACGATCAATTTCATCTGTCATGTGCTTAATTATATATAGATTTTATATTTATTTCATCTTCTTTGAGTTTAAGATTTTCCAGCTGCGTATTGGAATGTTTGAATTTTACGATTTGTCATTGCGAAACAGTTGCCAGCATCGATGGTATTCGGCTTTTTGCCTTTCATTTTCAATGGCAACACCCAACGGCTCTTTGCCCTCTTTGTTTTGGCAGAGGCTATTAATTTCGCGTCAATTAAAAATTAAGCCAATTATTTGTGCTGTGCCAAGAGCCATGGCATACCAAAGTTGCTACAAGCACTGGCCTTGGTCAGCTTTTGACTCTGGGGCACTTGGCATTCGTAGTCCATTAGGGCTTCATTTGTTTTTAATGTTGTAACCTTTTGGCAAAAATAAAAAACCAAATTTCTAAGTTGGCACTTTCACGGTTCGCTCGCTGGGGTGACTACAGACTACAGGCAACAGACTACAGACTAAAGCATTCAGCTTTGGGTCCGGTTACAGAAACGGACCGCCCGCCGTTTATTGGCTAATTTAATTTGCGTGTCTAGCGTTTGGGCAATTAATCAGCAGAAACAGCTGTCCGTCGCTTTAACCCTTTTGCAGCCATTCAGTTTGGGCAAAGGCTTTACTTGTTTACCCTTAATACAGGCCATGTAAAGTGTACATGATGTTTGTGTTGGTGGAGACGGCTATAACCGGCTATAATTGGTCTTTGGGCTTATAGATTAGCAGATCAAGGAGTTTTGGTTGAATTTTAATCCCCGAACGTAATCCCATCGACTCTGTGAATCAATCACAAAGTTAATTGTTGTATTAATGCGATAAATTCCTGTGATGTTTGAGCAAGAAAGTGTGTATCAAAGGTTTCGGTTAAATACTAAAAACTGCTTGTTTTCAACGCTTTGCTTGGAGACGTTTCACAAACCTACGATATATTGTAACAAAGTCGGAAGTCTTTAAACATGCTGCCTGGACAGCTCTAGTGTGACCATGCATATGCACAATTAAAGCCCATAATTTTGAGAACTGATTTGTAAACAAACGAAATTTTGTAAATAATCACATTTTACTCCTCGACTGTTTTCTCTGGAAGATATTTTTTTCGGCACTTAATTTCAATCAGAAGCAAGTCACTTGTCAGGCTCTTTGTATTGTGTAATTCTTTTATTGCCGTTGCTTATTAAATTACTTGCTCCGTGCTTCTGTGCTGAATGCTAAAGGCATTTGCGAACACGCCCATTTGCCATCGCGTACTTGATTCGCCTTTTAATTGCATTTTCCTGGCGCGCACAAATGCAACTCAAGTGGCTGTCGTCTGCCTGTTACCTTTGTTGCCCTTTACAACACCCTTTAGCTCCTCCCCACCCCCTACCCAGCCTTGGCCTGCCTTGCAGTGGCCTGCATTCATTTGATGGGAAGCTGGAAAGCTTCATTTGTTCGCTCAAGTTGAAATTAATGCAGTCATTTGTAATGAGTTTGCCATTTTGCAAGGCTGGCGTTGTTTCTTCGGCTCGGCTGTCGACACACAATTGCAATTTATTGTTACAAGCTTTAAGACGCTGCGCACTGATTTTCTGATTTTCTTAACTTCGACCCAGGCTAATGCAATTGTGCTGGCCAAATATTTGACATTATTATAATAATTTATTTCATTTATTATCCAGCCATTAATTGTGTGTGTGTAAGTGTGTGCATTAGAGCCACTCTCTGTCAGCTAGTTCTGAATATTAAGGCAGCGTGTCTCGAATTAAATTATGCCAAGCAGCGTAGTTGCCTTAGTCAACAATCTTTGTGTAGGCCATCTAAGGCCATTTTTGAACCAGCAGCAGCTGTTTATATTCGATACTTTTAGACCCAAGTGACGCTCCCAGATTGGTCTTACACTGTATAACTTTAAAACATTTTCAAATGTAATTCCGGGTTGTGAGAGCTAAAGAAAGTCGTTTTGAATTTTTAATGTATTTATATACATTTGTCTTCATTCCATTTAGTGAACTCGACACTTTCAAACACATTTATATATATATATATATGTTTCGCTATTGGAAAGAAAACGATTTTCGGAAAAAAAAAACACTTGTCAAGCTTAGATTTGACACCTAACAGAGACAACGAAACCCTTTAGGTTGTCAGGCCATAAATTTCTTTTGTTTGCGCACTGTACATTTTTAACTAAAGTCACAAGCCACACATTCTCCACACACATTTTCCAAAAAAAAGGACAACAAAAACTGTACGGGCGTCAAAAATTGAAATAAATTGAAAAAAAAGATAGAGAAAATAAAAATAAAAGTTGAAATAAATAAAAATGCTGAAATAATGCACACTACTTGCTGCTATTTTCGAGTTTAAACAATCGCCTTTGGGGGCATTTTAATGCGTGTGTGTGTGTGTGTGTGTCGAGTATACTTGCAATTTCTCTGTGCTGTAAGTTGAATCCTCTCTATTCTATGTTTGTACGTTGCTCTGTTGTGCTGCCAGTGTGTGCGTGCATATAAATTAAGTTTTCAAAGTTAACATTTCGCTCCCTGTTGCCCTTATTCCGTTCTTTTTCTTCTTTTGTTTTTGTATTAGAAATCAAAATAAATGCAGCAGCTAGTTTTTTATTTCGTTTGTATTCGTTTCGCTTTTGTTCTTATGTGGCATTTGATTGCACAAAGCAGGTGGCACAAGTTTCCAGAGTCCATGAAGCTTTTCAACTTGATTTCGTCTGTGTACCTTTTCATTACGTCCACTGACTTTTAAGATTCAGTCGTATGTAGAGGAGATTATTGCTAAATAAAACCATTAAGGGCGGGTCTTTACTGGTACACTTGGTAGGATAAAATTGAATGAACTTTAAGTAATTTAGTATTTACATATGTATGACTTAATAAGATTTTGCAAATACTTAAATAGTTTCGTTGTGAAGTTTTCATTTGTTTAAAGCTAAAATATTTACTAAAAACCAAGTAAAATAGTCATTTAAATAAAGAAATTGTGACGCAGTAACAATCTCGGCATTTTTTTGATAATGCGTTTGATTAATGTACACATCCATCGGATTGTTTAATTATCTTGTCTGAAGCATTCCAATTGTTATTGCAGTTAATCTACAACTGACTCATTTTAAAGGCACTAGTGCAACCAATCGGTATTACAACAGTTTCGATTTGTATCTTTTATTTCACATTCGACTTGTAGTCTGATTTTGTTTTTCTTGTTTGAGCTTCAACATTGCAATCGGCTTAGTCAAGAAAACTGGAAAGCGAGTCAAGTTCTATCTGTCAAATAAGCCAGAATCTAATATGTACTTTCCTTTTCTGCTGTATACATAAGAAATGTTAATTTTATAATTTACTTAGTAGGTATGTATAAATTGGCATTTGTAAATAATGCAATCTAAATTTATCCATGTTTGTAAAATAGGTAAAAATTCCACAAAAGTCAAACAACAATAACCACATTAATTTCATATCTGTTTGGAGGGATATCGAAAATTTGTAAATAAATTCGTAAGCTACAAAAATATCGTTTGTGCAGCTACGCCGCTTACAATGGCTTTACATAAAATATAAAGAAACAGTAAAACAGCAGTGCAAATAAAGCAACCTTAAAAAATATATCTTAATTAGAGTGACAAGTTAAGTTTAATTGATAAATCGCTGGCGATTTCAGTAACTGATTTTACCGACTTATATCACTAACTAGAATGTGTAATTCAAAACATAATATTAGTATTGATTTTATCAAAAAATCCTTTATAACTTGAATCAACAAACAAGAGTGACCTAATGACAATACCAATAAAGATCTTAGCTGATTGAGTTTGGTCAGCAAGTGTGCCTAAGACAGCTGCTCTTGCCAGCATTATGTTGGTAGTGAATTAACAAATGTTACTTAATGTCTTGTTTAATTAAATGCTTAAAATTTATCACAATGTTCAAAGCAGCCCAGGGGAGTCATTTACTAGAATAGCTATTCATTGGCTAGTGTCTCTAATCCTTTTTGTATATCTTACACACATACATTGACATTTGTCGATGGTGTGTGACCATTAAATCCAAGTTTGCTTTCCAATTAAACCACTTGATTAGCTTTAGTGCAGCAGCAGCAGCAGCAGCAGCAGCGCCACTCACACAAAGCGTTCTCATGTGGACTCGTGTGGAACTGGGATTTGTGGGTGTTGCATGGTCAGCTTTGATGTCCACGTCAGCGTTGTGCGTGTAGCATGTTAATTGTGCCTAATCAGAGAGAGTATTATCACTGAAGCGTTTCACCAAGTGGGCGTGTGGCAGCCTGTGCGTTAGCTTAATTACACATACATACGTAGTATATATCAGTTGTATGGAAAGATGCACACAAAAGTGCTGACTTGTCAGAAGGAGAAAATCTGCAATTTGCTGTCAACGTTCTGATGCAAGAGATGACGATGCTCCTTAGCGTCAGCTTTCAATTGCAATTAGATGGCTAATGAATGCACATATACACAGATTGCAGCTGCTGCACTTTGCCACCAAAGTTTGCAAAAGCAGAAATTTCTTGTTGTGCGCGAAGCAGCGCGGTTTTTTTTTTTTTTGGCTAACAAATTCCTGTGGCAAATTTAAAAATAACTTAATAAACGCCATCCAGCCATCTCCTCTCGTGAATGACAATGACTGGCAAAGTCTTAGACACTCAACGGGTTATTAGTGGTGCAGGGGTGGGCGTTATCATCTGTTATGGGCGTGGCTGGCATGCTTCACACGCTTCACGTTCTTGTCTTGCTTGTTGTACCACCCGCCACCCCACCCCAAGTTTGAGTCATGCTTCTGCTGCCTCTCTTCTTCTTTCCATTCCACTAGTAGGTGGTGCATTGAGCGTTACGCTAAATGGATTTTTAATGTCCTTGGCAGTGCAGCAAAATGCGCCAAACGCGTTTGCCAAAGGTTCGCGTCACGGCTAGCACTGCATATAGGTGAAGTTCCGTGCTTATGTATGTGTATGTGTTTGCGGGCAATAATAACACTTTAGCGCTTTTGCAGTGAAAGACAACTGTTGATGATGAGTTCGTGTTTTGTTCAGAAGAAAAATTCTTAAGACGTTCTGTCTAAGCTGGAACAAAAGTATTGCAACAGGCCATAAGTGTTTCTCTAGTCTGAAATTATATACGATTGATATATGACACGGCTTTCCGCTTGTAGCTTTTGAAGTTAACTTAATAATTTTCCACCATCTATAACCATTTGTCTTTATTGAGCCTGAGCACATGGGGCAGTGTATTCAAGCATTTGAGAACTGCCATAAATGTCATGGGTTCACAACCCTAATTACCGACTGTGTTTGTCCTTGCTGACAAGTGAAACTTTGGTGGCAAAATCTCGCCGTACGCTGTTCGCTTCACGTAGCTGTTGTTGTGTTTGCTGTCTTGCGTTGCGTTGGGTACGTGCAACAATCAAGTGTCAGCGTAATGAGCTATCAAGCTGCAAAATATGCAATTTCAGTACAACAAAGAGACTTTATACACATACAAACACTCATGCTGTGTAACACGAGTATAGAGATGCGGCCGGGTGGAAATGCCGAGAACAACACCTCGCTATCGTGGCGTTTGCTAAATTTTGCGTGTAAGTGACAGGGCCCGCATAAAAGGGCATAGAAACTGCATAATGCTTATAGAGTGTGACTTGCTCAGATTGTGAGTGTGTGTTTGTGTGTGTGTGTGTGTGGTATGTGCAATTGTGTTTGTGTGTGTGTTGTGGCAAGTACTTACACAGCAAAAGCGGGGGGAAGCGAGTGCGAGATAGAAACGACGCCCGGCGCTTTTTGTTGCACTCATTAATGAATAAACAAGAAGAAAAGCATCTACATAATCATCGCTGCCAGCCAAGCGCCATCAAGCGCATAATTATGGCATGGGCACAGCTTGGCCAGGCCCAAGAGGAGCCGTCGGACAAGCGAAGTGCGGGGAAGCTGGTCTCTACTCTACGCCCTGTCATGTTGGTTACGTTGGGCACTGTGGTTGATGCCAACGCGCGCTTTGCCAGTGGCGTAGTTGAATAAAGTTGTTAGACTAATTGTATGCAGGATTTGTATAATTATTCTTTGCCACAAAACATCTCTCCAGAAACTTGGAGCCAAAACTGAAAATGCACTTTAGCTAGATTTGCTAAACGTTTGTTGGGCGAATCAATTGCTAAATTGCTTTAAACCAAACCTTATTGTAGAAAACTTTTACTCTGTAATATGCATAAATAAACATTTTTTAAATCTCTCTTACAAATACGACGCCTTTGTCTTTCTCGCTTTAATGTTGTGAATATTCACTTCTGGCACATTTGCCACAACTTGTAACTGTGGTTAAGGCGCATGCCGACTCTTATTGCCCGGTTTCTTGTAATTGTTGTTGTTGGTTTTTGGACGCTTTATGAAATTTCTGTGTTGGTCTATAATTTACAATTAAAAACCATGACACTTCAACATAATTAAAATATGAAAACGGTTTTTCCGCAATGCAACAATAAACTGTAATAAAAGTTAATTAGAACGTTTTGAAGAGCCAGAGGATAGCAATGAAATACTAACCGGAACAACAAGTTGCTAACATAAAAGCGTGACTACAGCATACCCTGTAATAATGCACCACACGTAGGAGACAGCTACGGTGTAAGTGATTAAGGTATTATTAAAGTACATCACACGCTTATTGTTTGTCTTCTAAACTGTTAAATAAGACGCCATTGAGTCATGCTAGAGAGCGAGGAGTGGAGGGAACAAAAAATGTAGAGTGCTGAAAACATTGGGGAAGCTTAATGGGTTTTTAATCACCAATAACAAATCGTTATATTTGCCGCTTATAGTCGTTGCGAAAAAGTTCCCTTTCATTTGGGTGCAAGTGTGTGAGTGTTGGTGGTAGTGGTGTGTGTGTGTTGTTTATTTGAGTTTATACGTAAACAATATGCATTAAGTATACATTGACTGAGTAAATGCCCCAAGGGCTGAACACGAAGCCGGGCTAGAAGAGACCCACATCGCCCGCAAACCAAACAATGCAGCCAGCGGGGTGTTAAATGGTTTTGTCTGCATGTCAAATTACAGGAAGCATAATTTCAAGCCTGGCTGCGTGCTTTGGTTACCAAAAACCCCCAACAAGCAAACAAACAGAACAAAAAGGCAAATGGCAAATAAACAAAAAAAAAGAAAGAACAAACAAATAAAAAAAAGGTATAAGCTGCTCAAATTGTGCATTCCTTGTTTTTGTGGCACGGGTAATGCAGCTAAATGGTTTAAGAAAAACAAAAAGCGATTCCAGTTGGAAGACAGTTAAAACACTGTTTTTGCACTGCTTTTGCACTGCACTGTCGATCGCAATTGGAAAATAAGAGAGGCTAATTGGAGCACTGCTTTAAAACTGCTTTTGCACTGCTTAAACAAACACTAGAATACATTTTTCGCTTTATACATTTTTAAATTGTTTTAAACCATATAGATAATAGATTATTCAACAGCATATTGTGCAGTTTTCGTACAAGCTGTACTAAGAGTCCAATATAGAAATGGGAATGCGCCTAAATTATTTACTCGGTTCAGTTCATTTCAACTAATGAATTTGTTTAGTACCCTAGCATGGGCTCCTTTGTGTGGTGCACTATTAATTAGGCTTATTGAAATCGACGCTGACAGCTTTGTGGTTGTAATTTGGCGGGTGTGTTAAGCTGCCTACCTTACACATACCCTGTATATATTATATTGTGCTTGCCCCATCAAGGGCGTTTTAATTAGGGCAATTGCTTGACTATTTTGCATTATGCATGCGCCTGGCTGAGAGGATCGCAGAGCCGCAACTCATTACAAATGGAAATTAGCACTTAATATTGTTGAATGCATGAAGGAGTTTTGCAACATGGCCCGTTGCATCAACCTATTAACAGACAGGCCCGCTTGTCCTCAACCCCATCCAAAAATATACTGCGGCGATCTGCTGCAGGAATCATTCAAGGATGGCCTTTTTTGTGACCGACCCGGGCCTTTAAGCCATTAGTGTGTCCAAAACCGAGCAAACGGAAAACGCTAAGCCAGTCGTTCGTCCTTTGTGCATGCGGGATGAAACTGATGATACTGCGGTTTTTACGGCTGCAGCTGAGGTTTGTGGCTAGCTCAGGAACTGCCACCAACGCGGGAGGAATTGCTGCTGTTGCTGCTGCTGCTGTGGCATTGCGGCCAAAAAGTTAATTGTAAACATGACCCAGTTTGTTTGACGCTCAGCTGCTTCGGTGTTTGGCTTGTGCAAGTCGCAGTTATTCCGACGCTGCTTTGGCGCCTTTGTCTGCGAGCGTTTTTTTTTGGAGTGAAGGATGCCTTTCGTTCTATTATGTGGCAGCAGCTGCTGCTGTTGCTGCTGCTACTGTGCTTGCTAAAGATATTTGTTATGCTTCATTGTGTCGGTTGCAACAGAAGCAGCATCAGATTCTTCGTCCTGTCACCAAAGCCTTAAGTAATGGCAGCTTCCTTAAATATGCAAAAACCAAAAATGTTTATAGTATCTGATGCGCGAAAACGCAGCGCAAAAGAATTTCCGTCCACAGCGAGTCCTGCCTGTGTTGTTGCTGTTATAGCTTTTGTACTTTCTTAGCTTTTACAACAATGCCTGGTGGTGCTGTTGTTGTGTTGTGGTTGGTGTGTGTGCGTGTGCGTATGCGTGTGTGGGTGTATGTTATTGTTAACTGCAGTTCAAGTTAATTGGATTTGGCCAAAGTGCTGCCAACATTGCAGCCACTGGCGGGCCTTTGTAATGGGACCCTTTCTCCGGGTGTTTGTGAATGATGGCTTAAATGTGAGTTTAATGTGCCCACTAAAAGGGAAGGACCTTAGATCAAAGCCACAAACTTGAGCTTAAAGTTTAATCCAAAACCAACTGATTGAACTTGTGACGAAATAACCATAAGCAAATTTGAGTTAGCATTTAATTAAAATATTAAACTTACATGGATAGAAAGGCACTCTGCAAGAAATAACTAAAAGCTGATCTCTTTTAAGTAAATTTATTTGGTTGCAACCAATTGTTGCTTATTATCCTTTTGTCTAGCGTTAACATACTGTCACAAAGCCCTTAAGCTATTTGCATCCTTTGTAATAAACGCACTTAACTTAAATATTCCATTTTTATTATAAGATAAACTTTGCATAAAAGATACTTATTTTACTCGGTCTGCTTCATCTTCGTCTTTTAGCCACCTTAACACTTGGGCCACGTGACAAACCTAGCGCCCAACCATTGTTTGAACATACTAAAAACACAAATCGTATACGTAATTTTTAATGCACATTACCACAAAATGCTGTCATCGTCGCACAGGCAGCAGGCGTCATCTGCTAGGATGTCTCTGTCTTCCTCTATGAAATTGTATGTGCATGATGTGTATGTGTGTGTGTGTGCACCACATAAGTCAATTTTCAAGTGGATGTCCAACATGAATGAATAATGTGTAGTGTAGGTAGTGTAGCACTCTCATACATACACACATAAACACGCTCGTACGTAAATATGCTTACCGTTTTAGGGCGTTCAGCTGTGCCTTGGCAGCAACACCAACGACAACTGGGCTAAAAACCAAAAACCAAAAAAACAGATGAAAAAAGACCAAGTCAAGTGGAGCAAAGCAAATTTTGCTTGAAGCTGCCAGCGGCCGCAACATTTTCGTGCAGGAAGCTATCCACACACACACACACAAACACACACACAGCAACACAGCGCTGTAGCAGAAAGTTATGCCATGGCAAAGACGTTGCACACAGGACTACTAGGATATGCATAAAACTATGCTACATTGGCACTAAAACAAACAGCAAAACCGCCGCATGGGGCGCTTCAACAATGTGTGCGTGTGTGTGTGTTTGTGTGTATGCAAATATCTCTCTATGCGTGTGTGTGTGCAATACACTCTGTGACAAGATGGGCAACGCCGACGATGAAGCTGATTAAACATGCCAAGGCGAAGGTAACAATGCCAAGGATGCACTTAAGTTTTTTTTTAGTTAATTCTTAAATAAGAAATTGAAAAACATTTTTTTAAATTAATTGTTGCTTGCTTTTCCCTTGTATTTGCTTCCAAATATTACTTAAAGACTAAATTTGTTGGTATCAATAACAGTTAACATTTATATATTTGTAAAAATTGATTACTTTAGGTTAGGCTTTGTCAATTTATATTGAAGGAAAGTAATTCAAGTATTAAGTGTTCATAAAGTGAATTGAACCGGCCTCTTCTAGGGTACACACAACGAAGGACATCTGACATGCCATGTCTTTCATTCCATCCGAAGCTTTTTCGTTGGCTAAGTAAATGTTTAAAATATTTGAGCTGCCGCTGACGATGTCGATGCATGTTGGCAAAGTTTTGCGCCCAAAATTATTAAGATGAGTGGCATAAATTATGAGGGCAGAGCAAAGGGAAGGCCGTGGGTTGGACTGGGTTTCCGGTCTTGTAAACGCCGCTGGCAGGTAATCCATAGAGACAGGCTGAGGACAGAGCGTGGGACAGAGTTTTGATGTTTGATGAGTGAACGACTAGCTGCATGACAGTCTGTGCCCGTATGTGTCTGAGAGAGTGTGTGTGTGTGTGTGTGTGGTTGATCACTTTAGGTATTGACAACGCCGGACTGCATGGTGTATGCGGTGTATATGTGTGTATGTTTGTCTGCGGGCTGATGGAAGGCAACAGCAGTTAGTTTAATATTTATTTAATTTAATATGCTAATTGGATGTGATCAGTGTTAGTGTGTGCATGTGTGTGTGCCAACAACTTTACGAGCGAACAATTCATAAATAAATGACAGCCTCGAAGTTTTGTGACATGTCACAGAATTCAGTTAAAGTTTTAACTTGGCCAAAGCGACGGCGACTGCAGTGAATGCCTTGACAGTTTTTGCAATGTTCTGTTGGCCGTTATTAATCGTTGGAGAATTTGCCACAAAGACGGAAAATGCTGTCAGCAAAAACTTTTTGTCGCCCAGCCAACGGAGCGCGACAAATTGTTTTTGCGATAAAATTAGACAAATGACACGCGCGCGCCCTAATCGCATGGCCTGCAAATGGGCGTGTCCTGCCAGGCGTCCAGTCAGCCCCGAAGCAATTGCAAGTCAACTTAAAAGGCTGCCAGTCAGTTAATTATATTACGGCTCTACGAAACAGTAGCTGCAAAGCAACTGCCTGTCAACTGGACTGTTGACCGTTGCAGAAATCGCATTAAAACTGTTGAATACGCTGCACACAATTCTGTAATCATGTTTGCTCCTTCACCGCTATACAATAATTTGCATTTCGAAATTAAATTGAATTTTACCGTGCGACATAAATTTGTATATGTATTAATAGTGAATCAAACAAATTGCAAACTTTTGCCCTCAAAGTTCAATTAAATTGTATCCCAAAAAGTATGCTATGAATTATATGCCAGCACAAATGCGAAACTACCAAAATTGAACTCCAAATTGCATTAAAACGAAATAAATAAAATAAATAAATGCATAAAATGCAGCATAAATAAAAGTGACGAAATTGCAGTTCATTTTGTAGTGTATGAAATGGGAAGTCCCGATTTTTATTGACAGTCTGTCAGTTAATAAAACTCTGGATATAAAATAAATACATTAATGTATCTACGCCAAAAGCGTTAAATAGAAATATGATAAACTGTTGGTGATGATGTTTCTCTTAGTATCATTGTAGGGATCGAGAATAAAATGTTATCTGTAATGGAAGATAATGTACAAAAACTTATCATTTCTAGTTTTGCTTTTTATAAAAACGTATAGAGAAAATAATTGCTAAAAGAGTACAGCTCAGCTGAGCTTTCTTTTCGCTAAAGATCGTGCCTTGTTTTTTTGCATTCATGTGCGACGTGCTCTAAGCTATTTTTGTTTTTGCATTGTTTTAATGCATGTGTGTCGTGTGTGTATAAGTGGGTACATGTATGCATATTTCAAGCACAAATAATATGAATTTAAATGAAGCCAAGAAATGAAAATAAAATGCGCTGATGCTCGCTGAACTGTGAAAAATAGACGGAAAGTAGCAAAAATGGTGCACACATGTAGCAAGCTGGCAAAAGTCAGTCAGTCAGTCAGGCAGTTAGTCCGGGAGTCAGTCAGTTGGCTGCAAGAGACTGTCTGACTCTCGGAGCATATTGAACTTGTCAACATGTCGTGGGAGCGGAACTAAGTTCACATATAGAACACGGAATACAACACGGCGCTGAATGAATGAATGAATGAAAGACTGACTGAGTGACTGAATAAATGAATGAAGGCGTGTGCGTAAAGTGATTGCCGATAGTGCCAATTGTATGTGCACACACTGTGAGTGCTCACATACGTATTTGTATACGTCCTTTTTAAAGATATGAACTTGTTGAGCCAAGTCTGAATCGTGTCGAGTCGTTTCTTTATCAATTTGTGCTTTGTTGTTGGCTTACAGTTTGCTCCAACACAAGAAATTGCAATTGCTGCTCTGCAAACTGACATTGACGGGCAACCAACGGCTGCTGGCATTGCAAAATAGTTACTGGGTGGCATGCCTGCCCCTGGATGCCCTGGATGCCCTGGATGCCCTGGATGTCGCTGCATTGAAACAGCCTGCCTCAGCTTGCCACTGGCTCGTGCATCAATTTGAATGACATTCATGGAAAACGACGAAAAGATATTGTGACATTCGTATAGAAATACTTTTGCATTTGTAGCAAATAGTTGTGCAGAAATTTTTTGATTGCTGCATACTTTAAAAGGTTGCCTCTGGGGCAGCTGGCAACCACGAGCAGCAATGCAAATGCTGAAAATAACTGTATACCATTTGCCTCAAGCTTGCTACAGATTCTAAAAAAGTACTTCAATGCATTCGTTGCTGTTAAAAATAAATCATTGAGCATTGAGCTTAACTTGGTTAGCTTTCATTTCTCGATGGGATTTTTGGAGAAAGAAAACATAAGAAAGCGTAATGAGTTCGATTGTTAAAGTTGTAGCTGTAACCAACTTCATAAAATTTGAATACCAATGCAATAAAAGCTAAATAGTTTTTTGTTTGTTTTATTTTATTAATCTGAGAGTGACGCAGGATATTAAAGTTAAGTTAAGTTAAGTTAATTTTGACGTGTACAACATTTTGCATTGCTTTGACTTTTTGAGACATTGCCAAAGTTGGGCTTGGCTTTGCCAGTAGCCTTGCCAGCTATTTCCACATGAGTTGGCTTCATGGGTTGCGCATTTTCAAAAAGGTTAATTTTCCAATGAAAGGCAACGTCGCCAAAGCCACCTACATGCCAGGCAAAAGACTTTAAATATACACAGCAACAATAACAGAAAAAGTGAAACAAAAAGCTGCAACAACAACTGGAAGTAAGCTGGTTGCTGGCAGTATTTTAGCAAGTGTACCATGTTCTGAAATAGTTGTATGCCACAGCAAAGCCGAATTAACTCAAAAGTCGTTAAATGTGCTTTGTAATATTTTTTTTTTTTAGCAAAATGTGTGCATTGAAGTTTAAAAATATATATTATTTTATACCTTAATACAGTTGGCTAGTTGTGATAACTCTTAAGTTGAAAGCATGGCAATGAAAATGTATTTTTACATTACGGAAAACCTTTTTTGGTATGCATAAGAGCATACCAGCTGCCGACACCATGAAAACCACAGCTGCATTTGAGTATTTTGCTTGGCTACATTTTGCCAACATATTTAACTTTTGTTGTATTAATTTTTATTCATTTCTTTAAAATGTACTTTAAGCTAGAGCCTGCAAATGGCAGGTTTTACATGTCATTTGATAGTGTTAACCTTGGTAAATTTATGTGTGTTTAATTATTTTATGAATTTAATTCTTCTTCTCAGTAAGATTGTAGATTTGCTTGGCAACATCCGAAAGTTGCACATCAATGGCCTTGGTGTCATCGTATAGTGATGGTGCCTCGCCCAATATAACAAATGTGCCGACTAGCGAGGCAATCATGAATAGCCAGAGAAATAGGCGATCCATGACCATGGCCACAAAGCCCCAGTCCTGATCCTCCTGTAATCAAAAAAGTCACAAACAAAAACATTTCAACAAATGCATATTATTCAGACATCAGTTTAATGTGTTACTTAAACGAAGTGTAATAAAATAAGAGTACGATTAAGACAAAATTGTGCACATAAATTGCATAAAGGCTCCGTCGTATGCGCAATATATTGGCTAACTACAATACGCTTTAAGCTCACACTTTGAGTGATTACTTTCATTAAGCGCTAGCGCTTAATCTGCTTATGTCCAGCTTCCATGTTGGTTATCAATCAAAATGGAACTACCCAATAACAAAGCAAAGGCAACAGTAACAACAGCAACAACAAAAAAAAAAATGCCAGAAATGGAGAACAAAGCGTTGGGCGTTGGATTTGATTGAATCGAATTGTTGAAGCCGGTTACCAGTCAATTGAACAAAAGCAATTAAAAGTGGATTTTCTGTGTGCGGTCTTAAAGTGCAAATATGCCAAAGCTTAAATAAAGTCGACAAAAAAAAAACAAACGAGAAAAAACAGAAACACAAAAAGAAAGAGAAGTACAGAGTAAAAAGCGTATATGCTGAAGGCTGCTTGGCTACTTGGTTAGTTAGCCAGATCACAGACAATCAATAGCCACGACGACTACAAATAGCCAAGAATAGACGCGAAAAGCGATTTTTGCGGTTTTTGGGCTATTGGTCAAGTCATGTGCAACTTTAGCTACAGCTTCTGCTTCAGCTCCAACTCCAACTACAACTCCAACTGCAGCTTCATCTATAGCAGCAGTTTGTTGTCAGTGTCATCGTTGTCGTGTTTGTCGTTATCGTCAGCGTCTGTCTGTTCGTTCGTTCGTTCGGCCGAAGGGAATTTTCAATTAAAAATTCAATCCGCTGCAGAGCTGGAGACTCACCGCATTGAACTCGTCCTGCCGTTGCATGTGGTGCTGTATGAACATGACGTTGTGTATGGCCTTCTCCAGCTCAAACGGATACTTTTTGCGTGCAGCCACATCACTCATGGAGTCATCCAGGCCGGAAAGCACCGATGGCAGCCCATTGTATCCACTCAGTGTGCTCAGTCCGCCGCCCAAAGCACCCACCAAACCGCTGAATCTGCAACAGAAAGTTAATGATTATGGCATAATGAAAAACTTCACGGATGGTTCTGCAACGACACTGGAGTTAGTAGTAAGACTCAACTTGTTAAATGTTAAGTGTGCTGGAAATATATAAGGTTTGTTTCTACTTTATCTTTAGATTTTCTTCTTATTCAACACTTAAACAGTACAATTGTCTTTTAATTTCGCATTACTTTCTTGACTCTTTATGCTTTCATTAACTGTTTTGCTTGTCTTTTTGCTTTCTCTCTATTCTTCATAATTAAATTTGTATTGTGTCCTTTTAATATTTCTTTCTTCAACTTCTTTACTTTTCTGTTACACTTGGAGGATAAAAAACCTTTTGAATAAGAAAAGTGGAATGCAGATAACACAAGGAGATATTCAATTATAGCTACCTTTGATTTAAATGAATTTAATTATCGTTAGTAAGCACTTACCTGTTGGTCGCTGTAGTTACATGCATGCCATTACAGCCGCCGACGCCAACACGTCCTTGCATGCGACGTAAGGAATCTGGGCTGGAGCCGCCAGAGTTCATTTGCATTTCGTCCATCAGAGCCTGGCCAAACTTTGTCTTACTAAACTTCAATCCATAGTTGATCTTATTGGCAGCCAGGTCACGCAATAAATCCTTGGGCACACGCATTAGAAGCAGCTTGGGCAGTCGCTTGATAAAGAAGGAGCGTATCCAGGGTCGCATCTTGTGAGTGCTGGGCTTGCGATAGTGTATATTGAGTATTATGATGGTAATCACAACACTTAGACCGACCAGCAACATGGTAAAGAGCAGATATTTTCCCAGCAGTGGCAGAGCCAAGGAGGTGGAAGGTATAATTTCCGATATGAGCAAGAAGAACATAGTTTGGGATAGTAAAATGCTTATGCAGAGTGCAATCTTTTCGCCCGAGTCAGCAGGTAGATAGAAGACCAGCACCGAGAGATACGAGATGCCGACGCAGGGGATAATAAGATTCACAGTGTAGAAGAGAGTCTTTCGCCTCAGGGTTATGTTGAAGAATATATCTAAACAGTTGGTAGAAGTCGCAGCACGCACAGCAAGCAAGAACGAGAAGAAAAACCGAGAGGGCGAACGAGATGGACAGGGATTTTAGGGATAAGTTTTGGGAACAGGTTGGATAGGGGGGAAATTTCGTAGTGAGTTTGGGTAGAGCTTTCGCGTACGTGTGGCGACGAGCAAAGTTTGTAGCTACAAACTCTACGAAACTCACCCGGATAAGGTTCCGCACAGCAGGGATAGTATTTCTCGTGTCGCTCAGCGGGCACGCCCAATATATCCCATTCAACACTTGGATAATACTCGCGCAAATCAATGCCAATCTCCACTTTATTGTCCTTGTCATTCTTCTGGTTGATGTGCTTTAAATCGATCTGCAAACAGAGAAAGAGCCATAAAGAACATAAAGCTTAAAGGCATTTTAAGCTCGCGGGCGTGACGCTCATCATCCACGTCCCTGCCATTCTCTTGTCGTCACTGTCACCATCAATGGCATCGTTTTAGTTGCCTGCCGGCGACATCTTCGTCTCCGCCTTGGGCTGCTTCAAGTTGAATCTCAAGTGCAGTCGTTAAAAGAGTAGCACATTTAAATGCGTTTACAACAACTACGTTGCACAGTGGGGCAAGTACACTCATGTATGTTTAAGTAATAATAATTACTTGTTGTTCCAAGACATCGTTAAACATTATTTACAAAAGCAAAGCTTGTCTTGTTTCTTTATCGGTTTGATTTAACAACCACTGTGACCACTGTGCGACATCCGGTCAGCGGAAACGGAAGCGGAAAAGGCATCGTTTGTGGGTAGTCGCACTTTGCTTTAATTTATGGCCGCGTATTTTTATGACAGCGACACACAGTTAGTCGAGTGTCGGCGTTGTGAGTGTGTTTTTTTTTTTCTTTCTTTTCTCTGTCTTCGTTTCTGTTCTTCTTTCTATTTCTATTTCTATTTCCATTTCCATTTAAATTTCAGAGAAATTTGAGTGGAGGAGGGTGGGAGTGCGTAACGGTAATGGTTAGACAAGTTTCAATTACACTTTTACAATTTCTCACATTTTAATCTGCCACGCAGCCGACGCGCCCTTTCGATGTTCGCCTGGCTTCTTAGGCATGTAAGCGGGCGCTCAGCGCTTCAGATAAATGGTTGCCCATAAATCCACAGCCACGCCCCGTTGCGCACACCCAGCCATAGCGATAGAGCGAGAGAGTAAGGGCGAAAAGGGCGATTTATATGGTTGACATACCTGATCGCCATCGTAGGTCCAGGAGCCGAACTTCATGAAGCATGTCTGCTGATCGAACGGAAAGTAGCGCACATCAATCTCGCAGGATGACTTGAAAATAGCCGGCGGTGTCCAGACAACCTTGCCCGTATAATGCAGTATGGCTTTGGTCATAGTGGTCACCACATACTCGCCATCGGCGCTGCAACAATGGCGTACAGAATGGCAATTGTACTTGTTGGAAATTGCGTTTAATGTTACTCACTTGTTATAGAGCACAATGTCTGGTAGCCAGATGTGTTCGGATGGCACATAGAGCTCGGTGACGCCACCATATTCGGATGGATCCCATTTAAATTTATGATCCTGCCATTCATGCTCCAGCCACACATTTGTCGTTAAAATTTGATCTTTGAGATTCTGTATGTAAGAGAAAATTAAAGTCGCCATGGTGTAGAGCTGAAAACGACTGCACACAGCACACATCCTTTTTGCCATGCATCAAGAGGGATTTGCATTTTCTTTTTTTGCTCCATTCTACTGCTGTTCCTCCTGCGACATCATTTACACTTTACTACTGCTGCATACTCTACTGCTGCCACTGCTGGCATGTCCCTGGGCCTGTCTGTTTGTTTGTCTGGCTGTCTGGTTGCATGCTCCCAACCCTCAAGCCCCTACCATCTCCTTATTCGCTTATAGCATTGCCAGACATGTACCCTCTGCCCTGCCGCTAATGTGCTTTTTGCTGTCAGCTTACGGTTTTTGGATTTTTGGCTTGTTTTATTACCTTTTAAGCCTCGTGGTAACGGCACTTTGTGCTACCAACACTGCCGCCCTCAAATCTAGTGCAGTGTTCTGCTGTAATTGCACTGTGCGCTCTATCTACTTCTCCTACACCTCCCACCTCTCTTTCGCCATCTCCGCTTCGCTCTGACGGCATGGGGCATTTGACAAATGCTGCGCCATGAACTTTAAGCTGGCATCCCCAAAACTATGCAATAGTTTACTTTTGCGCAAATAAAATAAATTTCTGCTGAAATCTTATATAAATTGAGTGTCAGCCTGTTGAGAAATGTGCATAATTTCATGGGCAGGAATCAGTTTGCACATGCAAAATTGAAATAAATAAAATGCTTGCCATTTATTTGCCTTACTTGCGTTGAAACACAGAGATATAATAATAACTAGTATGTTAAGATTGCTTCACTGCATAAATATATCTAGGCATTGTTATATTTGTTTATTTATTTGTAAGAAAAGGTCAACAACAAATTATCGAATCAAAACAATAATGTAATTAGCTGCACGTGCAGTCTGAAGGCACCAATTGAGCCACCCTCGGTGATGTGGCAAGGACGGTTAGCCAGTTTTGGGCACTTTTCAATTTTTGCAGTTTGGCTCAGCTGGGTTTTCGGCTCATTTGCTGTCATTTATGCTGAGCATTTTTCGATTTACGATCGAAAAGTTTTGTGCAGCAACGGCTGCTTGGCTGTTTACAATTTGTTTCGCTTCACTCGATAAAGTGGCGCTCTGTCAAATGTAGCGCAACGTTTCCGAGTGCTCCATTGAAGCGCTTAATTAAAAAACAAACTAAAAAACAAAATAAAACCCCAACAAAAAAATACACTCTGCTCGTTTGGACTGCTGTAATGTGTGCCCGGCCAAGTTTAGCAATTGCATTAATTATTTGTAGAGTGCTTTTTTTGAAGCAGGGTAGCATGGGGAGTATGGAAGGGAACATCAGCAGCATTGACTTACCAAATCGATGAGCTGCGACAGACGCAGCCCCAGTTTGACCAGCACCGTGTCCGTGTTGTTGCTAACCGGCCGTATTAAGCGATTGTAGTTGCTCAGCAGATCATCGTAAAGGCGCTTCGCATCGGGATTGGCCTGCACCGTTTCGCAAAAGAGCAGCAGAATGGCCAACAGCAAACAGAGCAGCTTACACTGCCGCCAAATGTCCAGCAGCCGGGCCAGACATGAACGAGCCAAACGCCACATGACGTCACAATCGCTGTCGCAGGCAGTTGCCTTGAAGTGAAACTTGGTGGCCGGTGTTTTATTGATACTAAAAACACGCGCACAGGTTTTTGTTTACCTTTCGGCTCTGACTCTGTCTCTGCCTGTGGTTTGGCTTGCGTGTGACGTACGTAGTTGTGAGCGGAGAGCCTGCTTATTTTTTTCTCGCTGTTTTTAGTACTCTTGCTTGGAGCTAAAAAAGTCTACACTTGGCGGACAGCTGCGCAGCGCCAGCGCCGACGCAGTCGAGCCACTCTCACGTGGAGGCTGCGACAGCGACTGCAATGCCGGCGTAGGCAGCGACTACGACTGAGCAGCTAAGCAGCTGAGCTAAAGCAGAGCCTTTGCTGTTGCTGTTGTTGTTGTTGTTGTTGCGCTTGTTGTTGAGCCTAGCTAAGAGTGCTAAGAGGGTCCATGCAGCTGATTTTGTGTGTCAAGTCACAAACTCAATGGCCAGTTGAGCTATTTATTTTTGAAATGTTATCATTTTAGTCAATATGTTGCGGTTTTGATTTTTAAACACATAGTCTTACTTATTCAAGCACTTGTTATTTTTGTGTATGAGAATTGCTATTTAATTTTCACTTGTGGCTTAGCGGCCTAAAGCAGTTCGCTCCGTGCTGTCCTGCATAGATATTCACAGGATTCGTACTGATGTGCGTTTTGTTTTTGTAGCCAGCCATGGCCCTCTCAATCAAGCGGCAGCCGCAGCAGCGCAGCGCCAACATTCTGCGGCAGCATCCAAGGCAGCAGCTATTTTGTCGCTTTGTCGCTGACGTTTCGACGCAGATGCTGCGCAGCGCCTGCGCATTTTGGATCACCCTGTTTTTTTCCCACAGAGATTGCAGCTGAGCTGCCAGAGGTCCTAGTTGTGAGCTGGCTGCGTGCCGTCGTGTAAGCTTACCCATTTTTTTATTGCCTAAGCCAAGCCCTAGAGAGGCAAACTCATACTCTCTATCATTTGCTTGTTCTCTTTCTCTCTCTTTGTCTCTCTCTTTCTCTTGAGTTGTTAATCCAGAGACAACTCCATTATAACTTCAATTGCTCTGTTTGGGGTTTCTCTCTATCTCTATTTCTGTGTCTTTCCCACTTTTGGACGAGCCACAGCCCAAAAACCAAATTGTCCATGCCATGGTACTCCAAAAAAAAGTTTTGCCTGATGAAAAAGTACACACACACACACACAAATACAATCCCTTACGTATGCATACACATATATAAAACACTCATACGCCCGTTTGGTTCGCACTCAACACATTGCGCTTAACCAAAAACCAAATTTTTCCTAATTGTCAAAAATCCTTAAAATACACGTTAACATGCAGCCAGGATACCCATCCTCCTCACACACACACACACACACACACACACTAATGCATAGGCACACCTTTCGAGAGAAGTTTGCATGTTTACTGTTACAGTTGTTGGGTTTTGGTTTTTGGTTCGGTTTGCCATTCGGTTGCCTCTCATTCGCATATGTGTCATATTGCGATTTTGAGTTGTTTCTGCGGCTTGATATAGCCACAGCCATAGCAACGTGCACATAACATTCCTAACTGTGCTCACCCAATAATGTGCTCCGACTGATGACGGCACTAACACCAACATCAACATGAACAGCCACAACAACAGCGACAACAACAACAACAAGAACTGAAACTGCAACATCAACTTCAACAGCAATAGGAACAAGAACCACATACCACAGGACACCCTTTGTCTGCCTGACAATGGCAAGCTGGAGTTTTCTGCTTTATGCACAAATTTAATTATTTTCATGACCTTTTTTTTGAGATACTCGAATTGCTTTTGCTTCAAGGGCGTTAAATTATTATATAGTAAAATCATAGAACATAGTTATTTTTTGCATTTGTTGTTGGTAATAAATATTTGTTTTGTTTATTCAAAGCAGTTTTTTATCTATGATATGTTGAAGTATAGTTCAACACATTGTTGCTTGAATATCCTTTCATTTTATTTATTGAATTTGAAATGTTGACTGGTAGATCGTTTGCTTGCGTATTGTTGCTGTTGTTGCGTTATGCTGCTGTTATTGTTAGTGTCCACTGTGCCCTAAAAATGCCTTAATGATACATGAACTTTGTCATTGGTAGCTGCCATTGAGCCGTGTGTGTTTTATGGCTTACGGTCATTGCCCGTCGTTTGCTTTTGAGGTTCGTTCGGGTACGCACTAAAATATTTGGCCACATCAGCAAACTTTCTTTAGCTACCAATAAGTAATAGCTACAACATGGACACAACAACAATAGCACAAGAGCTAGAATGAATTTAATGAGCAAAATATGCGCCTGCTGCTATTTTTTTCAATTTTTCCTACAAGCAAGCTTTAATCTAGTCTATTAGCTGCTTTATTGCGTGCTTTTTTGTTGCTACCCTTTTACTTTTTGTTTAGAGACTTTGCCATTTGAAACTGCTGTTTTGCTGCCATAAATGTTGTCTTGTTGTTCATTAGTTCATCAGTTATCTGTAGTTGTGATGCTGCATATATTTATTGCTGCCCATCCAACAGGGCAATCAATAATACAACAGCAACAGCAAAAGAAAAAAAACCATTGTGGCACAATAACAAACAACAAATATGCTTGTTTGTAAACTCAAACTTTAATTCAGCTTTGCTCTTATTTCTATTTTCCCTTTTCTTTTTTTTTCAATGTGGTTTTCGCACAAAAACCAGAAAAACGAATGAACAAAAATACAAAATAAAACAAAACAATTTCTCTATGCAGTCGCCACCAATAAGTGAACAAAAACAAAAACCAAAAAAATACATTTAGTCAACTATTGATCGACTCATAAATACTTATGCGTATACATAATCTCTATGTTGGAAACAATTAGTACATAGTTTGTATCTTGCCAATGGAAATAAAGAATAGAAAAGTTCTAAAGCGTCAACACATGTAAAAATAATCAAGAAATACTTTACTGCGGGTCTTAAGTAGCACAAAGAATAAGTTTCGTGTTATTTAGGTATGTTAGTTTTTTTTCTGTGCTTATCCAGTTCGTTGTCAGTTAAAAAGTAGAGGGTATTAGAAAAGTTTACAAAACAATTTCGACAACTCTGCTTTTATCGTACTCATATGAAGTGAAGTTGAAGCAAACACCTGGGATAACGCGACTGTGTGTGGCGCAGTAGGTAACATACACAGTGTATAGTGGGTCCAATGGCCACCACCCATTTAGTTGGCTGACTTTTTGATTTTAACCCGAAAGAGCGAACACCTCTAACTCTAGGGGCACATACAGTTTGGAGCGGATGAGTTTGGGGCAGCGGCGGCAGCAGCAGCAGCAACAAAACTCAATTAAAATTTAAATTTTCAAACGTAAATGACAAAACTTTCTCAACTATAAATAATCGGCAGTCACTCCACTTGGCTTGGTTCGGTTGCCTGCACTTGCTGCCACTTCAAAATCTGACAAGAGTCGCGATGCTGAGGCTCACCTCACTTTTTCAAGCAACTAACCAACACAGCAACCTCTGACACCCCATCCAACCCCATCACATCACACTCTCTCTCTTTATATAAAGAGAGTTGTGCGTAGCTGCGTGATCGAAAGTTTTGTCTATGCTCGTACAATTTATCTAACTTTTATGGCAACCACAGCAACGGCAACAGCAACGGCAATAGCAACGCCAACGCCAACAAAAACAACAAGAAAAAAAACCATTCGCTGCTTTGGCCAGAAATTAATTGCAAAACTGTGTGGTATATATGGCAGTAGGAGTAAACGTAGCCTGCTGTGGGGGTAGTCAGGCCAATCACAATGAGCGCATGCCACTTGAATAACATAAAACTGATTGCTGAAAATCTGGCCCATCGGTCGAGCCGCACAACCTGCTCCCGAACCATTCGATGTGAGGCGTCTCCTACGTCCTCAGTCGTGCTTTGTTTGGTTCGTCAATTCATGGGCTGTGCTTGTCGTGGGGTCATTGTTGACACGTTTAAGTGCCGTTTGCTTTTATCGGGAACGATGACAACAACCACAGTACACACACAGTAGCTTCGTAGCGACCTGCACATAACATTTTTACAACGTTTTTAATTGTTTTTGTCAACTGCGAATTTGGTGTGGCACTCGTTGAATAAGCGGCGGCGAACCATCAATTTAATGGCATTTTCGCGTGAGTCAAACACAAAGAAAAAAAAAAAACAAAAAAGAGAAGAAAAAAATCAAAACCAGGCAACAACATCTCCATCCATCTGGCAGTCGTGTCAATTAATGTAGATAGCATTTTATGATGAGCAGTGGTGACAAGTCGTCTCGGAAATGACAGCGCATTACTCGCCCATTGGCGGCTTGTTTATTGCGCCCTTAAATTCGAATGCTTCACATAAAAACATAAAAATGATGCATAGTTTTTGGCGCTGCTAAGCGCTCTCATTAATTGCACACACTTCACATTAAAGCTAGCCCAAATCGACACCAGATACAATCAGTGACTAATTTACCCGGCACACGAGTCATATGCTTAATTGCATATAGGAATGTACAAAGATAAATGACTTTTAGCTATTTGGTATAGATCATATTCCTCTTTAAAATGAACTTTAACATGCTGTCAACAAAGTGAGCCAGCTCCCTGCCCACTTGCACACTTCGTTGGTTGGGCATCAACATCATTGTCGTCAATTCGTTTGTGAGACTCGTTTGCTTCTTTGTGTTGCTTGGCTGCATTCGAAAGTTCAGTCGACTCAAAAGTGTGATTTACCAAAGTCACCCAAAACACCGAAAGTAAATTAACTGTTACAAATGTGCGTTTGCGGGTGTGTGTGTGTGTATCTGTGTGTATGCGCGGCTAATCATGCGTTTATTGCGCAGTGGCTGCGATGCGTATGCTTAACACAATTTTCGGTACGTCTAATCAAGTTTCATTGAGGCATCGTGCCAGGCTCATCAATTTGCTACATTTAAAATAATCAGAAGAGCCCTTATGGTTTAATGAAATTTTAAAGCTAAGCCGTTAAAACTGACAACATATGCTTAACAAAATGTATTTAAGATAAGTGTGCAGACTTTAGATGTGTTAAGAAAATGGATGGCAAGAATTTTGCAAAGTGTATGCGAAAAATTGAATTACTAGCACTTTTGTCAATTTCGAAATACTTGTACAAATATTGTTTGTCAAGCTGGCCCATCAAAAGTTTAGTTTGTTCAATTTACCTTAAAAAGCGAAAACATTTTCAACGCTTATTCGATTAACGTTAACTTTTTTCATGCACAAGCTGATAAACATTAAAATTATCTTTAACTTGCCAAGGAGTTTATATTTTGCTAGTATTTTGCCAACTTCAGCTTCTATAAATGGCCAAGATAATCTCTGAGTTTATTGTTGTTGCCACTGTTACTGTTACTGCTGTTGCTGTTGCTGGCAAGCTCACAAATTGTCGAACAATTGAAACGAATTTAGCTACGGCGACTGCGTATTTCTTGGTAATGTTGCTTGGCATTTCCGGTTTCCGGTCTGTTGTTAGCAGCGCCACGTTGTCGTCTTTATGTGTCCAAATACAGTGCGTTGAATGTTGTTTCTTCCTTAACACTCTTACCATTTGTTGGAGTACTCTTTTAGCGGTAATAATGAGTATGTAAATGCATTTAAAAATCCTATTTTTTGTTAATTAATTTTTTTTTGTATTAATTTAATCAACAAGTTCAGTTTTAAGTCGTATCAACTTTCTAGCCGTTTACCATACACGTTTACCATACAATTTGTAGAAATTGAAGAATGACAAGTGAAACTTTTTACTTTAGGTGTGACAGATCCTTAACACGTTGCGGCCAATCAATGTGATCAGGCAACTAAGCGGTCACTCATATTTATTATTATATTCGTGTGGCCGTTTGTGAAGACGCTGTGACCGTGAAAATGCTCGTTGAGGCACAAGTTGATTGAGTGCCATTTGTTTGGCAGATGTTGCCACGTTCGTTTGTGTCTTGGCATCAATTTTGCTTATGAAATTGTCTCGAAAATGTCGACTGACATTGATTTTGTCTGGTGAATGTGACTGTGCCAGTTATGGAGCCCATTAGTCACGAGCGCATTGAGTGACATATGATAACCACATGCTGTGGCAATTGTCTTTATCTCTAGCGAATTGTGTCACACTTTCGGAGCCGCATTTATCCTTTTGATGGCCAACTAACAGCAAAAAAATTGAAGGCAAAAAAAATATATAAAAAAGCGAATGTTTCAAATTGCATTCAAACGTTGACACCCATTAGGCACTGTAAAAACTAAAAGCAAACAACAACAACATTTGGATATGGGAAGAAATGCTAGAATGCCATGGCACTGGATGGCAAGGTCTACACTTGGCACCAATTTTTATATTTTAAGCCACAGGCTGCCTAACACTCGAGCTCTAAGAGCCGCATAACAGCCACAACCACAAACACACACACCCAAACAAAAGCACACCAACATACATTCACACACCCACACACAGAAAATGGCGTTGAGAACAATGCAATTGAAAATCAGAATGCAAAACCCGAAACCCAAAATGCAAAATACAAACACAATCCAAGAATTTGCCAAACGAAAAATGAAACCAACAGACAACAGATAGCTGTAAATGCCCACAGATACAGTTACAAATGCAGACACAGATACGATTGCAGATTCAGATTCAGATACGGATACAGATACAGATACAGATACAGATATAGAAACAGATAGTCGTGTTTCCTGAGCTGTGTCTTTTCTGTTGGACCTGCAGATATATATAACCGAATGAAAATCAGTGCAAAACAATTTGGAAATTTTAGCAGCCAGTTCTTATACACGCAAATGCCAAGTGCTTGGCATCTGTGCAGTCGCCTGCTGATACCAAATTGCGTTTCCATCACTCGCTTGTCCATGCTCTTTCTTTTGTAGGGTCTTTTCATTTAAATATTCAATATGTTCTTTTTTAAATTAAATAGGTATATTATGAGCTAACTATGCTCATCTGTCAGAAACTGCTATTCTGTCTTCTTAATTGGATTTGCTTTTATTTCGAAAGCGCATTAAAGTTTCTGTAAGCAAACATTGAATTTTATTTGGGCTTTATTTTAAGTTCGCGTTCTTTGGTCTTTGCTGGTAGAAGCTGCTTAAATCGGGGTGGCTCGATGCTGTATGCGTGTTCCTGGCGTTTATGTCAAATGCAGAATTTCCGTTTCATACCTTCTGCACTTGCTATTTATTGTTGGCCCTCAGTTACAGTGTGTGCGTATCAGCAGCTGTATCTGTATGTGGGCTTGTATCTGCATTTGTGTGTTTGCTTTTATTTTATAACTTGTTGGCTTTAGTTGCATAGAGTTTTTGGCAGTTATTTGGCTGCGCTGGCTTCTACTTGCCTCAAAGTGTTTGCCAGCGGTTAAATTTCGTTTGCAAATAGTTTTGCTGCGTTTCTGGCGCTTCCCGAAAGTTCGTTGTTTTTAGTTTGCTGATTAAAATTGCTGCTCATAATAGTTCAAATAAACAATTTATAAATTAATTCCAATATAAAACAGGTGGTGCAGTAGCCTGTAACAAATTGGACGACAAAGACAACGCTAAATTAAGTGTTTGCTATTGTTGCAAGTAGATTTGGCAATGTCCTTTTTTTTCTCCACAACATATAAGCTGTCAAGTCATTCAATTTTAATTGGTTTTAATTTGTTTTGTTTTATGGGCACAGCATATTTCGGAAATCGCTAATTCATTGTGTGGTATTATTGATTGTTGTTTGAGTTTGAGTTTGTTTTGGGTATTGTGGCAATTGCTTGATGGTTGCTGCGGCTTTGCCACCCTTTATATTGAGTTTATGGCTGAATAACCCATAAATAGCTGACATATCCTGTTCCCTGACCTTTCTTACCTTTTGCTTAATGGGTGAACTTAAGCATGCACAATCGTTTGGAATTTATGGGGCGGAAACAGTTTCAACAATCACTTTCAAATGCTTAACTAATAATTAACTAAAATCTTGCACTGCTCTTAATTCTGTTTATTTGCAACCAATACTTGCTAATTTAGTGGAACGGCAGCCAACATTAAACTAGATATCCAACTAAACTTGCTTGCAATTCTAACTTGAAATTCTTAAGCCTCGAGTGGCTGCTTATGTAATTTTTCAAGTGTGCTTGTCCAATTGCTTCTAGGGCCATAGCTCAGATCAGGCGCTCTTCTTGCTCGCTTTCACAAAGCTTCCTTTTGGCAGCGCTTTGCCAATTAAATAACAGTATCTAGTACTTCTGGCTGCTAGCTAGTGTTCTGGCAAAGTCTCAGTCTCAGTCTCAGCACAGGCTTACTTAGTGTTCCTGTGCATTACAGTGCCATGATTGAAATAATTTCTATGTTCTACACATAGCCTTGCCTTTTTTTTAGTTTTGATCGCCAACAAAAGAGGTAAATGCCGCCAGCAGCAAGGGCAGCACCAGCTACATAAAATATCCTCTGCTGTGGGAAAACAATTTTACACGGGATTATGAGAAGAGGTAAAGGGAGCAAGGAAAAGAAGGGGACAGAGAACGAGAGAGAGAGAGTTGCCAGGCAAAGGTTGAGAGCCTGCAATGAAAAGGTGGCTCAAGTTGGGCAGCTAATAAAGCGGCAACGTGAAGCCCTCTTACATTCTCTCTCCCTCTCGCTCGATGTTTGTGCCTTTACTTGTTGCATAATATTTTGGTTTTTATTAGCGTGCAGCTAACGAGGGCAACAGTGAGTGCAGTGACGAGGGGTTGCAGAAGCATTTTCTTAAATCTTCAAGTACTCTTTCAACTTGATTGCTTCAGTTGGGAAAATAACATGTTTTTAGGCTAATACAATTTAATGTTGCCCAGAGAGAAACTGCAACTTGCTGCAAGGACATGGTGCAGTGCAAATGTAATTGCAAGCCAAGTTGCATGTTGCAAGTTTCTGTTGCGAATACCTTTAATACAACTTTGCTAACTCAATGCACACGTCAGCGATTTGTTAAGGCCATATTAAAAATGTATATTATATGCCCTTTTTGTTTGCAATCTTAAGACAGCAAACCAATTTGAGCTTTATAAAAATAATAAGGATAAAAAGTAAAATCAACAAAGTGCTTATTGCATTCACATTGCTATTGAATAAAACTTTTTTTTCGATACATGAATGCTTATCATAGTCATAGTATAATTAATCGTCTGACAACGTTACATTTTTCAATTATCAAATGCAAACGTTTGCATAAATATTGAGAAAAATTGCTAGTTGAAATTTTGCAAATTAACTACAGCAAAATGTATTGCTGTTCACGTGTATGCAGAATAAAGGGGAATGGTTTTTGCATAGTTAACAATGTTGTGCAGACGTTTGAACAGTTTTCAATTATTTTGCCAATGAAATTTGTTAATGAAAATTGAGAACTAAACGATTGCTGTGAATTCATTATTGCAATGCTCTGTGTCGATTTCAATTTCAAATCAATAAGCTATTAGCATTCCGCTTAACTATACAAATGTATTAATTTGCAACTAACTACCTTCCATATTCATTCAAACTCACTTTGTACAAAATATGGCCACTTAGACAGCCATAAATTTTGCAGCGAAAGCTCAAGAGAGAAAAAAATATTTGTCCTTCATTTATGAATCGCATGCCAATTACTTGGATGATTTCTATTGATAACCTTACACATAAATAGCTAATTTTCTACACAAGTTGCACCCATCCTTGATAGTATTAGAAAAATAAAGCATTGTATTTTGAAGTATTTTATTTAATAAAATACCGTTGCGCAAAGAAATGGAAGACAAACAGGAAGTCAAGCACAAACCGTAGCTGAAAGAGAATACCGAACCGCGGAAATACACAAGATGACAACATCAACTACAACAAGGACGACAAATAAGGACGAACTGTAGAAAGTGGAAATAAGAAAATATTGCGGGCAACGGGCAGACAGCATTGATGACAAGCAGATTACGTTTCCGTTGCCGCTGACAACTGAAACCGGAAGTAAATGAGTAGCATATTAATGTTTTTATAATACAAACTGAATAGGGAAAGAAAAATAATATTGTTGCAGTCAGTTGGCAACATAATTAAAAGCAAGAAGCTGTAATTAACCTTACTTTACTAACTTTAAGATATATCTTTATACAACAGTTGCAGATTCCCTATACCTGTGCAAAGCGGACTTTAAACGTTTAATTAAATAAGAAAGAAATGTTAAATGAGGTACAAGAAATAAAACGTGTGAATTGGCTAGCATTATATTAAGCAAAGTGTGTAGTTGTCGCAAATAAACTAAGCAACATGTGTTTTTTAAACGAACTTTTTTTATTTTTTATAGTTTTTACATAAAAGACTTCTAGCTTTTATTACAACCTTTACGGTTGCTTAAACTAAGCTAAGAAAATGATCTGCTTATATTTAAAAGTCAACTTAATAAGTTTTGGTTAAGTTTTGTTTTCAACAGTGATAGTTTATAATTACTATTTTATAACCAAATCTGTAAGCTATGTTACTAAACTTTAAAATTGTTTTATTGTATTAGAAAATATACATAAAAAAACGTAACGATTTGTTTCTTTCAAGAATAAACCAATATTTTGGGTATTTCTTTGGCTTTGGATTTTCTGGCAAGTGCTTAAAGTGAAAGAGGTGAGCCATCACCTCAAACACATCAAGCTGAAGTAGTTATTGACCAAGCAAACACACAAAAAACGCATATGCAGAGAGTCCCACGTAAAAAGGGCCGCTGGCTTATTTGTATGCATATGAAAGTGGATGAGTGTAGGAAATGAGTTTAAAAGTGGTTTAAAGTAGCTATGCGTTGTTTGGTTTTTCGTATCAACGCCGTACTGTGTTGAGTTTAATGGCTCAAGAAGTCAAGTACTTACACACAAGCACAAAAGCTCGCCAAATCGGTATGGTTGAGCGGCAACCGTGACGTATGAGCAATGCCGCCTTGGCTTGACAGCGTCTTTGTGTGCACAGTGGCAGAAAAATTAGTGACCCTGAATTAAATTGTCATTATTTTCAACTCACTCGAAAACAGTCAGCTTCACACACACACACACACACAAATGTATTAAAATATATATTATATATATTGTATATTGTATTTGAAAATATTCACGCATACAAACGCATTGGTTTTGAGCGTCTACTGGAAAACGGATTTAATATGAAAATTCCGCATTACGAACTGTTTGCCATTTTACTTTATGCACCCTATACTGACATATACACACACTCATGCACGCACTCCCACTGGCACACTCATATACGCAAGAGCAATCCTTTGTGTTTGTGTGAGTTTGCGATTGAAATTCAATTACTTGTGTCCTTTTTGCGCCCAAAAACGAAGTACACAAAAAAAAAAAAAATGTATAAATAAAAAACAGCAACCAGCAAAAGTTTTTGCTGCCGCTTCTTTGTGCGGTGTGTAAGTGTCTGTCTCTGTGTGTGTGTGTGTGTGTGTGTGTATATGCGTGTGTTTCAGGCTCAGTGTGTATTCTTTGAGCTTTATATCTGGTAAATGTCATCTCGCAGCAGAGCTGAGCAGCGGCAACAACAACCAAACAGTCGACTATGCTGCAAACAATGGGCCACCCATATTACCCAACAGCTACTTTGAACAACTATGCAGAAAGTGGAGGCAGGGATACATACATACATATGTATATGGTAACGGTTGTTTAACTGTCCACCATTTACAGCTACCCAGCATTGGTATTTGCTCTTTGAATTTTTATCTTACGCTTTGTGTAATTTAGCAACCGAGGGCACAAATCCAAAATGCGCACAAGACTGATATGGCACAAAAGTTGTTTACTCATGCATTATCGCACAAGCTTTGTGGTGCTTGAACTTAAGTAGCTTAGCCAACATATGTGTGCATTTATTAATTAAAGAAATTGTGTATTTTATTGAGAAACAATTTCGTTCTACGACAATAAAATACAATAAATACAACAAATACTAATTATTCCATTTGACGGAAAATGAAATACAACTTGTGGAAGGTTTTTTCCTCAATCTTTGATTATACTAAGCTAGGGCAAAGTTCATGATGTTCAAAGCCAGTAATATATGAATAGATTCATAGTTGTTGGCACTACTGGGACAATGGCCGCTACAATCACAGGATTTGGACATAGTTGTACCGACCAATTGTCTACAGCCGATCTTTGGTGACCAAAAGCAACACTTAGTATGTATTTTACCTGAAAATTGTGCAAGATGAACAGATATCAACTAAATGGTACTTAACGAGTACAATCGTACAATCTTATAATCATTTTTGGTACGTCTTAGCCTTTGCCATCACATGACTTCAGGCTACAAACATATAAGCTTATCTTAAACACTTCCTACCTTCGATTGCATACATAGGTGGCACACATTTATTTCTGAATGGTAACTGCTTCCACTGTTTGCCTTTGTACACCTTCGCCGCATCTTCAGGTGTCTGGCACGAGAATCCTGTTGTTTCTGGTTTCCATGTACTGTAATGCTTTTCATTGAAGTCAATGCAATCATCACAGTACTGAACTATACGGTGAATTATATGCGTTAACAAAACGATGTTTTAGAGCAATACATATTTGTATCAACTTACTTTTGGGCTCCTGCAAAAAAACATAAAAAAAATAATAATAAATATTTAAAAGTTGTTGTTACAAGAAATATTCAACTTACTAAGAAGCAAATATCTTTACAATAATTGCAGGTATTGGGAAAGCTGCCTTTCTGTAGTTTTTGCTGGAGAACACCAACTAGTTGGCCACAGCCAAATTCAGGCCCCCAAAAACAACAGACATCAGTTATATCCGCTGTGCTGAATAATTTAACATCAAAGAAATGTGCTTTTTAAATTTGCAAGGTACTCTTACAAGACAATGAGTAAAGTTCAGGCATACATGTACTATATGCGTTCGTACCAGTGCCATTCACTAAAATTTTCTGCTCATCCTGTTTAAATCGACACCAAAATCCATAACTTTCCGGAAGTGTTTTCCTATAATAGTTCAGCGCATTGTGGTGCCGACAGTCTGCGCATTGTAATCCTTAAAATTTCTTCAGATAATTTCACTGCTTAAAATCATTTTATGCAAATTTACCTGCATCTCGGGAGGAAACTAAAGATAGTGCGCAAAACAACGATGGCGATGCTATTAATATCACTAAATACATAGACTTGCTTGGATTCATTGGAACTTATTTTTATTGTAAAAAGTATTTATGTTGTGTTTACTTTGTTAAGTCTAAAAAGTTTCATTTTCCAAATAGAATAAACTCCGAGAATTTGTCTTATAATATAAAATGATTGAATACAAACCGAGCTTGTATTACAGATTTAAAGTAATGTACTTACGTAATTCACAATGCTTGAAGCTGGAATAAAACAAATTTAATAACTTGATGACTGAATTTTTGCTGCACATAGTTTTGTTGGTGCTTTTTGTTATTTCCTAGAAGTTTTATCCAGGCCTAGGGTGTTATCTTTCCTTCGAGTTCAAATAGATTCCATTATTAACGCTATTGAGACGGTTACATTTTTTTTTATTCTAGATTGGAGTTCGAGGATTTCATTTCTATTTTATATTTTCTCTACTTAACTCTGGTTTACCTTAAGACAACAGTTTTGTTTAATTTATGGTTTTAAAGGGGCCAAAAAATAATTATTTAGCTTGCTTATGGATCAGGTTCTTCTTTCATCAATTGGGGAATGGGTTTTATTTAAGTTCAATCTGCTGAATCTTAAGTGTGGCGATACCAAAAAGATTTCCCTTTACTTTTTGATGCTACGTCTAGCAATACAGCCAGCAGAATAGTCATTTCAAGATGCCTTAATTTTTTTGCATAAGCTTACCTTTGGCTTTCTGACAATCAAATTTTTTTATTATATCTATATACATATGTAGAAAAAATTGAAATTTGATTTGATTTGAAACAATTAACTTACTGGGTAACAATGATCTTTACAACTGTTACATGTCATGGGAAATTTGCCTCTCCATTTTTCCTGTCGTTTTTCGCCAACCAGTTGTCCACAGCTTAATTCAGGTCCCCAGAAGCAACAGTATTCATCTATGTCCGCTGTGTTTAAAAGATGAAATAGCGCTTAAGAGTTATTCAATTTGTTTTAGTTGAAAATTACTCTTACAAGAAATCGAGTAAGGCTCAGGCACACATGTGCTAAACGGATTCTTGGCAGTTCCAATAAGAAATTTATGTTTATCTTCACTATGTCGTGTGTGGAATTTACGGCGTTAAAGTGGCTGCAGTTGGCACATAAATTTCTAAATGATTCAATTATGAACGTTTTAAATACAATATCGTTGCCTTTCAAACATTGTTAACGTACTTACTCCCGATTGCGCTGTCAGAAGAAACATACGGAAGTGCTCAAACAATTGATATAACTGCTTTTAAAACTGAAAACAAAGGTACTCTAAATTTCATTATTTGTTTTTGTTTATTTTTTGCTTTCTGTACCTCTGACAATCAAAGTAAGGCTGTGCTAGTTTGGTAAGATCTGAATTTATTATTGCTTGTTATTATATTATGTATATATATATATATATTCCGTGTACTTGCTTTCGCCACATCTATCTTCGTTTATTTTTATGCAATTCGCCTCAGGTGCGCTCAATATGTAAATATAAAAAACACGACGCTTAATTTGTAGCAATCTAATAAGAGTAAACCTATGTTGGTCCCATACAGTTCAAACAGCAAATCATGTAAATGCTGTGTAAATAGTGGAATATGGCAAAGTTGCGCAAGTAACACAGATGTGGAAAACAAGGAGCATTTCAACCACAAATTTGGCCACAGCGTTGCCTACTTTTCAGCTGCTTAGCCAAAGGCCATATACGCGACCTTGTCTCTTGATTTGTTTTATCCGTGCGCTACATCCAATTTGCTGTTTGGTGCGTGCCCATCATCATCAGCATTAGCACGATTGCAGAAGGTATGTACATATATACATACACATACATAGATATGTATAAATTTGCTGTAGTATAAGATAAATATGCGAGCGTTGGGTGAGTTACTGTTTTCACATAATGACGCTAATTTGGTACGGTCCAGTTCTACATTCTGGCTGAGAGCAGCATTCACAGAAAACAAATAACTTATGATATCTATTTTTCAAGACTGCGCAGTTTTACTAAATGACTGGTGAATTAACAATGGCATTTATTAATTAAAACATGTGTCGTTAGCACGAACGCACACTCGCACAATCGCACACTCCCACACACACACATAGAGGATAAGCTATTGATTTGCCATTTCGCATACGACAGGTGTGGTAAGAATAAAGTACAAAGCTTAAATAAATCGTGTGTTAACTGCGGTCATCGATTTGCTAATGCTTTCAACCATATTAATCATTCTGGGTGATAATTGAAAACTATAAATATCGATTATAATCGATAGATAGAATTAACTTATTCACACACTTAAATCAAGCAATTATTGTTAAAGTTTCTTTTGTTTTCAGAAAAAGTGTTAAGATTAATGCGCTACAGGAAATTATTGTAGTTATCGGTTCGTCATTAGATAACGTTACACAAGAATATATAATCGATAGTCGAACAATTTGTTTCAAATAAAAATAAAATCGAGCAATGTATCAGATAAACACTTGACAATAGTTATTAAGTTCTTTGTGGGCCATTGAGTTATGCACTCGAAAGTTACCACTCGGTCGAAATTATTATTATCGCTGCTTGGCCAATGGTGCGCTAAGGATACAAGGGGACACGGAGTAAAGGGAGACGCAACGGCAACAACAATGGCTCAGCAGCAAATGAAGTCACGTTCGTGTGATTTTTCTTCTGCTTTGGGGGCACATATTAAAATACGTGCGTCTCTCTTTTACTATAACTTTAACAAACACACATACACTTATACAATATATATATAATACATATATACAGCTGCACATTAATGGTGGCATGATGAGGCAGCTAAGTTTTTGTTGCTGCTTGGGACTATCTCACAAAAGGGCTACAAATGACTTTAGGCTTGCTGGTTTTTATGTGACTGCGGGTGTGTACGTGTGCGTCGCTCATAAGGTATGTTTGTGTGCGTATGTTTCGTTTTCAATGTCTGCAAATAACATTTGCACTTGGTAAATAAAATATAACAAACGCAACTTAAATTTACTTGCCGATTATGCAACGAATTTCCCTTTTTTTCATGGGGATTGTTTAAAGTTAATATTTCGACATTTCTTTGTATACATCGTGCTCTTTCTCCTCTTATTTTATCTCTCTCTCTCTCTCTACTCCTTGTTATTGTTTTTGTTTGGCAACAAACAGTGTGCGGCGCTCATTTGCATTTTGCATTGTTGTTGTAGCTCTTGTACTCGTTGTCTTTGCCAGCGCGCCGGGTAGACAAATGAAAAAAATGCAAACAATGGATACCACTGCGGCAGGACAGGGGGCCACAAGACACTGGACCAGCATATACAACCAGGACACAACGCTTGCTCTATTTTGCCTTATTTCTGCTACACACTTATACACACAAACACACACACACACATACACACACAAAACAAAGCGCATAACATAACAAAAAAAAAAAAGAAGAAAACAACGTCCAAAAGGCCAATGCACGATCAGCGGCACAAACTTGCTTTAGACTAACAACAATAACACAAAAAGTGTTTGCCGCTTGCACTTCTCAGTTGTTTGCTTGTTGGGATTGGAGACCAGTCAGCCTGACATGTGCCTTTGCATTTGCCTTTGGTTGCCGTGCTTCACGATTCCCATGGCACTGTGATGTGACTGTGACTGCGACTCTGCTTGTGCAGTTACTACTATTGTTTTTGTTGTTATTGCTGTTTGTGTTGTTGGCGTTGGCTCGTTGACTTGATTTGTATGCGGCACTTTTGTTTTGGTTTGTGCCAAGCACTTGAAATTCCCACTCGTACCAGGATAGTATGCAAGGAACTTTATTGAATTTGCTGTGAGTATGCAAACCAGGCAAATATGTCTTGAGATTTTCTGCTAGCTGCACATAGATTGGATATAAGTTTGTATGTTTGTGTCAGCCAAGATATGACGACAAAGCCAGCCAACCAATTAGATAACGAACCATCAACCTTTTGTTCGAACACTTTTGTTAGTTTGCCTAAAATGTTAATTGCATTTGCTTTAACACTTAATAATGCCTAATGTAAGCTTACTTGTAAGCGTGTGTGTGTGTGTGTGTGCAGCTTAAAATGTCAATTGCTTATAATTAATATCACATTTTTGCAATACTTTGGATTTACTTATTACATTAGGAAGATTAGTTCTTATATGCAGTAGCAAATTTGATTTCCTATACAATTCCTCATACTTTAAATTTAATTACATTTTAAAACGATGAACCTTAAGTACAATATTGCTGTTACTAGAGATACGAGTTCTTGGGTCCATTGTGAATCTCTTTGGAAAATGGGCTAGTTCGGTTGGCTGTACAGAGTACATTATTTGGTTATTCTGGTGAGGTTTAAAGGCTTTTCCCTAGTAACAACACGATCTATATAAATACAGTTTAAGAATAAAATGGCAGTGTTGCAAGTCAAGTCTTCTCTGTCGTTATAGTTTCCCTTCAAAAGATGTGATTTTATTAATGTCAATTGACATAGCTCTGATTTCAATGCATCCGCTTAGACTATAAAGGTATTTTTTATTTGTTAAATGCGATGATAATTCAAAATAATTAACGTTGGTCTGACTTATATAAACTGATTTTATTAAAATTAAGACATTAGTAACATTAGATGTACAAATCTTTACGTTTAACTCGTTCTTCCGTATTAGTAAATAGGTAAATTGTGCTGATAAAAAACATTAATAAATTATTTAGTTTATCTAAAAGCTTATTAAATTAATGTTAATACAATTTTATTATAATTCTAAAGAACAAAGACACTTTATATATACATTATTTATTTTTGTATACAAATAAGAATGTGTAAAAATAGATCCGGATAATATAACTAACGGAACAAACAATGTCTTTTATTACACATAATAATTTTTTAATAGCGCTTAAAGTGCATACAAATTAAGCTTAAAATGTATCTTTTTATAATGAGAAAGAACTAGCATTTTGTTTAACGACTGTTAAAACCACACTCATCAATTAAACAATTCACGTTTTGTCGTCCACACACCATAGACTTAATTTGTAACCTGTTGCCTTTGATACAGCTACAACAACAGCGCCTTCTTTTAGGGTGTATACTTATTTGGCAATCACTTCAATGACCAATTCTAAATAATCTTTGATCATTTGATATTTGCACCTTTTGTTGTTGCTACCTATTTTTCTTCTCTCCGTTCGCCGGTTCATTTTGTTTTTAACCTGTGGTGTGGTTTTCAATTTCATACTTCATTCGTTTTGAACGCAACATCAGGAGCGTCCTTGGGTTTATTGCGTCCTGGCCGTCTCCCGACACACTTGTATTAATGGCATTTATTATTTTCCCGTTACACGTTGACTTTTGTGCCGCAATTTCTCAAGAGAAACCTCAATCAACCTCTCATCCTCAGTTCTATTCTTTCGTTTCCATGCCTATTGCTCTCATCATCGTAGAAGAAAATAAAATGGCGCAACAGCACAAACGATAACAACTGACAAGGATAAAGTGCAAATGTTGTCCCAAATAGTTGGGGCCCATTTGCCCAACACCTGCCTTGGCCGGAACTGAAAGTGGCCCCCATTGTCTGTGCCTGGCACTTTTTCTTAATTTCTAGCCAACCTGCTAGTTGTCCGATAAAACGCTCGACTTCAGTTCCGACTCTGTCTGCGATTCCAACTGCGAATCAGCGCCAGCTCTGGCGGATTTGTTTACCTTTTAAATTTAAATTTATTACAGACGGGCAAGTTGCTGGGCATGAGCAGCGCTTCGTTAATTGGCGACGTTGTTGCACAGTTGAAAAGACAGAAGACCTTGCCAAAACGAACCCTCATCACTTGGAGACGGTGAAGTTTCGGTGCTACCAATTAAGCAAGAGTGTTTCAAAATGAATGCGTGGAACAAGCTCTTAACAACGAGAATCTCGTGTTTATATCATATCATTCTCTTAGTAATGCTGGATCTTAAAAAACCAGCACAGTTTAATTTGTACAAAATGCGATAACAGTTGTGTTGGCTAAAAAATAGAAGGAAAAATACTATTGTTGGTATTTGTTTTAAAGGACCAAAATAGCAAAGCATAACATTTTACTACATCCAAAAAATTGTCGTGTCATATTCATTATGCAATTAATAACAATAGCCACCCATTATGCGGTTGAGTTCTTCAGTGGATTTTGAATGCAGCTTTCTTATCTGCTTAAGCTGTTGATGCTCGTCTTTTGCATGTGTGTGTGTGTTTGTGGAGAGGCGTTTCCTTTGAGCTTTTTGTTTTTTACGGTCAGGTGACGATTGTCACGCAATGACGGCGCCTAAAAGCAGGCAGTGCTGTTTATTTTTATTGACAAACCCAAGACGAGAATGTGAGCGAAATGTGCGTGCACACTTGGACCTGTTATACTTTTATCCTTTGAGTGTTTTAAAAAGCAACTGTGTGTTCTGGGCGTGGCATGTGGCTGTTGTTTGTTAATATTGTGTTTGTTGTTCTTGTTGTTGCATTATGTACAATGCTTGAGACTGCTGCCAGTGCCGCCATTTGACATGGCTTGCGGTTTGTTAGCTGCCAGCAAATTCCACTCTACGACAATCTTGTACGGTAAATTTTGTTATTCAAAACACGACGGATTACCGTTCATTCCGTTTATACACACACACACACAGTCATATACGCAAGCAAAGACCTACACACATGCATAGGCGACCGCAGGCGGCACCTTTTGCCATCGTTGTCGTCTTTCTTCAACCCGCCCATTTCCGTCTCACTGTCGCACCGTTGTCGTTGTCACACTGCGCACATTTGTTAGACACTAAGCCCATGCATACTTTTGACTGCCTGACTGCCTGCCAGCCTTCTATATGCCATATACACTGACAGGATAAGAATGTTTATCACTCGCACACACTCGCACACACACGCACACTCACACACACCCAGAAAGTAGTGTACTAGAAGCCAAACCTCAAAGTAACCGCACGTACAAAACTTGAACGGGCTGCGGCAATGACAACAGCAAAGCTGAAGCCTGCGCATTCAACTTAAAGTTGTGGCCATTGTCTTGAGTAGAGAACTTGAAAAACATAAAATTGACGAAGCTTGTCACGCGATTATGGCCAGCCGGCCCCGCCTACATCATTCGCGTCAACTTATTACAGCTTCTTTTTTCGCTTTTCACTTTTTTTTATTTTGGTTTTATTAAATGCTCCAGGTAGCTACTTAAACACGTTTTCGATTAGCACAGCAGCCGATATCAGCCTGAGAGGCAGGTGCTCGGACAGGACATGCTGCCTGCAGCCAAGACGAAGTTTACAATTCTTGCTTTTCTTCAATATAAATATTTCTTTAATAAGGCAATATACCAGGAACTCTGAATATATATGCAGTAAATTGATGTTGCGGCTGGAGTAATGTTTATTATTGTGTGGGGTGTGCTGATAAGCCTGCAAAGTAGCTTAAAAAATGCAAATGAAAGTGGCTCTCATAAAAAAAGTTTGGTAAAGCCTTAAAGATTACAAGTTCCTGTGCCTGATGGAGTTTTCAAAAACAAAACAATGTTGGTTTTCTAGAGCTAAAGTGCAATATAATTATTATTTAAAATTAACCTCTATCTCTTTGGTATTTTTTTCAAAATGCATAGATAGCAATTACTTTTTTTAAAAGTTAATTTCGCGCTTAAAGCAACATTCAATGTTAACTGTTAAGTTGTGGTCCTTCAGCTGTTGTGCTGGCTGTAATGGCAACCCAACCAGAAACCGATGACTTCTAAAGCAGCCACAAGCTGTCATAATTTTATATTTTAAGCCGCCGAACAGAGCGGACAGAGCGAACAGAGCAGAACCCAACCCAACCTAACTAAACTGAAGCAAACGGAACCGAATCTCATTGATGCGGATCCAACAGCAGATAAGCCAGCAAGTGTAGACGGGCAGCAGCAAGTAAATGGAAGAATCTTTAAAAATAAATCTCAAAGTACTCGTTATCGCTGGCAACGTGCAGCTGTCGCTATTAGCGTCAACCTGACCCGCAGCTGCTTCTCTTTTGAGAGTATCTCGTAATAAACCGCATACTACAACAACAAGCAGCAACAAACAGCCAGTCAGCCTGAAGTTACGCTTTCCCATCGCCTGATGCGGCATGTTGACAGGATATTTACTGGATTTTCATCAATATGCCAGCATTAGCACGTACGCGTGCATTGAACGATGAACGTGAATGTACGTAATGTCTATCGTACGGAAAACTGAAAGCACGAAATACAAGCAACAAAAAATTGGTCACGAAAACGGAAATATGTGTTGCTCAAGGCGTGCTGAATTTCTGTTTAATCATATTTTAATAACGTTGCGTATGGCATTAATATGCCAAATTAATATCAAATAGACACTACAGATCTTTAGCTGCTGTCGTTGTCGCTGACAAAACGAAATGGCAAACTGTTGCCACAATTTATTTATAAACACATTTATTTTTTACAGCTCGCAGACCAACTGATAAATGGCATACAATTTTTGCTCCTCTGTAGCACCAGGTGGCCCAGGTCATGAGCTTAACCCTTAAACGAATATCTGGATTTGTGACATTGTTGATTGTTTTAGTTGCGAAAATAATTTGCAACATTAATAAAAGTTCGCTTTTGATTTTCAAATGGTTTTCGGAAAACCCAAAGCGAGCTGAATAAATGGCAATAAATAAACATTTTAACGGCAAGTTTTATTGACTTTATTAAATGATAGCCAATACCTATTAAAATGTAGTTTACAAAACTGGAAAAAATCAACGAGCTTTTACTAAAACTTATTAACCTTCCAAACATAATGTAGAGACTTTAAAAGAGAGCAGACTTTTAAGTATTTGTTTGGCATATTTAATGGGTTAAGCAAAGGGGCAAGTCAATTGTTGTAGGCCAAACAAAAACTGGCACAACACAAGCAATACAGAAGCAAAAACAAGAACAAAAACAATAACAATATGAGTATTTGTGCTATTTAAAATTTGCTTTCACAAACGTCAAGTGGTCGACAACAGCAGCCGACAAAGTGCCACTCAGCCGAACTTAACCCCAGCGACTGTTTTGAGTTTTGAGTATTCAGTTTTCAGTTTTCAGCTAACCGTTGGCAGCAGCTCAGAGCTCCACGCACCCAGAAACTTTGCACCAACATTACCACCCCCCAAAGTGAAAAGAGGTCTGCTATTGTAGTGCAGCGTCATTGTTGTTGTTGCTGGTGTTAGCTGCTTTTTGAGTGGCCTGATGACCATAAATTATTAATGATTACTAGCCCAAATTACAGTTAGCTCACTTATTTGCTCATTTGCAAATGAAGGCCAATTGCTGCTGGTGCTGCGAGCAAGGGTGAAATTTTTCGGGTAACAGTTTCATTTATTTTAGCCACAAGCATATACTATATTCTACGCATAGTGTATATATATTTTATATATTGTCTATAGACTTAAGCACAGTAGTTATGTAAGTGAATGTGTGCTGTAAAGTTTTGCTGCCTGCTTTTGGCCAGTTAATTGTGAACCGGTTATGTTAAAATATTAATTTTGATTGTTGAAATTGCGTATCCCATCAATCTCTGCCGTTAACTTGTTGGCGTTGGCATCGTCTCATTTGAAATTCATGAGAGCTTGGGCTGACAAACTTTGGTTATTTATATTTTATACAATTTCATGCCATGCTGCACATAAACAAAATTATCATAGCATATCAAATTATGAATACCAACCAGTCAAAACGACCAATCGTCAATTCATTTCTCATTTTTTTACATTCATAATTCAATACACCACCAAATTCGCTTCAGTCAGCAGCAAAAAATATTTATTTTTAAATTTTGACTTTCGCTTAAATGGCGACCAAGCTTGCGCTTCATTGGGCTTTGGTTTTTTTGATTTTTGTGTGCTAACGTGTGTGTGTGTGTGTGTGTGTGTCCTTGTTGTTTTATTTGCTTGCTGTTCGCCCAAACAAAAGCCTCAATCAGCATCAATTTTTGAATACATTTACTGATTGTCCTAGGCACAACGCACTTACTCAACAGAACTCATTGGATGAGTGATGATTCACCCAATGCCATATCCATCCATCTGCAATTGAACATCAAAATTAGCTGTTTGCATTTCATAAATTCGGTTTGAGCTCATAAAATAAGCATTAGCTGAGTTGTCTTTAAGGTAACGTTTTCTAAATCCTGCGAGGCAGTTTTAAAAGTTTGGCGACAGATTTGATGTTTACTGTTCGTCGTCTGTTAAATCGAGCAAATGCTGATTTGTGTCAATAGTAAATATAAAGTTTCTGTAAAGGTAAGTGATTTATAATTGGCACTGGGATATTAAGCTGTGGCATCATAAATGAAATTTCAATTGATAGGCACAATAAAGATTCTTTTAAGCTGGGCATTAATTCAAGTATCATATATTTAAAATGATTTCATTATTTTACATATTAATTGTCTTGTGTTTAAATTGATTAAGCAACTTTTCAGCACAAAATGCTTAGTATACAAATACAAGTATAATTAAAATGTTAACAGATTGTCGTTGTCGCAATGGCAACGCACCTTCAATACGATGCTAGAGACCACTCTTTTCACAGAAAACCTGCACTCAATGTGAAGTAGGTGTTGACGACAAACTATTGAAGAACTATTGAAAAGTATTCAGGTGCAGCTTTGGTCGACGAAGGGGAGTTGTTAGTGTGGAAAAGGTGTTGGCGTCGTTTGGTGTTGTATAGTAACTGGAAACGATGCCTAAGTTAGAAAAACGAATGGTAAGAGGCGAAAGGCGCACAAGTAGACAAAAAACGAAATTCTTTCTAAAGCACTCAAAGCCCCAAAAGCGTGCTGCATGCACATATACACTATTATATACACACATACACACAGAGGCAAATAGACATACGCTCTTTCAGTTTGTTGCGCTGAAAAGAGGATAAACTGCATTTTTATCTTTAAACACACTTCAAGTGCTGAGCTTGCAGGGGGCGGAAGAGGGCCTCGCAGCAGGCCAACACAAGTGCACACCTACACACACACACACACACATTGCAACTATATGTAAGTGTGTACGTGTGGGGTATGTCTATATATGGATGGGTTGGCAGGTGTGCTTTTGTTCTGTGCCATGTCCTTGTTATTATTATGATTATTATTCAAGTCATCAACAGCGAAATCGGCGACGTCCATAAAGCAAGCTTTGAAGCAGCCATCGTTATAGTATTTTGTTGCTGCTGTTGTTGCTGTGTTATTGTTCTTGTTGGGCTTGACACTGCACTTAAGCGCAATGAGAGTTGAAGCCCAGCGAACGATTATGAAGTATGCAAAGTTGCGCTAAGTATGCAATGAAGGCGCGACGCCTTTAGCTGATGATGGCTACCTATTAAATTTATCTGCACGAGTTGCAAATCAAAAACACATTCACTCAAACAAATCAAGGATCAACTTTCAAACAATTTATTAAGAATTTAACAATATTTTCTCAATTTTGCATTTAAAGATAAGTTTTTTTGTGAAGTGCTGAAAGTTTGCGGCAAGTGGGGCGTTAATCAACTGAGCTGAGCTTAATGGCATGACCTGCTCTTGAAGTATTGAACACTTAGGCAACTCTACGCTAAGTGTGTGCATTAAACAAGGCAACAAACATTTCGCAATAGAGCAATGTGTTGAAACTTAACAGCTACTATTGATGGCATTGCTGTCGTATTATGAAGCCGCCGATGATGATGTGGGCTGCAGCTTAAGTGTATTGAGATAAGCACCCTGTCAGCCATTTTGCCGCCTACTGCCTACGCTTTAAATGCGTGCCACGCCCACAATGCCCACACTAATGCTGCTGCACATTCATAAAGAAATTGTGCAGTTGGCAGGATAGAGCGAAGGGGATCGGCGATAAGTTCAGCTTGGGGAGATGATTCAAGGTAACGACATTGCTGCAGCCTTTTTTCGACAATTTATTGCCAGCCTTCATGTTTTATGTTGGGAACGGGTTAAAAACGGGTTAGAGGAATGAAGGAAACTATGCCAATCTCTGTAGCGATTGCTGCTCTTCAAGTATGCACTTTCTTTCTCTTTCTAACACCTCCATTCTGTCACTTCCACTCTCGCTTTCTCCGTGTCGTAATGTGCTTTTTGCATGGTAGGAAAAATTAATTTTTTAACACGCATACGACAACGAACGACAGAGTGAGGCAGACAGAAGAGGAGAGAAAGAGAGCATTCAAAGTGACGAGAGGAAAAGAGAGAGAGAGAGAGAGAGAGAGAGAGAGAGAGGTGTGTTGAGGGAAATAGGGAACTCTGCGCGTTGACACTGATTTTGACGCATTGCTCCCAGAGGATGTGACCCAAAAAGTCAGTGCGGCAAATGAGCAGATGTTGTAGGAGTAACTGTTGGAGTAGATGTTGGAGTAGGAGTAATAGGCAGTCAGGCAGGCATTCAAGCATTCAAGCAACCTAAAACCGGTTAAGTGTTCAACTTGGCGTCGAAATCCAAGCTTTATTCCTAGCTACAAAAATATGAGACATGTCAGACCGCACAGCGGGGTAACCCAGCAAGCCCAGCAAAAACCCATCTAAAAGTCAAGTCGAGACGAAGGCGCTGCAAACTTGTGGATATGAGTCTCTGTTTTTCTAGTCATTTTGTTTTTAATTTGCAGTGGTTGCTGCTGCTGCTGGCGTTGCTTAGTTGCTGGGCGTGCAGACATTGACAAAGTAAAATGTAGACAACCTGACAGCCATGTGGCAGTGGCAATCAGACATAACGAATCCGGTGCCAGGAGCCATTTTAATATGCAAATTGCGAAAAAGAAGTGATAACTTTTCCTTCCTTCGTATGTAAGGGTCGCTCCTGTCGCCTCACAGATAAGCCACAAAAGGTGTGGATCCAGTGAGACTATGGGTAGCGATTCACTTAATCATTAATGATTATCCCAATTCAAAAAGTCAGTCATAAATCTAGTGACCTATTTTTTATGGCACATACTAGTACAGCCATACGCACAGTTCAAGCTGTTTATAAATAATGTATGTATTTGTCTATTTATGGCGCACATGTATATAGAAACATTCAATATTCGTATCTTTAGCTAGTCATATGTCTTAAAGTTATTTTCACATTTTTTATTATACGCTTGCACAAGATGTTTTTATTTGAGCAAGTAAGTGAGCAGTTTGAAAGTAGATTATAAATGATAACTCTAAATGGTAACAGTATATTTTCAATTCAAGTAGAGATAGTAGCCACTTTATGCTATTAAGTATAGCATAGTTTAATAGTTTTTTAATTTTCTAAGCCTTTTATTTGAGCATATACATACCATATCTCAGCAAACATAAATTAAGGGGTTCAATCATAAACAAATTTAGTGTCAAAAGCGCTATGTTTTTTTATTAATGGGCATATATCTGTCAATATAAATCAGCTTAAATTTTTTTTGTATTTATTATTCATATCTATAAATCGATATCTGTACACACAACCTTATAAGGTTACTTTTATTTATGATATCTTTAAGGCATGCCCAGTGCCAGGCATAACGAGTTCAATGCCAAGTCGATTCAGCAACATTCTTGCCAACAAAATCCCAACGCTTCTGGCAGCAACAATCGCCCCCATCTGTAGTAAATATAATAAAGATGTACATTTATACATACGTATACAGAAAGTGTACCACACTTGTACAATTAAAAAAAAAGAAGAAGAATTTAATTGGTCATTCTCGACGTTGGGATGCTCTGTAGACAACTCATAAAAAATAGTGTTAAAGTTTGTGTTGGTGAGGAATATTTATCATTAGGTATTTCAGTTCAAGTTCTTAGAATTCATGGAACTTTCGATGATTAGTGACAAGCGCAAATATATGTGTATACTTAAACTAGTAAAGACCCTATTTAGGCAAAAAGAAAAACCTAAGCAGCTGCAAATTTTTATCCTTGCCAAGCTTGCCAAAGCAATCCAGCCCTCAAAAGAGCTGCGAGCGTCACGCGAGTGGTTCGCTGAGGAGCAAAAGCAGATAGCACAGAATGCAAAAGCAAACTGCAAGAAAAACTGAAAAGCAAACTGAAAAGCATGTCAGTATCATGCTTGCGGCCACACTTAACATTATTTTTGATGCTGCAGCTGTAGAAACAGCGCAAATAACAACAACTACAACAAGAAGAACACCAACAAAGCATACATAGCAACAACAAGTACAACATACTTCTTTTGTGCAATAACATAAGCAACAAAATCGTGCAGTACACGGCCACGAGCCAGGAGCCACGAGACTCAAAAAATACTTGCACAATGCAGCGCGTTGAGCAGAACGCATACGCAACGTGGTCCAAGGCAACAGCTCAGTAGCAGTAGTAGGAGCAGCAAGCAGCAAGCAGCAGCAGAGGCAGGTCAAACTTAAATATTTAATGAAGCGCTTAATGCGCAATGTCCCCCACTTTGCCCTGCCCATGTCAACGCCCACACTTACACAGATTGTACCCCTCCCTGTCCACCCTGCTGGCTTAATTGCCGCGCCCAGGCTTTCTGGTCAAGGAGCAGGCCTGCAAATATTTTCAACAAATTTTTGCTTAATGCAAAAAATATTTCATTGTGCCGGCGCTCACATACAGTCACAGTCACAGAACAGCCAGTATAGCCTGCTTACTGGTCATAAATTTGCAGAGCAGGGCGTGCACATAAGCAGCCCCAAAATGTTTGTGGCGGGCCTCTAAGCCCAGGCATGCGGTCGCCCAGGCATGTGCAGCATTTCAAGCACCGCACATACAACAAGAGCAACAACCAAATTACACAAAAGAAGTGGAAGCCATTGCCATACAATTTGGATGCCCAGCGGTGGCCAGCAGGTGCTAGCCAAAAAGTGATGTCCACAAATACATATTTATTTAAAATTATAGCTAAAGTACACAATATATTTTAAATGTAAAAATGTAAAGTATATATGAGATATATTATGAAAATAATGAGCTTTTTGAAAAGGGTATAGTAATTTGATTTAATATCAGAATATGCACTATACTTATCTGAAAAGTATTATAAGGAATATTTTTTATACCTTCGAAATCATTTGCCACGACCAATTTGTGATAGCTTTTATCTTAGAAATCATTTCTTGCCATTATATTTTGTCAATAATATTTAGCGTGAAAATAGCTGACTGCACTGATGCTGCAGCCACAGCGACATAGCATTAAAACATTTGCACGAAGCTGCTGGCAAGAATTCTTTGCAATAGCAACAACAAATACAACAAACAACAACGAGCAACAATGGTCGAGGCTGCTTAACATTTAAAGTGAACAATGAAATATGCCGGGTTGTTCCAGCGCCCCCGGTATCCCAGTGTTTCCACTTCCCACTCTTCACTGTCTTTACTTACCTCACTTATTTGCACCAAGCCAAGGTGTTGTAGCTTTTGTTTTGTTTCTAACTGCGTGTGTGTTGTGTTTGGTGTGTGTGTGTGTGTCTGCTCTTGTTGATGCGTCGTCGCAGTGAACGGCGACGCGACTCGCTTACAAATTACCCATCCACCCACAGAGACACCCAAAGACCCTTGCACAGGAGTAACAGGATGTATAGGGAATGCCAATGAAGAGAAGAAAAAAAAGAACGTTGCGGCGCCTGCAATTCTGCTGCTGAAATTTTGTTGCTGCGATAAACTTGCAGCAACTGTAACGGAATTCGGTCAACATGTTGGTCATGAGAATGGCCAATGGCCAATGACCACGGGCTGCTGCCATTTGCTGCCCACATGTGGCCATAATTTTTAAGCGCCAAATGAGAAGCAATTCATTGACCATGATGTCTGGCATTTGTTCCGTTTGCGATATTCCCAGTCACAGCATTTACATCTATCTATACATGCTTACAACTGGCTCTATATTTTCTGTTTGTTTCTATATTCGCACTCAGAGCTGGGCTGTTCGCCAAAATGGCATTTCAGAGACGTTAGCTAAAGCATGAGCTGGAATGTTGCGTTTTCTAATTGCTGTTTGTGAGCATTTTGGGGGAGTAAGGCATGTGAACTTTCATTTGTGTTTGCCATTTTCATTCAGTCCAATGTTGGCCAATAAACATTATAGAATGACATGGCTGGCATGCAATTGCAAAAGGTAAATTAGCCAAGACGATAACACAGTAGAAATAGAACGGAGATGTGAACAAAGATATTGGTTAGAGTGTTGAATTCAACATATATTTTACGCTTGGACTTAGGACTTGGACTTAAATGTGGATACGATTTAAGAATAAGGTACACACTTGGGTACAGTTTATTTTACTTTATTTGTGTTTGATTTAACAAAATGTTAAGCTTGGTATTTAACTTAATGATTTGTTTAAAGTATAGTACTTGTTTGGTTATTAGAAATTTGTTCGTTAATAAATAATTTTGCGATTTATTTAACTTAAATATATATGAATACAAAATTTAAAAACATGTAAATAAGTTTGCCGTGCTTGAAGTTAAATTCGAATTGTTTTCAAGATGCATAAGTAAATTAATTTAGGAGATCTTTTAATCGGAAGGTTTTCGGAGCTTTGTTATTTACTTCATTTGCTTTCCACGCACGCGAATCCCTTTTCGTCGTGTAATCACAGCACAGCCGTAATAACCCTTTTTGTCTATTGGGAAATTGTTTCGTCCCTCACTAGAAACCAAAATGTATATTCAGAAAAGACAATAAATACATGTATCAAGTCCCATATCAGCCGAGCAATGCACAAATAAAATAAAGTTGGCTTAGGACATTTTCTCAATTGTAAATATAGTCACGAACGTTCACGCACACACAAACACAAACACACACATACACTTACCCATGTGTATATAACAAACATATAAATAAATGGTAGGCAAATTTACCTTAAGTTGCGTTGCTTGAATTTCAAAAAAAAAAAAATAAAATACATCGTCGCATACAACATGAACAGGCTGTAAAGTATGCTGTGCTTTTTGTCAAAGCTCTTTAAGACTCTCTCTCACACACACGTACAGACACAGACACATACAAGCATGACAAAATGAAAGCAAAACAAAGGAGACGAAAACAAAAACAGCAACGACATCAGCACAAAACCACAATCGAGATCATTATCAATTATACGCACAGTAGGACACGACTCCACGACACCAGGACAGACAGTAAGAATAGTGTAAAAAGCACAAAAAATAAAGAAATAGAGTACAAGAGGAGAGCAATAATTTTCGAACATAACCGACAAGAATAAGAGAGGAGGGGGGTTAGGATGCCAGGCAACCAATACGTACAGAAAATACGCATGAAATTGCAATTTACATCAAATTCATTTGCACCCATATGCACACATACACACACTTGCTCACTCAATATCATACGCACACACACACACACTCACAAAAACCCACAGCTGAGTTACAAATAAAATTCATTCATACGCATAATGAAACAAGGCTCGCTTGGCCCCAAAAGAAACATGCGGCCAGCAAAGGATAACAAAGGCATGGCCGAAAAATAAGGACAACAATGTTTTAGAAATAAACAAACAATTGTATCCAGTAGCTGGCACACCTCCATTCCCACACCAACCCCCTCACACTCTAACACACTTCTCTGTTTCTCCACTCCATTACATGAGGCCCAATAACAACAACAACAACAACAACAGCAAAAGAAATTTCCAAAAATTTCGTTCTGCGGCTCACGCATTCATTGTCGCTGGCCGGCCCTTTTATCTTTGCTGGGAATTCAGAACGCACGCACATATACAAACACACACTCGCAGAGAGATAGCTAAACAGAGAATCAGTGCGAGAGTGTGTTTGAGGCTGTGAAGAAAACGAGAGAGCCAGGACGAGAGAGCGAGAGCAAAAGAGAACATTTTTGTTGAAGGTAGCAGAAAATCCACGCCCTGTATGTAAATTATTAGCTAGGCACTTTTTGTGCGGGCGCCTGGAGTTGTCGTCAAAGCCAGCACGATTTTTGGGGGCAACACAAGCAGCAGTAGCAGCAGCTAGAGCAGCAGTTGCTGAAAAATTGAAGCACACAAACATACACAAACACACACACTTAAAGCTGGCTGACATGTGTAAGAGAATAACACAAAGAGTTTTTGAGACTGAGAGAGAGAGAGAGTACAAAAAGCCGTAGTGAAAGTAAAACGCCCTTTTGTCGCTTGATTTAAGGCGATAAGTGTAGAGAGTTAGCTAGAGCGCAGTTAAGAGAGCTAAGTATAAGCAGAGAGCGTTTACAGAATCCGTATAGGTTGCAAAAATAAAAGTTATCAAAAAATCATTGCATACTTTCAGGAGCAAATTTAAACTATGCATGTTTCACCTCATTTGTAAGCGCTGTCAGTTAGTATAGTGAGCAAGCCAAGGGGCATTTTAAATGCCGATAAGAGCATACCATAGAGGTTGCTCTTTGTAGCTTTGTGGCGTGCCACATGCGCACAGCATCCCAGAGCGTGGACCACATGAGAGAATGTGGCATGTGGCAAGAGCAGCAGCAACACCAACGTCCCAAGCAGCAGCCGCAGCAGCGTCACAATGCGACTCAACGGCAGCAGCATCTAGCGCCAGCTGCGAAAACTCTGCCATGCAGCAGCGGCCAACAGTAGTTGCCTCAGAGCCCGCGGGTTGAAGAAAACGTACGCATCGAGCCGAGTCGAGTTTTGCGCCGCGTGTAAACCAAACAAAGAAAAGCAAAAGAGAATAGCCAAACGAAGAAGAAGAAGAATCTAATGAAAAAAATACATAAAATACCAATTACAAAATACAAATGCAAATAATAATTTAGTTTTTTCACACCATAATTGACACTTGCCACAAGATCGCAGTAGTTAAACGTAGTGTTCAAAGTAGCGGCAAGGCAGAAATAAAAATGTCTCCCCAATTGCCACGCAAATGAGCAAACAAATATTTGATTGTCAAACGTTGCCGCTGCTGCGACTGCTGCTGCGGAGCAGCGAGTCCGTGACCGAGACCGCTACTGCTACCGTTACCGTTTCTGTAACCGTGTCTGAGACCGAATCACCGTTAGATATTTACGCTTTTCACGCAGGGCGTGTGCTGCTGCAACATCAACATAAGCGACAGCAGCAGCACCACCATCAACAACAACATCATCTTAAACAGCAGTTACAACAGCAGCACCTTTATTGTGTGTGTCCCCATCGAAATCCGCAATCGACACTGCAAACGCATTCATATCCGCATTCGTATACGCATTTAATAGAAACATGTGCGCGCTCGTGTGTGAGTGTGTGTGTTTAATTGAAAATTCATCGTTTCGGCACCGCGCACAAATCGCTGCCAACTGCAACTTAATGCGGCTGCCACTTAAATCAGAGTAAACTGAAAACGTCTAGTGTTGTTGTTGTCTACAAATTTCTCGTTTTCGTCGTAATCGTCGTCGCCGTTGTCATCGCTGTCGCCGTTGCCGTTGCCGTCGCCGTTGCCGTCGCCGTCACGTCTACCTTTGCCTCAGCCTCTGAAACTCGCTGTCTCCCTCACTCCCAATCGCGTCGCCTACACCGTGTGTTTTTCTTTGGACAGGTCTCGAATTTCATTTCGTTTCCGGTCCCGCAGGTCGGTCACTGGTCGCTGTTTCTCGGTTGGACTGTCGGTCTTTCTGTCTGTCGGGCTGTCGAGCTGTATGTTACTACATTTCTCATTCTATTCTTCGCCCATTGTTGTTGTTACGCCGTTGTCTGCCTGACTTTTGTGTGCGCAAATTGATGTCAGCAATGTAAGTGTGGCAAAAACAAAAAAATAAAACTCAACATACACACACACACACACAACCTGCTTATACCTTTACTTGTATACGAACACACATTCATACAACTTTGAAATGCGCGTGTGTATTATAAATGTTACAGGATTTCTGTTTAACTGTTGCGCCAACTGCCTGCGTTCAACGCCCCAGACACACTGACATGCTTAAAAAAATATAAGCAAATGTGTGTCAGCATGCGCTTTCATTAAATCTCATGCAAATATTTTAGAAAATATAACTTACCTTAAAACAGGTACAAACAAATAGCATTTTAGTTTAATATTTGACAATTTTTTAAAAATGTTTATTAAACAATCCCTTTTAAGGACAAAGTATGTAAAAAAGCAAACACTGATAAAGCCATGCATATTGGAGAAATAAAAAATGTTGCTCAAAGACATTAAAACCATGTTTTAATCACACTCTTGTGTTATATTTAGTTTTGAAAGCGTTCTGTTTAATTTCTAATGAAAAGATGTTTGGAAAAGTTAACCTTTAAGAGCTTAAGCTGGTTTGAGAATACTTTTACTTCTTAGTATTGGTAAATGTGCTAAAAACTGGCCGAAACGTATAAAATTAAATTGGCTATATTAAATATGTTTTTATTAAACTAATCAAGTTCGTGTTTGGAAGGCCAGAGTCCTTTATTAAAGTACATATTTAAAGATTAAATGTGTTTTATTTTAATGCATTGTATTAAAATATTCCATGCTAGAAGCCTATTGTTGCTAGTTTGCTTATTTAATTATTACTTCAAACGTTGAAATACTTTTTTCTATTTCTAATTAATGCCATTTACATTGCCCTAGAAAGGTTTGAGTCACAATTCGCTTCACTGTACTCACAACGTTTTCTCATTTCTCATGGCAAGCGCCGCGTATTATCATACGCCATGCCTCCGCTGCCTGCCTGTGTGTCACGCAGTCAGTCTGTCAGTCAGTCAATCATTCCTTCGGTTAGTTTCCCCTATTCCCAGCTTTGGTTTTTGTGTACGTTTCGTTTGTTGTTTTTGTTATTTGTGTTGTTATTGTTTTTAACGCAAATTCCCACTTGTTTAGTTGCCAGTTGCTGTCTTGTTTTTGTACGCAGACTTCCTTTGTCTTTGCCCTTGTTAAGAGCACAGGCACACACAAGTACACACAACCAACACACACACACAGAATTGTGCGCTTGTGCTTGTGTGCACTTTTGGTGACGCCAAGTTGAACGATGTTATTGTCGGTTTTTTGTTGCTGTACAAATATTTGCCTTTTTTGAAGTTGATTTTTGGTCTCTCGTCTGAGCGCCTTTTGTTATTAGTTCAACTTCAGAGCACCTCACAGCTTCCGCCGTCTTCCTCTTCGCCCGCTCCAATATGCTGATGAATTGTTGCTAAATTGAATATCGAGTGTTTATTTATTTTGGGCAGCTAGTGCCACGCCCCCTGCTTCCTGTTACGCAGCGACAGCGAGTGCTATACATAATTTGATATTGATGTATCATCCATAATAGAGCGTTGCAATTGCCGCTGTTCACTTCTTATGTAGCATAGTGCTTAAGTGAGCCGTTTGAGTGAGCAGCGCAAACAAAATTGAACAAGTTGCAAAAGTTTGTGTTCAAAAAGTTGCATTCATTGACGATATTGTTGTTTATGTTGCTTCGATTTTTATTGCGAGTTAAGCTAACATCTTATTAGTTATCTGTTGATTACCTTGGGTTGATGTTTAAGTTAAGCTTAAAGTAACGGATGTTTCATAAGTTCGATAACAAGCAAAATCTTGGAGAATTAGTTTTTATTATATTTGTAGCTTATTAGGGTCATACACATCTATAACTTATTAGAATAATGTAGAACAATTATTGGTAAGCTTGCTTATTGTTGCTTAAGAAAGGAAATCCTCTGAACAAATAACACACTAAGGAAAATTTAATAATCTTTCAGTCCTCTTTTAAAATGAATGCTTACAAGCCGATAATGTCAAAAATTTTAAATCTTGAGATCAATTCAACATTATTTTCAAATAGTATTTCTTGTTATTAGATCTTACCTGACTTTTATAGCTGTAAAGTATTACCAGTCACTTAAATTTTATATATTTTAAACCACTACGCTATTTTTTTTGACGTTGTGCTAATAGTGTCAAACTTTTTACTTACCGTTCCCAAACAAAACATCTACTTCTGATGTTATTCCATTAGGATGCTCAGTTTGCATATTCCAAACACAAATTCGTCACAAAGTGCAATAAGAACTGTGACTCCAAAAATAAACGATTGTATTTCGGCAAAGTCAATTGACTTGCAACCATTATTTATTACTGCAAAATCAATCGGACAAAGATTCCGGATTGATGTTACTGTCGTTCTTGCAGTCGTGTTGCTGTGCAATAAAGAACTTATTCAACGCTCATAAAATTATATATAGCATACTTTTACGCGCAACTGTGTGAAAGCTACACAAGCGAACGAGAGTACTATTCAATTTCAGTTTCCGCAGCACCAGCAACTCATAAAACTGTGGAAGAGAGGGAAAAGTGATGGTGAAAGAGAGAGAGAGAAAGAGAAGAGAAGAGGGAATTGGTTGTTGTCTGTTGTTTATTTCCGGCTCTGTGTCCACTAAATATTTAAGCCAACTCATTAGTTGAGGATACTTTACAAAGTGCAGATTTCGGGCTTGCAGCATGCCACGTGCCGTGGCCTTAAATGTGTGCCTTTAAAAATAAGCTGGATGCACTTTCAACGAAGCCGTATAGTCTCGTGCTGCATTATGCGACATTTATATGAATCTCAAAATGGTCGGATGCTGTTGCATTGTTACTGTCATTGCACTTAGCTGACCCGCAGTCGTCTCGACGATTTTGTCTCCAAAAAAAGAAAGAAAATAGCAGTCAGCTACACTTCTTCAGTTCCCAATTGTTCAACAACTCTAAGAAAGAGGCAGAGAAGAAAAGAAAAAGCGAGTGAGATAGAGATAAAGAGCAATGCACATTGCTCCTTTTCTTCTTTGTCTGCTCGTCTGTCCGTCTGTTAGTTCGTCTTTCTGTTTGTTGCTGTTCTTTTATGCTACACACAAACATATATATATATATATATATAAATGGCATTTGCTGTAGTTGTTGATGGACATTTGCTGGCAGCTCTTTTGCCTTTAGTTTGGGCTGCTGCATCTGCTATTGCTGTTGCTGCCTTTTTATGCGCCACAAATGAAAATGCAGTCAGACAACGGGCGCCAACCGACAAAAACGGCGACTACGACAATGAGTTGAGTATGAGGACGTCGACCAGGACAACGACGTCTGACGATGATGTCGCATTACTGAAGACAATGGGAACCAACTAAACTAAAGCCGGCACAGATCTGGGCGGGTTCGTTGGCAACTGCACTGCAGTATTCACTTCCTACATGCATTTGAATTATGAGCTATGGCTGGGCACACAAAATACAAAATAAAAACTACACAAATAAAGGGACTAAACAACTTGGGTTTTAATTCATAATTATTTTTATGTCAGCGCACTCATTAGAATCGCTCTTGTTGTTATTCTTTATTTTAAAACATTTGCAAGCGACTCCCATTTTATATATTCCAGTTGCAGTTCCCGTTTCCATTCCCATTGCCATTTTCTGGCTTTGTCATTTGCATTTTGCATTTGGTTTGGTATAGTTTTTTTTTTATTTTCGCTTTGCTTATTTTTGTTTGTTGCATTGCAAATTTACAGCAGTACATTTTTGTGTTTTCTACTTAACTGGCCCCCATACACATTTTCTGCTTCGCTGAGCTTTGTGCCGTTTTATAATTGCAGTTCTTAGTCCTCTGTCCAAGCCACCAAATCAAAAAACCCCACGTTTTTGCAGCTTTTTCTTTATTTTTTGCAATTAGAACTATTATTGCAATTTTATTGAGAATTTTTGGTTTGTTTTTCCTGTATTAGCTGGCAAAGCAAAATAAATCGACAATTTATTGTGAAAATATTGCTTTTTTACTTTAACTTTGCCATCAAGAGTGAGAATTATGCATTGACAAAATTGCCGTGGTTTGTGTTTTGAGTTCTATAAACAGATTCCACATGTTCGTAAAACCATAATTATTATTGAAAAGCAATATAAAAAATTTTGCTTAGTGTATTGAAGAAAAACTTCTTATAAGAATATTATTTGTTCAGTTAGTTATTCTATAAGAAATTATTCTTAGCACTCCGATATTCTTTAAAGCTAGAAAAATTTGAAAAAGAGAATAGAGAATAATCAGTGAAAAGTGTCTGCTATACCTCACAATATACTTCTTAATCATTTTTTTTATTGTATTGTTATAGTTGTATTTATTGAAAACTTGTATGCTTATACTCCGCAAAATTATCAACAATAATAAAATAGCTAAAAAGAACATAAACCAATATAAGGATAATATTTAATACAGCTTAAACGTAGGAACATTAAACTTTTTTTTATGGCAAATGTATTTTAATATTTTTTTTTCGAGTTATAAGAAACTGATTGCAGACTTAAATAAAATATAAAACTTTTTGTTGACGGCTATACAATTTGCACAACTATATTAAATATTTTTAAGTGTTTTAATCCAAATAAACTAGTTGTATATTTAAAATAGCTGCATTTGTGACTTTTACGACATTTCCGCACACAATTTCCTGCCTTTACCCGAATTTCAAAATGCGCAAATGTTTAATACTATACATTTTATTTCTGGCCATTTGTCAAATGGGCGTTGCCCAGGCAAAACATACACACATACACACACGCACTCACACGACTAAACATGTGTATGTGCATTATCATTGTCAGCCAAAACTTAAATGCGATAAATTGCCAGAAGCAGATGCAGCGGTGAAAAAATCTATAATTTACAGAAAATTTGCTTCCGCACACGCGAACTTTTATTCTGCACATACATATAAATTGTGCCACTGTCAATGCGCTCAAATGGGTGCCAGCAGAGAAGTGCAAATATGTGCATACATCCACATCCACATATACATAATATGCATGTTGTATGTTTGTGCAATGCAATCGCATTGATGCCGCCAGATATGGCTATTATCGTGGCAATGCCAAGCAGGCAGACAGCGCAACCTTAGCCAAACTGGCCAGATAGGGTAGCTGCCAAAAAAGAGGAACTGTAAAAACACGAGAGAGCGAGAGGGACAGGGGAATAAAAAACCAGTGCCAGCTGAGCAAAATTTGCAGTTAATTTCATTTAGTCTTGTGCCACCGTAAAAAAAAACAGTATTCGACTTTTTTTTTATATGGCAACATTGAGTTTGTTTTGCTTTTTTGCAAGTAAGTTTATTATTAATTCACACGATTTGTTTCAATGTGTTTTTGCAGCCATGCCAACGCCCAAGACTGCAAACAGGAATTGTTTAAACCTACGACAACAAAGTGCTGCCAACAACAACAACAATAAAGAACAATATACATATATATATATATAATAACTACTACTCAGAGAGTAGAACTATAAAGGCCAGGAATTAAGAAAAAGAAAAGAAAAGTTAAAACATGATCATGGAATTGTCATTAATCAGGCACTAGATTAGCCAGCAGCAACAACAATAACAACAAAAGGCATGTGGCAGTAATTGCAAACAAGGAGAAGCAACAGCGCAACAGCGAGGCAAGCAGCAACACTTGGGGTCGTTGTTGGACAGCAAGAACTATAACTACAACAAGTTGTTACAACAGCAACTCATCCCCTTGTACCCCGTCAAGAAGGTTGCGTGCTGCTGTAAAGCGGCACCATTGCTGCCATTAAAATAGACGCCGCAGCGCAACAGCAACGCTGCCGTCGTCACAATCAACGCCAGCGCCAGCATCATCCACATCATCGTCATCGCAGACGACGTCGACGCATCCTTGTGGCCGTAGACGTGGACGTAGACGTGGACGTGGGCGTGGGTGTTAACATTGCCAAATGCTGCCAGTTGCTGGCCACACAGCCCATCATCGACGACAGCAACGACGACGACGGCATAGCGATATCAGCAGCAACATCTACAGGGGCAGCTGCAACCACAGTGCATCAGCATCAGCAGCAACGACGACGGCGGCATTACGACGGCCTGTCACTTGTAGGCAATGCAACGTTCTGTGCAGCAACGGTAAGTACGCACAAAGCTTTTGCTAATAAAAACATATTTAGTTTTATTTGCCACCTGTCTGCGGTAGCAACCAGCAACCAGCAAACGTTTTTATAAAACAACAGTGAAGTATATGCATTCGCTAATTGGTATAAGATACTAATTCAGTTTATTTTACAACAAACGCTTAAGCTATTATAAACTCTGATCCCACTTGCCATACATATTCTCATATCAGACTAGACTAGCTGAAATCTGGAAATCCAATTGTCAGGTTAATGCACTCAAAATGCTAATAAAGCAAATACACGTCGCAGCTGCATATATAATAAGCATACGCAGGGGGCATAGACTGGTGCCTGGCTGTTGCCGGGGTCGACTGTCAAACAGACCTCCATGCCAGGCACTTTAAAGTTGCGACTGTGAATGCGAAAAGCGAATGAGGCAAACTTTCAGCAGGAGCGCATTCTGAGCTGTGCTAATGAATTCCCCAGCATACACACATAAACACAGACTATGTGCCTGTGTGTGCCACTGACAGTCATATAATTTCTAATGTGCTGCTTTTATGATCACCATATACAAAAGAGACACTCATACAATCACAAACACATACACACCCGCATAGATAACCATGATGCTGTCGCGAAAATACACCCACGGGTGCTGGCTAAAACTCAGCCGCAGCGCACGTGCCTGCGCCTACGTGTGTGTGTCTGTGAGTGTGTGCAAATTAAAATGCATAAAAGGATAACAGTGACAGTTGTTGTTGTTGCTAACAAACCGCAGCGACAGCGAGGCGATGTTGCCGCCTTGCCTCTGCCTTTCAGCAACAATGTCATTGTGGGCAAATTTTGTAAAACTGCAGCAGCAACAACAGCAACAGCAATATAAGTTGAGCCGAGCCCTGGCAAATTGTACTGCAGGGAAAATTGTGATTTTCGCGCTCATCAACAACTACAGCAACAGCAGCAGCAGCAACAACAACTACAGCAAAGTGCACGTGTTGCTGCGGTGCTCGTTGCTGCTTAGACGAAATGCCTCGTCTGGTTTAATTTTAGCACTGGGGATGCGGCCCAAAACCCGAGGCCTATTCGTGCTACGCCTTGACACTACTAACAGCCGCAATGTATGTGCGTGCGTGTGTGTGTGTACATAATACATATTGCATACTGTTAGGTGCTCATAAAAAAATGTTACGTTGCCACATAAAAATAGATGCTCGGTTGTTTGCTGTTTGTGGTTGCTTTTGTTGTTGCTGTGCTTGTGGTTTTGAGTAAATAAAAAAAAAACAGAAAACAGAAAAATATGTAAACCGCGCATATTGTACAGCCACAACGTCATAATCATCAAAAACATTTGAGTTATAAAGTTTTATATGATTTAAGTTCTTCAGACCCATAATTATCTAGAGCATAGTAAAATGTTCAAGTTTTTATGATTTGCGCATTCTGTTTGAATATGAGTGAAACAGTACATGATACAAGCAATCAGATATTGCCACCTTCAACTCAACTCTTATGCCATGCTTCGTTACAAATTGCTTGCGGCACTTCAATTGCCAGGGCTGACAACATAGCTGAACGATTATTATTGGCAATCAAATGTAGTGCCGTAAAGCCGCGAGCTACTCTCAGTAGTTTTCTACTGATTGGAGGAAACACATCGTCAGAATAAATTACCCGAGGCAAACTAAGTTTACTGCATGCGTAACGAGGCTTAGAACATAGGGGAAAGGCAAAATGAAATAAGAACATCACAAGAATAAGAACTCTATTTGTAACACATCACAAGCTACGCATTTCTTATAACCAATCAAAGTTAGATGAAAACAACATGAGTGTATTAATAATTGTTTGCTTAGCTAATACAACTTTTTATTCACCTCCACCCGATTTTCAATGATCCTCCAAGAAGTATCTTATGTAATATTTAAAGCTTACAACAAGTTATACCTCTAGCGTATATTTTTGGTTAGATTCTGTCTGCTATCTTCTACTTATACCTTTATGAACTTGTGCACCACAGAAATCTTGTATTCATATGTTCTTCCGAATATTATGGTAGAAATATCTCTTCTTGTTTATTCAGTGTTCTCATCTTCGTTTGCTCTTATGGACAAGACGCTCTTAAGCCATTGAAGCATTCACGTCCAATTTAGCTGCCGTATTTCTCTCACAACTAAATGGCAAAACGTAATATGCTTTCGATCTCATTTTGCTTGAATGACAAATTTTTGTCGCCAGCAAAAATAGATAAAGCAGAAAAAAAAATATGAAGGAAAACAGGAAAACTTTGAAAGAAAATAAAATTGGAAAGGGGTTGGCAGACGAATAGAGCAAGTGTTAAATGTTGACATGTCATGACATTGCAAAGAGCAACCAGGCCAAGCAGCTGTGCCTGGGCGAGCAGCAGAAGCAGCGGCGGCAGCAGATACAGTCGAATATTGGTCAACAAGGAACAAGAAGGAGTAGGGCTCAAAGTGTTCCAGGAAGCGGCTTACGGCCTGACAGCTGACAGGCGAATCAATGAACTACGTTATGATGGGCCAACAAGCTTCTTGGCCCAAGCTCCTACGCTTCTCGCTCATACATGAAATAACATTTGCTCTTTACTCCATGTGTGTGTGTGGGTGTGTGTGTATGTGTCGCACACACTAATACAGAGCATAACATCAACAAATATTGTCAACGCAACATTCGACTTGTTATCCCTTCCGCTTGCTTGCTTACTTGCTCGCTTTGCTTCCGTCCATGTCTTTTGCCAGCATCTCTGCTTAATTTCGATTTGAACTCCATGATGGCCGCCATTTTGTCTTTGCCTTGCTCACTTACACTCATACACATGCTAGCCTAATGCTGTCTCACTCACTTATTTGCAGAAATTTATTGAAATTGTTTGTCAAATTCCGTTTACTTGTTTTGCGCATTTTGGCAAAATTTTTCTGTGCTTTTTGTTTTTTTTTTGTGCGCCGCCATCGACTACTACATACTTCCACTTCCGTTGATGTCCTTTACGCCATTTTGTCGTTTTTTCATTCATTTCATTTCTGTCTTCTTTTTTTCTTCTTTGCTGACTTGACAGTTAATCTAAAAACTCTCTGTGTACTCTCTATATGACCGCTTCGTGCCATATCAAACACAAGTTTCGAGGCCGCCGTTGCCTTCTTTTTTTTATTCATTTTGTTTTTTATAAGTTTGAGCTATATAATTTTTTTATATTATTTGCTGCTATCATTTTGCACCATTTTCCATACACTCGTTCATATTTATATGTAAGTATGAGTGTGTCTTCTTGTGCTAGCTGCTATATGCAACTGTTTGTTATTCATTTTGCATGCAATTTTCTATATTTCTTTGCATTTGTGTTTTGTTGCTGCTGTAGCGGCCAAGTAGCTAACAGGGTTGGCTTACAATTGGGGTTCAATATGAGCTACTACCGCTGCTTTTACTTTGCTCGTTTTCACAAAAGGAATACAGAAAAATATTGAAAGAAGTAGCTGACATACGGCAGGCGGTAGATGGCCCAAAGCAACGACTTTGAAGTTTTTATTGATGTTGTTTGAATTTGAATGACGTTGTAAAATTATATGCAGCCAGCAAAAGTACGAGTGGTCCAATAGCAAACGACAGAAACAGAAAAAAAAAACAAAAACACAACAAAAACCAAAAGAACAAAATTGGAAGCGAAAGAAAGAACAACAACAAAAATGTTGCAAAGAATTTTTGTTCCGCATTTACTACCATCTTTTTGCCATTTATTTTCGGTATGTGTGTGCGAGTGTGTATTTTTGTTTGCTGGTAAATGGCATATGAAAAGTTTCGTGTGCATATTTTTCTTAGTTCTATGTAAGCTCAGTCCGCTGTCATTTATGGTATACACATATCAACGCATTTTGGCATAAATTGTTCTGTGTGCGATAGGGTGAGGCGACGAAGTGGGTTTGTCATGAAGTTATGGGTGCGTTTCATGTGTTGGATAGCGTGAAAATAGTTTTTAGTTGTTAGTTTTTGTGTTGTGTGCACAAAACGGGACAAGAAAGCAAGGAAACAAAAATAATTTATATCGAGTTATGTAACAATATTTGAAGTTGTCAAAAACTACCAAAGTCAATTAAGTCAAACTGTTGTGCAAGAATATACACAAATAATACAAAAATAAATACTTGCAATTTTGATAAGATGAATTTTGAATAAACAATAACAGCTAACACTTCAATCAATTCTAGTAAGGACGCATTTATTTAAATTGATGTGCTCTCAGCCAGCATCACTTTTTCTAATCAACATCACAGAGCTACTTGTCGTTAGTTTGGCTTCATCATGTGTATATTGACTGCTTTTTCGTCACTTAAAAGATTTGCCCGGCACTGGTTCAATTTGTGCAAATTAACCAGCATCAAGTAAATCAGAGGCTTGTATGCCAGGATCTCTCAATCTCCATGAACGTCAGTTTCTCTTACGTTATTTTTTCCGTTTTTTTGGTTTTTTTCTGTTGTTGTCAAGCTAAACAAATCAAAAGCTAGAGGCAAGTACTTAAGCGAGGAGGAGTGAGTAACAGAGCAACAGAGAGTGAAGGAAATTGCACGATAACGCTAGAACGCACTTGGCCTGGCTTATTTATACCATAACACACATACACACATAGTCGTATGCACACACACACAAACACTCTCTAGTATATGAGAACATAATAGGCTCAAGACGCTTTCATTCAACACTTTTTAGGTAGCCAAAATGGCGCCAGCATAAAAAGTACGACGTCAACAACAAAGACTAACAGCTACAAAAACAAAACACAGAGAAAATTCAAAAACAAAATTGGAATGAATGGCGTAAAGAAAAGCGTTATAGGCGTAAGCAAGGAAAGACAAAAACTAACGGAAAAGAAAAAGCGTCAGAAAAAAAGAAAAATAAACTCGAAACACGTCAGAAAAAAAGGTGTATGCATTGCGTATCACTCCACTCTATGCATAGCCTTCAAATTCCCAGTTGCCTTGCCCTCGCACTGATTTGTGTCAGCAAATAAAAAAATGAGGCAGTCTGGGAAAAAACATAGCAGCGGGATATACCTTTGCAGCTGGACAAAAAAAAGACCGAAGAACATTAAGCTATACGTTTGTCCGCTGCTTTCTTTTTTACTTATTTTTATTATTATTATTTTTTTTTTTGACAGTGGGGCGTGGCCTTGTAGCAAACATTGCCACACTAAAAAGAATTGTGCCAAAAGTGAGAAAATATCAGAAAAGATGAGAAAAAAGCTGAGAAAGTAAAAATGTCCATTTGCCAAATGCCGACAAATGGAAGCTGAAAGCTGGTAACAACAGTACACCTTGTGTGGTAGGTGCGAATTGTTAAGCTGCTTGTCATGCCTCAGATTGCGTGGCAACTCTGTCTAAAGCCGAAACTTCAAAGCCAGTTGGACCAGTAGTCAAGTATTACTTAGAAGCCGTTTTCCCAGCTATAACGGTGTCAAAGTTGCCACAGCAACCACCAAGAGGAGCGCAATGTAATTTCCGAGATATAGCACACACACACACACACGCTCACACACACGCTCACACAAACACAAACACACTAGCAAACGAGTTATACAGACATTCATACAAAAGCCAAAACAATCTTTACTCGCCTCTTACTGCCTCGCCTGCCAGCAACCCCCAACAACCAAAACCACTTTAATTTCCTCGGGCTCCGGCTGCGGCTCGGGGGCAACCCTCGTTATGCGAGTATAAAATGTATCTCCAGCCTTCTTTTTCACAATCATTCATACAATTTTGGGCCTTTTACATTTGGCTGAGACACCCAGCAACAGTGCATGATATTTGACTACGCACTTTGGCCAAGCAGCTCGTCCCAACAAATAAATAATAAGAGCTTTACTTTGTCCATTTGCCAATTGCTATGATTTCATTTGACTTTTGCGTGGGCATACCATACAGTTTAAAGTGTGTTTAATTTCTGTGACTCAAAAGGGTTGAGAACAGTCCGGGAAGGCAGTTAAACGTAGGGTCTTAAGGGTTGCTTCTGAAAACTTTTACACACAAACTTTTCAAGCACATCTGAATACCAGCAAGTTCAAAACGAAGCCAAACTGTCCAAAATGAAAGTATGCCCAGCAATATTTTGCAGCGGCCCAAAATGCCTTGCCCAACCAATTACACACGCTTGAGGAAAGCGTTTACGAACCATTGTATCTAGCAAATTGAGGTAAGGATAAGAAAATACATATTTTAAAGATGTCGTTTCTTGGCTTCACAACTTATTAAAGCAAGAAACCAGAATCTTTAGAAATATTGACAAAATATTTAAACAACAATACTTTGTTAAGCGCATACCTTTAAACTTAATGTGAAGATTTAAATTAATGAAAATAGAAAAGATTATACAATAATTTCTTGTTTTTCATAGTAACTGAATTTTATTTATTATGCTTATTTGTAAGTGTAACTGAAATTTAATTTGTGCTGCAATCGATTTTATTTCTTTTCTGTTGGTAATCGTTGATTTTATGGCTTTGGGCAGCTGACAAAAGTCGTGCGCCCTTTTTTAACACCAACTTCCGTTATGACACACACATTCACATGTACAAACTAGCACACAAGCACACATGCACGCAGTATTGAATGCCAAGCGAATTGTGCGATTCACATTATTCGATTCTTATTGTAATCGTATGAATATATTCCACGCATTATAATGCTCAATGTTGAGCTTCAGTGGCTTTTTCCTTACTTCAGTCGTTGACTTTTTGCATTTTTAATGTGTGTGTAAATGTGACTCTCCAGCAGCTCAGTTTTACACAGCCCAGCCACTGTTTCCTTTCCCTGCTCGCTCTCGCTCGCTCTCTCTCTCTCTCATCCACTCTCTGTATTATATTCTCTGCCTCTCCATGTGAGTGCGTTCAATAATTTCCGCCACGCCATTTTGAGTTGGGTAACGTGCGTGGTGCCTGGAAGCCGCTGCCAAATAGAGTGTAACTTCTACATACATAGATGTACTTATGAGCTTGTTTGTGTGTATGTATGCATGTGTGTGTGTCGTTGAGTGTTTGTGAAAGCATGCGAGTGTGTGAGTGTATGTGTGTATTGGTGTGGCGCCATCAACTTGAAAAAGCGTCAGTGGGCAAAAGCCTTAAATCTCTGTCGGCACTTTCTGTATATATGTATATATATATATATATATATATATGTGTGTGTGCGCGTGTATTATATACACCTCTTCCGCTTATCGCCGCCAGAAAATCGCATTTGTATCACTGCATTTGCCTGTTTTCACTTGGCCCGGATCAGCTCAGCTAGGCTAGGCTGGTATGCACTCAAAAAAAAATTTACCCCAAATAAAAATGTTAAATTAACAGAAAAAATAATATTTTGCAACTCTTAAACTTGTAAAAACAATGGTCTGTTAGGTTTTTTGTATAATTAATGGATATTTAATATACATTTTTTGTGAGTGTCGGTTGGGCTTGGGTTACCTGGGCATTTCTGCAACGTTTCGGCGCCTAACAAACCGGAAGGAAGTAAGTTTTTAAACGCAGTCAGTGCCAGTTTCAGTTCGAATTCGTTGCTGGAGCCCACAAATCGCCTTCAGAAATAAAAACGTGACTGGATACGAAGTTGTTGGCGTTGAGATTGCATTTAAGGTTTATTCTTTTTTTGTTTTTTTTTTTGGGCCTCAAGCTGTGGGTCGGGATAGTTTATTACGTTGCACGCGCGAATTGCAATGCTTCCGCTTAACGAAGCAAAGTCGAATGCAACGAAATTGGCCAGGCAAAAGAAAGGCAGCCAACTTATTTAAATGGCTTTAACGAAAATTAGACAACAATGGAACTTCTCTAGGCAATATTATTTCGAACTTCAGAACTTAATAAAATTTAAGTAATTTTGGCGTAGATTAGATTAAATGTTATTCACAATTAATCTAAGCACAGGGCCTTATTTATCGTTTTTCTCATGCCCATTCTCAGCAGATCTGCTTAACATACTTATGTAAATCCTGTGCTTTGTATAGCAGAGCAAATCATCCAATAATAATAAATGGCTTTGTTTGTGTCTGCATTACGTATACGCCATCTAGAACTTAAATCGATTTCAAGACCAATGTATTTATTTTGGTTTGTTTTGTCGGCATTTGGCCATAACAAAATATTTATGCGACGTCATTGGGGCATCATTTAAGTCGTTTGCACACACGCACACACAAATCTTTGCCCATCTGTTTGGGCTTAGGCCAGCCTTAATTTGAATTTAATTGAAGCGCTGGACTTGCTAGCATCGCTAGCCACGCGAGCCTCGCTTCACATCCCCCTCTCACTTCACCATTCAACGGCGTAACTGGCACATCCGCATCCAATTAATGGTGCCGAAACTAGCGTGGAATGTATGTCGAGTACGCCTGGCTACGTATACGTACTACGAGCTGTTAAATAAAATATGGAGCCAGCATCATGCAAGAGCCACCCGCAGCTGACGAGGATTGTGCTGAGAGCCTAGCTGGGTGCTTGGCCCTTTTTTTATTTTCCCATCCAGCTTGCTTGTTTGCTTTTTTCTGCTGCTGCTCTTTCAGGTTTTAGAGTGTTGTGTTGCTCAGCTGGAAGAGGGGAGTATGCAAAGGGTAGGGAGGAGAGCGCATGTGTGTGTGTGTGTGTTTGTGCCACTTAAGTTTACATTTTCATTTGCCAGCAACGATGACTTTTGGCCATTTACAATCATACGTGGTGTTTCTTTTTTGTGTTTTCCTTTTTTGCGTTTGCGGCAAAAACTTGCAATGGAAATTGCGTATTAAATTAATTTTCAGCTTGTTTGAAGTTTGACCCACAACAACAACAACAACAGCAACAAAAACAAGAACAACATCAGCAAACAGCAAATAAAACCTTGTAGTTTATGTTGACATGCCGCAGTGTGGTGCAATTTCGTGTGCGTTGTGAGCTTATACCTCCCCCTCCCACACACACACACACAAACAGCAAATACGACAAAGCCAAATTGTAGCTGTTACCAGTATTCAGTTGGATGTTCAGTAGTCGGGTAGTTGGGCTGGCCATTAAGCTTTGCTTTTTTACTGCAAGAACGTCCAAAAATGAAAAGCCAGCGAGGCAGACGCAGCAAATAGTAAAATGTCAGCGTAAAACTGTAATTTATGTGCATGTGCGAGGAGTCGCTTGAGACAGACAAACATACAGACACACATATAAATTGAAAGAGTAAAAGAGAGCATGAGACAGGAGCGGGAAAGTTTGAAGCTAGCTTGCTTTTTATGTGCATTTTATTTTGGGTGTTGCCTTTTGATGTCATTCTATGACTGCCATTTGCTTATTGTTGTTGCTTTTGCTTGGTGCTGTTGCTGCTCCTGTTGGCCATAAACGTAACCAAGCACACATCAATCAATTCATCGACTGCGCATTGAGCACAAAACCGAAAGCAACATGCCGCAAGACATCCTCGTTGCCCAGGTCCTTGCCAACAACATTCAAGCCAACAAATGAGCACTGCTACCCTTTGGTAATAAAACTTTGAAAAAGGTTTGCCAACCATTTCTGGTCCAAACTATTCGCATGTACTACATTCATGTTGTACGAGCATGTATCCACAACACATTGCAGCACCTTTTCAAATCAATCGATTTGTGCATGAATTTATGTGTCAGCTACAACTACTGGTACGTGAAGTCACGGTGTTGTGCACAACATCTTTTTTTTTTTCATTCAATGTCCAAAAATTGTGTATTTTGTTAAATTTTCAAATTATTTATACGTATATTCGTAGAGGCATCAGTTGGATTTATTTAAATATATTTTAAAATGCGTACAATAAATGAAAAATAACAAATTGAATTTTTTTTTTTTTTTTCGTTTTAAAGTATTTTTTATCTTTTGCCTGTTACAAGAATATATGAGATTGGGTTTCTTTAATATTCTTCAAAAAAGCTGGCAAATAGCTAGATGCAGCTAGTAAAATATGTGCACTCAGCATAACAAAAACACATTTGAATACCTATTTATATTTGTATACAGGAACTTAATATGCTGTCCTTGGTTATACTACGTGCCAGCACTGAACTTGAAGGCAATCGTTTTGGTATCTGTTTAAGTTGCTGCTGCTGCCATTGGTCAAATGTGACATAACTTTGATTGAGCTGCTAGAAATGAGATGTATTGCTCTTACCCAAGAATGAGTAGAACTAGCTGGCAAAATCTAATATGCAAACTGACAGCTTAAGTAGGCAGCCAAACGAAATGTTAGACAGGCACAGACAACACGCTACACACGCGAACGAATGTTGCAAAAACACACACACACTCGGCGACATTCTACTCGAAATGACAAGTTAATCATTTATTTAGGCTGACATGTCACATTTTCAAGTATTCATTTGCTTAACAGTCGACGAAAAAGGGAGCGGGCACTGTGATAGTGGCTTTTAAATTAATATGTTACGTTTTGTGTTTGTGTTCTTGTCATCATTATTTCTACTTATTATGTACGTTTGTATGACTGAACGAAAATGTTAAGTTAAATATCATCAACAAGTTAATATAAATTTATGGAAATATAAACTAAAATAAAATGACGAAATCCTAAAGATATGCTAGAGAAATCGTATTCAAGTACACGCACAAGGGAAACAGACAGAAAGTTATTTATAATCAACATAATAAGCGTGAGGCAGCTGCTACCAATGGTTGCCAGAACTTGGTGTGGCAATGCGGCAGATGGCAGATGGCAGCGGTTTTGGGTGAAGCTTTCTTGATGACAAGCGTAAAAGGCATGCAAAATGTTTAATTCTTGAGACGTTTTCAAGTTTAATTACGTGTTTACCACGTACTTGAGTCCTGTCTGCTCTTTGTTTCTATGTGTGTGTATGCGTTGTTGTAAGTGTTTCTGTGTCAGGTGAATGCTATACTGTAACATGCATATAAGCAAAAAGCGCAAAAGTATGCTACACATTTTGTATTTTCTAGCATATTTGCCGCAAATAGCTGGAATTTCTGTCGGTTTGCTGTGGTACAAAATGTAAAGTATTTTATGGTCTGGCCTTGGAAGACCTGAAAAAAATATAAATATATATTCACCTACTTCTACTCACATAACGAAAAGCAACCAACGAAAAATGAAAAATACCAATCAGCGCGCCTGTCAGTTCTCAGCCCAAATCGTGCTTATCGCCAAGTTTTTGATTTGCTTTAAACTTTTCGGTGTGTGTAACATAAAAATAACGGTAACAACAAAGCTGACGTAGCGCCGCAGCTCCATTTTCTTTGAGCCAGTCCCATTGACTCGTCCGCGCCCTCGTCCCTTTATGCGTGCCTGGGCATCCCTTTTCCATTTTCCCATCCTTGTTGTTGTTGTTTTTGCTCTCGCTGTTGCTTTTTCTGTTGCTGTATTCAGTCGCCCGCTGAGCGCCGCAGCTCAATTATATAAATTTTTATAGCACAGGCAAAATTTATGCACGCGTTCGTTTCTTGTGTTTACCCAGAAAAAGCAAAAGATTTTGATGCTGCTCTGTCTGCGTCCCTTTGCTTTTGTTTTTAGGTCCCGGTCTACCTGGCAGGTTCTTAGCTGATATCCTTTTTATCAACTTGTTGTGGTGTGAGCATCGTGTTATGTTGGCCAGCTTGTTTTTGTTAGCAAGAAAATAGTTTTTCTTTATCGTTAAAGAATGATAAGCATATTTTCAAAACAAGTACACACAAAAGAAGTCTACGTTAAATTCCTCGACACAACTGACACAAACTTTAGCAACCTAAATAACATAAATATTTTCTAATCTTATCAACAATATTTTAAGCTTTAAGAATTGTACAATCCCAAGTTATTTGTATCCATTATTTTTCATCTCATTTTTCTTTTTGTGTACCTTTCATATTTAGCACTTAGCAAATTTGTCTATGCCTTGCACCTCGTTAGAAAATCTCCGAATCTGTACTCTAAAAAGCTCCTCGCACGCCTAATTAATTTTCATGAACTTCAACTTTAAATTTACTGCAACAATCTACTGAAGCTGTCGCTATTTGGCGCATATTTATAGCGTCATTTTATGTCTCACCCACACACAGCCAGAAGAACACATCTCTCGGGCTTATCTCCGGACTATCACAGTGCGCATCCTTTTTGGGGCAACAGACAAAAACATTTTGCACCAATTTTAATGACCGACTCACATGCAAATAAAAGCAAAGTGGCGTAAAGAGCCCGAAAGACAAAAGACATAAACCTTCTCTCTCGTTATTCATTAATTAATGTTATGATTATTATCTAGCCAAGAGCAACGACGCATTAGGGTGACTCCCACGTAATACATATGTGCTTGTTTCAGTGTGCGTCTGTGTGTGTGGGTGTGACACTAATTTCACGTTCATTCACCTGGTCCTGGGAAAAACTTTGCCAAGTTGTTTTGTTTGTTGTGTTGTTGTTACTGTTATTATTTGGCTGCTATAGTTTCTGCTCTGGGCAGCAAACATAAATTTCTAGCACACAAACAAATCATGTCATGAACCGGAAATGAAGAACGGAGGTAAAATACACTGTGCTACATAGTATTATTTGCCAATTTTCAGGGAAAATTAACGTTTACAGTCTAATAAAATATCTCTTCGTTAATGTCTTATGTCCTAGTCAGTTTTTTTTTCAAGGCACCTTTTCCAAGTAATTCCTTTTGATTTAATCCTAACATTTATAAATAACCCAAATTTATTCAGAATTTGAGAATGAAAGTGTATAATAAAATGCAATTTTTCTTTTCTTTTGAATACAAATCTAATTAATTTCATGAGAAATGTTTCATTGAAAGCATTTCAAATGAAAGAAAACAAATGAAATTTTTTAAAGAAATTAGGCATTGCATAAATAAATCTGCGCATTGTTACAGACTCTGTGTGTGAGTACTTCTTGTTTTTTATCAGACTTATTCCATTTGCTGTTGGATTTTTGGATTGCGGAGCTAAATTGATTATGCAGGTGAGTTACGGTTACGGCGACTGATATATGGCCTGCACGTAGTAGCTGATTTTAATTGAAAACCGAAATGGCATTGGCTAAAAGACAAAACGAATGGCAGGAAGTCAAAGTCAGCGAGACTGTGAGGTGGGCATGGCCGCTGTTGATTTTATGCTAATCTATGCAGCTCAGCATCGCAGCAATAGCATCAAAGATAACTCTCCAGCTCAGTAGCTGGACGGCTTTATATATACAATATATATATATATATATGTTAGTGTGTATGGCGACATACTTCGGTTGGAAGCTGTCAAGTCATTTGAAATTCTGCATAAAATTAAATGACAGCAGCCGATTCTGCTTCACAGAGTATGTCAAAGTAAAGTAAACAGTTTTTTCCCTTTCAGAATTATGCGCAGGTATGCGGTGCCATCTCAGCTTCATTATCCATCCAAGTCCGCTGGTCGCTGCGGAAGATCCTTGGCGGTGGCTTTGCATTTTATCAGCTGACGCAGCTGCATTGTTAGCATTTTAATTAATATTCTCTTTTGCTCTTTTCACCGCCTTATTATTTCCATGATAATAAGTTATGGGCTCATTTTTTGTTCGTTGACCAAACCCCTTAAACTAAAAGTCATTGGCTCTTAGTGACCAGCTGGAGTTGATAAGTTAGGAGCGACTCTAAGGCTCGAGTGCCTCCACAGCAGCACCAGAATGACAACGAAACTTTGGCAATGCCCAGCTTAAGCTGACATCGGTTTGACTGACCAGCAGACAGCAGGGCTTCGACTTGGCACTTAATTGGCTTTAGACCAAAAATCAATTAATGCTCACAAACAAAAAATGTAGCCTGAACTCGCTTGGGCAGACAGTCAATTAGTTTGCCTTAACAGCTGTTCTACTTTCAATACTCTTCATTTACACTGAATTGAATGCCTTTCGTTTAAGCCATGCTGCACAATGTTAAATTCCTATTGACTTTAATGCCAACAGTGTTTAAGACTGAAATAAAATAAATTTTAAGTTTCATAGATTTTAACTGGTTTTTACTTTGTGTAAAACAAATTTATATGGCCAATTTTGTGATTTTCTTTGCAGCTTCATTATCTATTAGCTTTTGCATTTGATCAAAAGTTTCTGTTTTGCGAATAATTTTGTGCAATCTGTACTGTTACCCTGACAGGCGAAACTATTTTACTTGCTTAATTAAAAATTTAAATTGCAAAAATGTGATAAATAAAAAATTATTTGACACCCATCCGATGTCGTCTGTGTCCAGTGGCTAGTGGATAGTGGCTTTGTGTGCTGGACCTTTGGCAAAAGGCGAAACGGAAAACTTTGTGCCTTCTTTCATATTGGATGCAAGTCTTTTTATTATATTATTTTTTGCCTATTTTCTATTTGAAACGAAATTATTTTGCGCTCTAACTTTTGCGCAGCCGAACGAAATATTTTGATTTGCTGCTGCCTGTGGCAAAAGTTCGTTAAAATATTCATAATTACTTGGCGTGCGATGCGGCAGCACTTGAAGAAACCTCCGCTGCTCGTTCTTGCTCTCTCTCTCTCTGTTTCTTGCCCTTTCGAAACTTACCCGCTTACTCACTGTCTCACACCGCGAACTGGTGAAATGCCAATGGAAGTTGCAGAGAGAAAAAGAGAAATTGTGCCACTTAATGAGCGAGGGCGAAACTTTGACGCAAACTTTCAGAGCAGAGCTGAAAATGTAGAAGAAAGGCAGCAAGAACATTGGGGGAACATGATGGCACTGGGCACGTTTAAAATAATTACGAATTTATTTAAGCTGCTTTACGGCGAAAAAATAATTTACAATAGATGCTTGCTAATGCTTGAAGTGGGTGGTGTACCTACAAGCAAAACTTTTTTTGGCTAGTCGTTGTTGTTGTTATGGCTGACAGCTTTCAACGGCAACCCTAACTGAAAGAGTGTTAAAAACGCACAACGAACGAATGAATTTATGCTTATGTCATGGATTTTGCAAATTTACACAACGCTTAGTCGTAAAAAAAAATCATTGCTGCCTACTCTACATTTTTAATGTCTGTCATTGCCATTGCCATTTCATGGCCACAAGACAAGACAAGACGGGACAGGACAAGACAAGACAAGAAGACACTGGCAGTTGGACAAAAAGCTGACAGTCTGCCGTTTAGTTACACACGCACACTCACTGACACACACTCACACTCGCACACGCACCCACAAAGAAGCAATTATCCTGTGCACTCCCCCGATCAAGAAAACGAAAAAGAAATTGCCACAAACTATGCTTTCAGTGTCCAAAACCCTACTCTGTGTGCCGCTTCTTTTGGCCCACCCGGAGCACCTTCCACCTCCTCGTCTATTCACCCAAAAACTCATTCAACTCAGTCAACTCATTCAACTCACATGTGTAAGCGCACACAAAGGACATGTTTCGGGCCGAGTAGTCGTTGAGTCCATTTGCAAATTTTTTGGTCATGCTGCGACTGATGCAAAGCGGGTTAAACCCCGTTCCCCAACCCATCCAACTACCCCGGACCATTCGTTGGGCCAGTGAAAGTATTTTCTGTATATAATATGTATACGGTACTTACATTCAACTGCCTTTGGCTTTGCCGTTGCCTTTTATGTTTCGCCAGTTGTTTGGCCAGAGTCAAAATTCTTCCAGTTTCGCCGGGCTCAGTCTTTGGGTCCCCCTCTCTTTTTCTCTCATTCTGTCTCTCTCGCTCGCTCGTATTTCTGTGTAGTTGTGCGTAAAAGCCTTATAAATAAGTTATACACGTGGTGGATGGGCATTGGCATCGTCGTCGTCGTCAGCCAGACGCCAGCAAGGACAACGTACACAGAACACACGCAGAGGAACACGCACTGCAACAAATGAAAATGGAAATAATTGTGCGGGAGTCGTAGGGGGTCTGAAGAGGGTCATACGAGGACAAAGAGATGCCGTAGAGCTGTTGGCCTGAATTCACTTTTAAGCAAAATAAACGTGCAAAATTTACAAAGTAAAACCCATTTATTAATGTGAGCGCTACACTTGCAAGAAATAAATATGAATATATTCAAAAGTTAATAAGAATGTATGCGAATCGGACGCTTGCTATTGCTATTGTTGCATTTATTAACATTGCAGGTGTTGAAATTGTAATCGTTTCTGATGTTGCGCTTTATAGTATTTTTTATCTTATCAAATTATACAACGATTTTTTTTTAGTATAGCCTGAATTAAGACTTTAAGCAAACTATTTTCTTGTTTGGAGAACAAGAACAATGTTTATATATGCATTGAGCAAATAACTTCATTAAGCCATAATTGTTATTATAACATACTATAAAATTCTCTGAAATCATATTAATCAATCAATATACAATTATTTAGATATAGATCTTCCTTCTTCAAAATTGATATGTTTCTATATTTTAATTTGCCTTTAGAATAGTTTCTGCAGAACTGAAATTAAGCTTGTAACTCAATTGAAATGTATTAAATTTAAGTGCTAAGCATTAACAAACCGACAGCTCTCTACATAATTTACACAAATATACCTAATTGTAAGGTGCTCGGTTCGTTCGGATGGCAACGAGTGCGATTCGAGTACGCAATTAGCAATCCTTGCCAAAAGCCATCATATTGATTTGCAATTAAGCGCAGCTCTGCTCAAAACTTGTTAGAGGGTACAAGAATATTTCTAGCCAACGTTGTAGTGCGCTGCGGTACGGTACGTAGTGGTGCGGAGTGGTGTGGAGTGCTGCTGTGGCTCTTTATGCAATTGGATTTAATGATGTGCAAACTATTAAGCGCATTAAAAGCGTTAAAAGCGCTTCATTTTTTTTCTTTTTCTTCTCACACTTTAGCCACAATCTTTAAAGTGCGCAAAGCGACAGGCAAGCACAAAGCAAAATGAAAAAAAAAACCTGGACATTGCAGACAACATTTATTGGCTTTGACAGAAGCCATTAAAAATTTAAAAGCAACTGCAAATGACACACGTGTGATGAGGAATTAACGTCAAATGAAATTAACAATTTTCACAACTACTTGAACATAAAGCTTTTAGCTTGGCTTTTACAGGTTTATTCAACACATCGCTTCGCAACGGGTTTTTGTGTTTTTTGTGCTGGTAGCTTACGACAACAGTCGCTTAATCTAATTGAATGCACTGGCAACATGGCGTATGCGCAATTGAATTAGTCACTCGCTTAGAATAAATTCAGCTAAAAATTGGAATTCTTAGACGTAGAGTTGGCACGCAGCAGCAGAAAATTGAAATTAAATTTAAAATACATCAGGTTCGCATTAGACGCAAACCCGGCTTAAAATGCGCATAAGGATATGGGGGATTCGGTCGCAGCTGCCAGCCACGAAAGTAACTTGCGAGCCTTGGCAAAGACAAACAGCAGTTGGAAATTAAATAAGACAAAAACAAAGAAAAAAGTATGCGACGTGTACACACACACACACATACACACACACAGGCATACTTACAAGTAAATACACACTCACACAAACAGAACTTGACATATGACATTTAATTTACTGTCTTCGGTATGTTGGCTTTCACTTGGCGTACTGCCAAAAGCATTTGCTCGCATTCATTAATTTTCATTTTGGTGAAACAAAGAGGAAAAAAATGAACCAAAACTAAGAAAAGTAAACCACAAAGTCAACTGAATACTATGAAACTTGAACACCCTAACTGACAAAAACTAAACAATTATTTCAAATATGTTAACAAAAATTTCTAGATGAACTTGCCTAAATACTTTTGTTTGTTTTAGCATAATGGGAATACAATGTTAAATAGCTAATAAAAATGATTGATGGGAATAAATTAATTAATAGAGTAAGAAAATATGACATCTAACCCTTGGAGGGTATTATTAAAAACATTTTATTTTAGTTAAGATATTGCTAATGTACAACTTAATTAGAAAACGCTTAATAATCTCAACAAAGAGTATGAAAAACTCAATATATCTTAGGCGACAACATCAGCAACTAAGCAAGCGTCCAGCAAACATTCATGTGGATGAGTTGAGCGCCAGTTTTTCGCTTTTGGTCGCTGCTGGCGCCGTCATCGTCATTACGAACATTATGTTTTGGGTGCTATCCATAAAACAAAACAAAACTCACCCCCACAGTCCCAGTCCCAGTCCCAGTCACAGTTACACTCACACTTATTGTGAGTGGAGTGCAGACCGTGGCTAATAAAATATTTTATGCTGGGCTTATCTGGCATATGAAAGCATGGAATTTTGCAGCTGCGACAGTGGGCAGCAAAAAGCAGCGCACAGGACGCATTATTAACACAGTCGCCCACCCGAAAATAGCAACAGCAGCAACATCAACAAAAACTCAATGTCAAAAATAAAAAGTCGCACATCGCACACATACAAACACACACAGAAATTGTAATGTTAGAGTTTATGACTGAAAGCAACAGTCCAAAGGGGGCGAAAACTGTGCTAGCTGAAGTGTGGGACTTTGCTGGCTACTTTTCTTTCTGTCCTCCGTTTTTCGTGCCTTCTTCTCCGCCAGTCAGTCAGTCTACAGCTGGTTTCAACTGTTTTCCGGCTGTCTGTGTCGTTGTCGCGGTCGTAACTAATTCGAGCTCAGTTTTTGGTCAAGTGCAGCATTTTGGCCTGCGAGCAAACATTTTTATGTTTTGATAATAGAACAACATGCGGTTTGCCCTATAGTATATCGCCCACATACAAACACAAAACAAAAAAACGAAGAGTAAAGAATGAAAAGCTAGGAAAATGCGCGCGTTTTTGTCCTGACCTGCAACTTTTAGCAGGTTTTTTGCCAGATGCAAGTGCTGTTTTTTCCTGGCCAGTTTAATTTCCGTCAACGTCGTTCTACAGTTTCCACAGTGTTTTACAATTAAAACTCGGAACAAGCAGCTTTAAAAGCTAATCACTTCTCGGTGCTCTTACTTACTTAACGGAGTCTGTTTTGTTAATATATCATATTAATATTATAATAGACTTCAGTAAAAATCATTAAAAATCTGAAGTAACTTTAAAACTATTTGAAAAGCGGTGCAAACACATGGCAAAAATATAACTGTAATATTTTCTTCTTTCTTTTTAGGTGAGTACAATTCCATTGCATCGAGGATTAGTCAAAAACCAGCAAGTATTGGAAATCTCTGTTTGTTATTGACACTTGCATACCAAGTTGTTAAAAGCACTTTGCTTCACTATAAAGTTGAGCTTTATTTGGTGATCAATGAAATTATAACGCAAAAATTATATGGATGCACTCATTTAGGCAGATGCTTTCGTTATTAACAGAGAAAGTGTCAATTTAGTCCATAGTGCAGTGTCAAAGTAAGTACAGCCTGAAAGTATGCAGCATATGATATTTCATTACAACAAAGGCGAAGGCAACGAGTAAATAATGCCCAGGCGAGCAGCCAAGCACTCAAACAGAACCAGCAGGCGTTGACGGAAATGGTGCAATGCATAAATTTCCACAGGGACAGGCAAAAAATACTTTGTGTGAACTCGTGCACCCTAGGCTCCGTCGTTTAGGCCGAACCCTCTTGGCAATGTGCAAGTATTTATTTATATTGCTGGCAAAATGTTTATACCTATTGCATTGTGACAGTCGACACACCTGCTGGTGATGAAGCCCAAGCTGCAGGCAGGCAGGAAAGGTGCCCAGCCATGCGGCAGATAAACAATCACAGCAGCAACTGCTGAAGAGCTGCTCCAGGAAGACACATATAAGTATACGTATGTACTGCATTTTATCCATCAATTTGATGTGCTACTCAATCTTTTTGCGCGTTGCTACAAAATGGCAATGGCAATTGCATTACATGAACCCCATGCACACTATCTGCAGACACATTGTAACTGCAATATAGACACATCAAGTAATTGAATGTACTTGCTTCACGCGCAGCGGGGTTTATTTAGAGTTCATGGTGTGAGGGGATAGCACATGCAAGGATGTGCTTTGATTTTGATTTTGAGCTTGTTCAATGCTATTAACGCAAGTAAACTACTGGCGTCATCGTCGTCATTATTATTGTTGAAAGAGAGAGAAAGAGAGAGAGAGAGACAATGGTTATTGCATGTGTTCCTCACATATTTTTCGCATTAATTTCGTAAAAGTTTATATTGCGTAAAACTCAAAACAGCATAAAGTGGTAAATTATATCCATATAAATTATTTTTAAGTATCATTTAGTTTTTAGGAATTCTTTAAATTATAGTTTGAAGTACAAAATCATTAAGCCCCCTCAAAAACTTCCATTACACTTTGATCTAGACATCCAATTCCTAATTGTGTTAATTTCAAATCGAGTGAATCTGGTTTTCAGAACACACTTAAACTCTCTGCTATTTTATTTAAACCATATGTGTGCCATTTAAACACATACATACACACGCACTGGTATGTGTCTTTGTCTATTCGTCTATGTATGTATGTATGTATGTGTGACTCTAACATTGTCTATTTGCTCAAGTGCTTTGACGCTCCGCCAGCGACGAGTCTTGTGTCAATAGTTGGCACACATTGCATTTGCCCTTCTCACTCCTCGTCGCACTCACTCGATCTCACTCTATTATTCGAAAGGCACGAGAACGAGAAGCAGTGTCGCCTTGTTGCCTGATTTGCATAGAATGAAAATTTTAAATGGAAAACTGCATTGCCAACTGCGTCTTCGACTGCGACTACGACTGCGAGTTGAGCTGATTGACAATGCAATGGATTTGCATTTAATAATCGAACTATGTGCCTTCATCTACAACTACTCAACTGCCATTAAATTGGGTAAATAGTACTTAAAAAACTATAGAAGATTGCTCTAACAAATCCATTTATTAAAGTTATACTCGTACCATAATTTATTTTCAATGCCCATTGCTGTGCACTATTTGCATCATAGTTTTGCGGATATTTGCGTAATCGATTTTGTTGCTATTGTAACATTGTGGTTGCCTCTGAAGCTTATACAGTTTTGTGAGAGCGAGATACAAATATGCAAATGCATGTGTATATATTTGTGTGTGTGTTCGTTGAGTGTGTATTTATTTAGTACGGCTTTCTGTTTGTTTGTTTACAATTTGGCCAATGCACAGTGGAAAGGATAAGTGATTCGAGTGGTAATAAAATATTTCAAGTGTTTTCCCCAAATCTTACAAAGTAAATATACACACAAGAGGTAATCAATTAATAGAAAATTAGATACTTGCCTTATTGTTGTCATATTTTAAACTTATCTTTTTTTTTTCGTTTTGTTTGGCAAGCATCAAATTTGTAAATATAGAATAGCTCAAAAGTAAACAGTACTTACTCAGTGCAATTGTAACTCAAATATGAGTTTCTTGTCGCTCATCCTGTTGTTGGTCTCTCTGTTCTTTGCGTAGTATGAATTTAGGAAATTGAAAGCAGTTGCAGTTGAGCAAACTCAATCTAAATCGCATTCGAGTGACTGTGGCTTATACTATTTGAGTTTCGGCTTCTGGTTCCATGCATTTTTCGAGCTTGGAGCGTTGCACTTGCACATACCGTGCACGAATACATATACATATACGAATACATACATGCATAGTTACGAATATTTGAATAATTCATGCATGCCAATGCATAAGTCACTGACCATTGGCTCGAACCAGTGGCGGACATTGGTATTGGCTGTCCATTTGATGCACATGCAACCTGCTGCGTCTAGTTAAATGTGATATGTGATTATATGAGAGTTTGGAACCCCGCATTTAGCACACGGCAGCAATAAATAACTCGCAAATGCACAGCCAGATTAACGGAAGACTGAGTCCAACAGTTTGTACGCTCGATTGAGGAAAATTATTGCCTTGGGAAACACACATTGAACTGAAAAGAATAAAACACAACGATGTTCAATGTTTAAATACAATTGCCAGCTCATCATGACACTCAAATTCATTGTTATCGATTTCAAACAAAACTCTTAGTTGGTTAAATGAAAAAAGAAGGCAGATTAATGTTAAAGCCTATTTGAAATATTGGCAAATCAATTCAAATGACAGCATATGTAATCAATTTAATGCACATTAAAGTTTGTCGAATGTTTAATCGGCTTATTTATTTATTTTTATATGTAAGTGTAATCGTTATGCTAACTTTTCTAATGATATAAATCCAATTACAATATAATATCAATATTTGATTCTTTTAAGAAACACATACACATAACAAATAAATATACTATAAATATTGCCCACCATTTATGGCAAAGAATATGTCCAATTAAAATAGTGTACAAGGATAATTCCACGAACACGTTTGCACAGTTGGGAAACCAAATGAATTTCCATTTGTGGGCAACACTTTAATTGCAATTGTTGTGAGCTACCCAAATGAGAAACAAATGAAATGAACGTTTCTTTTTATTTTTGCAGTTTGTTGTATATAAAGAAATTTGCGTTCAGGCGCTTCAACGTTATGTCAATGCTAATGTAAATGCTAATGAATTTTTAATTTATTTTACTCTTTCGGCTCTTTCAGGGCAAATAAAATTTCATTTAAAATGCCGCAAGGACACACATACATGCCCCAAATAAACAAATACAATTACAAATTTAAATACAAATATGTGTAAACACTTTCGCTTGTACAAATGCTGCAATTATGAGAGCAGGTGCTTGTACTATGGAATTAATTAGCTGTCATATATTCATTTATTGATTGCTCCTACCTGTGCACATACACACACACACACACATACACATCATAGAGTATGCCAGTGCAAACATCAATGCAAAGGCATTAATCAAACAAAATGTTTACCTATTGATACGCCAGCTGCGCTAATTGAATCTTAAATGAAGTAGAATCCCCAGCATCCTTGTTGCATGGACGGTGACGCACTTTTATTTAAATAATAATGGAGCTTCCGAAGCCCAACGGGGCCTCGGGTTCATCCATCAATCAATTAATCAATCATTATTATTATAACTTTGCACGTAATTAGTTAAACTGCGCATAAATCAGACTGCACATAAATCTAAACAAATTTATAGTCGAGCAGTTTCCAGCAGCCAGCTGTTCGTTCTTGTTCAAGTTCTTTTGGAGCAGCTGCTGCCAGGTTCTTCTTCTAATAGATAATTTTGCAATCGCCTCTAGGCCTGTCAAGGCGTTTGATTTAAATTTATGACCTCTTTTGCCATGTCCAAGACACAAGGCGCATAAAACTTGCACTGGACACGGCCGATAAGAATTCTCAGCAGTAAGCTAGGGATTTTTGAGTGTCGATGTGGATATGTATGTGTATGTATGTAAGTTTGTAAAATATATAAAGGGTTTATTTTCGTCTATCAATCTTATACCTATGTTAGGTTATGTAACTTAAATTTAATATATTTTATAATGTTTTATAAATTGTTCGTAAAATATTAAGTGTCATGTTATGAGTTCGTTTGAATTTTAAATACATGCAAGCTAAAACACATTGAGTCCATCCATGTGACACATTGTGCAGAATGCAGTTAGAGTGCACATTGCGACCCAGCAACCATTTTGTAAGTGTGTCAACTTCCGTTGGCGTACGTAGCCAGAGCAAAATTCAGTTTAGTGTTAAGTGTTTTGCCAGAGCCAGTGACAGCGATAATCAATAAAATGCCAGCTAGTGCCGCGTGCACTTTTTACCACAGTTTATGTTCAACTATTAACAGGATACTCGGCTTCCGTAATGAAGTGTGTCGACACTGTCCTCCTGCTCGCCGTTGTCCTACCTCTCGGAGCGGCTGAGTAGCACAAAAAAGCGGGTCGCAGTCGACAAGAAAGCAGCTGCATTGTTAAAACACTCACACACACTCAGGCACACTGGCACAGAAACAGGACACGAGGTATATAGCGGTGCAATGTCCTGGCCGTTGAGCAGAAAAATGTGAAGTGAAAATCGACACTCAATATTAGCACCGTTTATGAGCTATGAACGAGTTACGAGCCATCATGCAGCAGCCGTTGCAGCAGTAGTTGAGTTGAGTAGAAAACCGCAGTCACACACCCACACAAACACTTTAGTAAAACGAAAAATAAAAAACTAAAAATGGGGACACATTCAAGTGCTTCACAAGCTGCACTTTAACCCGATTTAATAAGAGCCAAATTGGTGCAGCATGTTGCATAAATGTCAAATTGATGAAGCATCACTAAAACACTATGGCATTTTAAGGTATAATTTCGTTTCCGCTTCCGGCACCGAAAACCACACACACATAAGAACATTAATCATAATCAACAATGGCAGTGGACTCATTGAAGCGAGGCGATGGAGAATGAAGCCAGTTGATGTTCAGTGAAGCCTTTTCTTTAGCAGCTTCGGCTAGTACATTAATTAACTCATAAATCTTTTGTGCATATCAAAAGACACAAATTGCTGCTGGCAGGCAGGAGTAGAGGGGTTGTACAGTTAAATCGAACGCCATCGACACATAGCTGGCAAATGTGTGGCACGTGGCAACATTCGCAAGTACATACAAACATTCATATATGAAAGTGTGGCCAATTATTTGTGTTTAAATCTCTGACGGTGCTGAAATTCCATTATTTTTTATGATCTTTTTCTTTCTAATTTATTTATGTGTGTTTCTTTGGCTATGCCATTTTGATTAATGCTGGCACACCTCCAAAGTGTGTATGTATTGATGTGCCTCAGCAGCCAGTAGCAACCAGCTAGCAGCTGTCAGTGTCTGGGGCATTGTTTCGTTATTAGTTTGTCTATCTATCAAAGCCGACAAAAGCCATTTCAACAGCCTGCCCTGTTTTGCTTTATGATGCTGAAAGTTCTACATGGACCATCAATTTGATTTTTGACAGTCTTCCTTCGATTTTGCGGGTGCACAAAAGGGGGAACACTTGTAGCTGAAAAGTATTCGGAAAGCTGAAGCATTAAAGTCGAGTAGAGCACTGACCAATACCAATATTTATAAAGTGGAACAACAATGAAGCAACACCAAATCATAGTAGCCATTAATTGAATTTATTGCCGTATTTGTGTTTTATAAAAACTCTGATGCAATTCTACTTTAGTAATAGTATAAGATATTTAACAATTCTATTTATAACACAACATTTAGATTGAATAAAATTAAAAGAGCTTTCGCATTTGCATTATACGCAATTTGATTCGTATTAAACATTCAATTAATTTTGAATGTTCTCATTTACAAGCAATAAAACTAAACTGTAGCTGTAGCTGTAGTTGTAGTTGCATTATTATAGCCAAGTCATTTGCCTGTTATAGTATCTCCCGATCTCCCTGAACGAGCTGGAGTCAAGCGACCTGCTGGCAACCTTTTGCTGCTCGTTAAGCAAAGTGCAAGCGACGTTGCAATAACTTTTAAGTTTATGCGCATTTGTTGGCTGCGTTTCTCTCTAGTGAATTAGATTTAAGTACAGCCATCGAGAAACGGAGAGAATACAGCTCATGCGATGCATTCTGACATGTGCAAATATGACTTGGCTGATGCTGCAAATTTGTCAGTTTAAAAGCTTGTTGCTTGTTTCCTCTTCTCCACCCTCAGCCCTGTTTATACCATCCAAGGTGGTTTTGTAAAATGACGTGTGTTGATTTTATGGCGTGCCAGGTTGCTTCAGGTTCCTGTTTCTGTCTCCGGGTGTTATGTATACGCTTAGCACTTTGCAGTAAGTGCATCATTTGTATGCATTAAGAATAAATGGCAGCAGCAGCTAGAAACGACAACAACAAATATTCTATCTTAAATTTTCGACTGATCCGTTCCTAAATTGGATTGTACCAGGCACTGTGTTGTTATTTCTGCTGCTGCTGCTGTTGTTGTTGTTGTGGTTTTTATGGCAGTTGAGGCAGCAAACTGACATCAAAGCATGTTAGACACTTGTGCGGTTTTTCCATTGTCACCAACAACAGTCCTTAGCAGGCAACTATGACTACACTTGCAAAAAAATCCTAATAATATCTTGGGTACAAGCTTTTTTATCTAAAATCATGTTTTTGGATGATAAACTTTTGTTTTTGTTAGTTTTTTTTTTTCTTAACGTTAACTAAACATATCAAAACCTTAACAAGATAATGTTTTTAAGTGTGATCATAGTCATTCCCATGTTCTACCAATGTGTGTGTGTATGTGTGCGTATAGTGTGTATATGCATATCATCATGATTATAATCAGTGAGCGCAGGGGCACTTAGCGCTTGTAATGTTGTTGCTTCTGGCACTTTTGTCGGCTTACTGCACATCAAAGGCGCAACGTAATGAGCAGCACACGCCACACTACTCCTCGGGCTGCCTGCTTTCCACTCCTCAGCTGCCCCGATGCCCCACCAGGCACCCCAAACCTCATACATAGAGCAAATTGACTTTGTCTGTGTATTTTTGACACCTGCGGCAATTCGTTTTCATGCCCATGCCCAGCACCAAGTTTCTCTCAACTAACCCACCCCCACGCCACAATTCCCCCGACCCACAGCACCCTACTGCCTTTTGCATCAAAGATAATTTAAAGCGAGCCCAAAACTAGTTCACGGATAACAGCAGCAGCAACGGCAACAGCACCAACGCAAGGGGCGTTTGGGCTTGTGAGTGGTGGAATGATGGCAAGGGTCTTTGGTCGGGCAACCTACATATTTTTCAGTCATGGTTTTTGGGGCGTGGCTCATGTTTTGCTTTTTGGCATGCTGATTCGTAGCCGCAAGTCTCAAAAATTCTTTAGCTGCGACGTTGCACAGCCAGCGAAATTTTTTAGGCCAGCACAAAGAATATGTACACAGAAAAAGCAGATCCAGGCCTAGCGTTGCCCCCGAAAAGTATGCCACGCATTCCGTTTCATATATGAAATATTCTTGCAACACGAGCTTCATAAACTAAATGGCTTGAAATCTGTTTCAATGTTCTGATAATATATATTTTACGTATAAATAGTTTGCTTTTGCAATAGTTGTTGGATAAATAAATTAATGATTGATTTTCATTGTTCATGGCAATTATTTCCTTTATGCAAAGGAAAAAATAATTTCATCTAAACATTTGCATTATCTATAGCACATTTATATTTATAAATGTAGTATGTGGCCATTAGTGTCACACTTTTGATAACAATTCATGTTTTCGTAATGTTTGTGATTTAATTTACACCTAGGGCTATTTAATTCATACAAATGTTTGAGATATTCTTGAGTTAGTTGCTAACTTTGATGTTCGTTATCCATGTACAGTGAATAAGTGAAAGACACCTGTGAGTTGGAGGCAGAGCTTGTCTGCTCTTTTGGCATTTCTCATGTAAATGTCGTTGCATAAACATAATTAACTTAACACGCCCAGCGGCCGTATGAAACTTTTTTTACGGTTAGCATAAAAGTGCTCAAGGGCTTTCTGGCCTGTTGGCCAATTGAGATTAGAGTCAAAATTTTGCTGGAAAGTTTTGCCATAAAGCCGGCGGCCCAACAAACACCGATTGAAGCCACAACAGCAGCAACAATAACAACAATAACAAAACTGTTGAATAGTTATGGTTATATCTGTCTGCCACCTGCCACCTGCCAACTGCCACAGCTGGCAATTGGCTTTTGTGTGGCACGGCAGGCGCAACAGTTTGATATTTGTATGCTTATTGATAAGTTAGCAGCATAATACAAGCGCCAACTGCTTTCAATTTCACCCACAAGCCACTGCTCAATTGTGCGATGGTCCATAAGTGACATGCATTTACAGGCAACAAACTAACAAAACCCAACTGAAATTTAACCTCTTTCTCCTTACCATTCCCAAGCCACATCAATATCAATTGCACTGTGGCATCCCCGTGGCGTATCGTCCTGTTGTAAGAGATGTTTATAACTATGTATCTATAGCGCTGTCTTGGTTAGAGTTACAATGTCAGTGTTTAAAGCTCAATTGGTTCAAGTGCCAGTGCATTGGAGCTCTTTTAGCCAGGGGGACTAGCGCACATCAGCAGCTAGAATTTCGTATAGTTTTAAGGCATCTTCCCTTGAAAAAGACTGCTGCAGCAACAAATTAACCACAAAAATGTGCAGTAAAACGGAACAAATCCAATACTTGGGTATCATTCTGCGGTCTTTGGATTGACAAGCCAACTAATGAAGCGTATTTTTCTCCACTTGCATGCACATTTAATCTGTGTTTCAATTGATACGGTTGAACTTCAAGTGTGGTTTTGCATAAATCGGCTTAGTGGGCATTTTAATTGATTTATGTTAAGTGGCCCTTAGAAGGGTCTATAATTTTCTATTGTCTTTTTAGCGGCTTATGTCAAGTTATTATCTATTAATCTTGTAAGCAAGCCATATGCTGTGACAAACAATTGAACAGATTGTATTAGGGTAATGCTGCAAACTATTGCTTTGTTATGACAGCCAATTTGTGGCGTTGCTGCACGTGTTCAAATAAAAGCTTTCTACGATTTTTACACATTTATCAACCCCTTTGTTTTATGATGCCATATTAATGTTACATGAAAACGTTTTCGATTCGTGTAAAATAACCTCTTCAACTCTTCTTCCAGTCACTCTTTCTTCTTTTCTCATACACTCTTTACACCTTGGCACCTTTTTTGCATGGCACTTAGTGCAAAGTTGGTTGCCCCGCCCATTCGCTTTGGTGCCTGGTACCCTTTAAATAGTCCACTGAGTGCAGCAGGCAATAAATGCCAATATTTTATTTAAAACGCTTGCCAGAAACATTGCTGAAAGCACATGTACATGCCATACATGCACCTGACACTCACAGCGCGTCCGTAACCCCACCCAACCCCGTCACTTTACATATGGTAGACAGCATATGTATAGAGTAGAAATACACATATTATACATGGCAAATGCGTTGGCGTCCTCGAAACAAAATTAGCCTTGTGTGCTTGATACTTGGCTTCGTGTTGCTTTTCTCCGCTCCGCTCCGCTCCGCTCTGCTCTGCTTTGGTGCTGAAAGATTGAAGCACTTGAAATTAAATATTGCGCATACGCAACGTTGTGCGCCTGTGCATAATGTGCAATGCAATGCACGCATATTTGCACATCATTTACCCAAACTACTCAAATGCCTTTGCCAGTAAGCGGCTTTTCTATACCATTGCCCCCCACCCTCCACTGCGTTTGCTCTTACTCAACTTTTATGTTGTTCAATCGACGCTAGCATTTTAATGTTGCAGCTCATTTGCGAAACCCTTTTGGTCCCATCTGTGTAAATGTACGGGTGCTCACATGATGCTGGCTGGCAAAGTTTGACGTTTGCTCTTATTTATGCAAAAATAATTTCAAATGTTTCGCATACTTTTCAACGTTCGCTGTTAAACGCGCACAATTCCATAACCTCAGTCAGGCCACAGGCGCGCACGCTTGCCACGCCTCCCTTGCGCCAGCTCTCAGCTGCTTGAACTAAGAATCTAATAAAACTTTTTGCCTGCTACCTGTGAGCAGCAACAACGACAACATTGCAAATGAACAACACGGCTGCTTATTTGCTTATCATATGCAAATTTGTATGTTCCAAGCTAAAGTTTTTTTTCGTTGGCAGGCAGCTAAAATGTGAAAAAGGAAATATACAAAAAAGCCCCAAAGAATGTTTAACAAGCTACCTACGGGGACTACCAAGCACAAAGTTCAAAAAACAAAATTTCAGCTTTTACTTTTACACACACGCATACATGTGTATGTGTTTGTGTATGGAAGAAGCAATGTTGGCAATTTACCCAACTCTCCAACCCCTGACCAATTTATATGCAGGTTTGATTATACACACAACTCTCTTTTCTTGGCCTTAGGCGATGCAGAAAGTATCGAGGTTTTGATTACAAATAAATAATAGGTTACATTATCATCAGACAACAATTGTCAGTAATTAGCTTGTATTTATATTTAAATTCATAAGTGCTTCATGTTTTTCAACACGATTACCAAAACACATTTGCATATTTTACCAACCAGTTAATGACGGACCAATTACACGAGGCCGCAGATTGAAAAGGGTACAGTAAAAATATGATAACCAACTGACAGAATATAAAAACGTTACACAAATTAAATTATGCAAATAAACAAATATCTAGCATTGAAATAAGCTCGAGCTATAGCTTATAATCCATTATTGAGGATTCAGTTTTAATTTCTCAAGGCCATTTAAATAATTGCTCTTAGCTTTTCAACATAGCTTAGATGTTTAATATTTTTTAGTGTTCTCAATATGGGTCAACCCAATTTGTTAATGCTAACTTTAATTCCAAGAGAATGAAAAAAACGGAGGTCCAAAGGGAACAATAACCAAAATTCATTTGAACCGTTAAGCCAGTTTATGTAGGCTCTCCAAATTGATGCAGACATCCTTGACACATGTGCAAAGAATTAAATCCAATCGACTTAACGGCTACAGTTGTTGTCTCTCTTACTCCCTCACATATGTATCGCTGCATGAAATTCAATTACAACTGCAACTTGCGGCAACAAGAACAATTACAAAGAAAAAAGTCAGCCAAAAATTGGAAGCTGTCATCGCGTCCATGTTAATATATCAGTTGAAAAAGTATGCAACAGGAATGAACAAAAAGGGAACGAGCGCGAGCATGCAAAACAAATAAGAGGGGAAATGAAAAACGAGCTCAACTGGAAAATTGTGTGGCCCACAAAAAAATATATATACATATACACACAGGCACACACAAGCACATATATTCAACAAGCGGAAGTCGACTCGCCACCGACGTCATTTCCGGCATTGCTGTGTTTCATTACTGTTGTTGCTGCTGCTGCTGCTGTTGTTGTTGTATCGTTTGTCAAGATGCCTACTTAAAAATTTACTGCACTTTTAAATTACAAACAAACAGAGGCAGCTGCGCCTGCTACCAAACAGACTGCAAAAGATATCTACACGAAGTTCACATTAAACATTTACCACGCTGAAAGACATTTTCATTTGGCGAGAACCAAAAAAGGAAAAACAACCACAAGTACAGCTCATTACAAATAAATTTTCGGTTGTTCATAGTCATTTTAAGTAATTACTGCATTTAATTTTCCCTTAAATGTATAGCTTTAAAAGCAAACTAGATTGCGAATGAAAGGTTTTCAAATAGCTTATATTCAATTAATTAAATTTAGCTCACTGATAAATCAATAGGCATGCAACAATCTTTACACAACCAATATTCATTTATATCAAAGGATGAAACAGTTTTTCTATTCGCTATACAATTTTTTGTGCTTGTTTTTTTCCACAGGAAAAGTGAGTGAAAATGTTGGCTTTGCATGCGCCGCGGCTAGTGCTTTTAATACACAACACTGCTGTGCATTTATACGAATGTATCTAAGCACTTAATTCAACTTCAGAGTATGGTCAGTTATTCTGGATTTTATTAAATGGCTAGCGAAATGTTTGCCGGCTATACATACATATAAACAAGAGGCAAAAGCGACAATAAAAGCAATTCAAATGAGTAGAGACTGTAAAGCCATTGGTACACTCATTATTTATTCTAGTCATTAAGTACTTAGGTGATAAATGGTTTGAAAATCGCTTCTAGTAGAGGAAGTTAAGTACTTTCTTGCTTGCGTATAATATTGTGCCACATAATCAAGAAAACAAATGGCTTTAAATTAAATTAAATACAACAAAAATATAATTTAGAAATAACAACATAGACAGGCAACTTCAAAAACTCTTGCCAACAGAGTATATACAACAAAAAATTTAAATATTATTTAATAGTCAGCAAATAATATTGCGCATACGCACCGTTGACATGATATCAAATGAAAACAGAGCACGAATCTTTTTTGTGTGCCAAAATAAATAAATATATACATTTATACATATAAATGGTTATATGGGAAATGAAAATGAAATAATCTGCCAACTAAAAGGCGCATAAATAGCTGTCGAATGACATTCATTTTCTGTTGCTCTTCTTTATAGCAGGCATTTTGTTGTCGCTCAACACACACACAGACACACAAACACACATCGAATTTGTTTGTTTGTGTTGCCATTATGTAATTGTGTGTGTGTGTGTTTCCGTTTTGTTGACGCTGTCGTTTGTACGTTTTTGTTGCTGTGTGTGTGTATTATTTTGTTATTGCGGTCACTGACACGTGTACGTGTCACTTCAGACATAAGCGCTGAATTATGCAGACAAGATGGTCGGCAAATTTTGATTTGATTTATCGCTGGGTGTGGATTTTTACAAGCGGTTAAGGTAACGAAAATGTCAAATCAATGCCATCAAATTACAAACCATTAACATAAAATTAGCATAATTAATTTCGCACCTAAGCACCATGCTCACGCGTTTTGATTAATTTGATTAGTCAGATCTCTATCGATGAAGTGGGTGTAAATGGCTGCAGCACCAGCAATTGCACTTTCCCCAAAACCCACACAACTTGCACACTCATACATCTATTCGTATAGATGTAGAAGGGAACGAAGGACAGCTGACACAAGCAGATCAAAATTACGACATACTTGGCACAAAGTTGAAGTATCTAAGTGCTGACTGTACTTTCAGTAGTTTATTATATTTGTGTAGTTTTTCACATCAAGTGGCTCTTGAGCAAAAGTTTTTGGTTAGACAAAGCTAAGCAAATACTTGCGAGGAGTTTTAATTGAAAGTTTTATATTTGGAACACACTAGAATGTATTGCGAAATGCCTTTGCAGATTTTGAGGACTGCAAGCAATGGAATAAATTTGCAAACAGTGTTGAATGAAATATGCAAACTCTTATCGAATGCAAAAAAAAAACTTATATAAATAAAAAAGCTGTCAACAACGAGATACTGTTAATACAGGAATAAAATAAGTTTGTATATCAAACAGAATAGAAAAACTTTGTTTACCGGTGTGATTATATCGCTTTCAAAAAAGAAAATAAGGATATCAGCATGTCAATCACTTGTTCATTAAATAAAAGAATATGTGTATGTATGTAAATTTTCGTGCAGCTTGTTTTAGCTTCATTTTGAATATGCTTTAATTGTACATGTATGCATAATTTAAATCAAGAACATTTTTGCAATTTGCATCAACGCTTGCATCACCCAGTCCATCAGTCAGCCAGCGTGAAATATAGCCCTTAATAGGAACAAACACATAAACATACCTGTACATGAACATAGATACATCAATCTTTTAACTATTCATATTCACATTCTTACATTAAAGTTAAACATTTTAAAGCTGACAGCATAGCTAGCGCTTAACTTGATAACAGAAAACAAAACAATAAATGCTGTATGTCAAGCAATTTTATAATGGTTTGTACCACGTACACTGTTAAGCTGGCCAATTACCAAAATCAATGACAACAACAACAACAAAATAGCCACATATTGCAGTGTACAATATTTGTTATTATTATTATTATTTTCAAGAAATAACGATTCAGCATGTAAAATTAAAGAAAATAAAACAAGAAAGAAAAAAACCTTGCGCACTTTTGATAATTGGCTGCACAGCAGAGTCAGGACATGAGCGCACACAGACCGACAGATAAAAAAGGCAGGGAGGAACATCATGTACTCGCAACGCATAAAAGAAATGAACATAATTGCTTGTTTGTGCTTAATGTACCCTAACATTGCAGCACTTGGGCTTGTCAGTTAGTATAATGTAAAGTTTTGCACAAAATGCAGAGCCTGGCTAGAGATGTGGCGAGGCATGCAAAGATACGTGTTGAGAGTGTGACTCGTACAATGGGGCAAATAAGAACTTAATGAAGCATGACATGTACACTAAGTGAGCGATTATCATTCAAGAGCTATAACAAATGCCACATTTTTATAAAATAATATGCTATTAATTTGCTTTGATGGACGTTCCATAAGAAATAAGTTGTTATAAGCAGCTTGATATATTGATATTTGTATATCATATACATATAAAATCTTAAAAAGATTCTATCGCAAAAAGCTTATAATGTGTCCACAATGCGCTGTTGTGTGGGTAAATGCACAATTTTAAACTCTAGATTATGTCCCCCAAACTAAACAGAACTGAAGTTGAACAATAACAAAAAACTATAAGCGCCACACCAAGTGCAAGTGCGGCTTGGGCAGTAGCTGCAGAAAGTGCAGAAAGACAAGCGTTGCAAGAGAACAGCCAGATATGCAACTTTGCACATATGTATGTAACTATATGCTGGGCTGTCTTGAGTGTTTGAGCCAAAGATTAAATGGTGTTTATGGCTGCACCGAAGCAGCTCTCGTGCGCATTTGGCTCTGTCTCTGTGATACTTTTGACACTTTTGCAAAATTTATGAGTGCAAACACTTTTACACATACGCAAGCTTAGAAGTTTTGCAAGCCATAGTATATTTTACACAATAGATAAATAAGCAAAATATTTGTAATGCAAATGCAGTGCAATATATATGTAGACATCTATGCATTCATAACTTATTTCTTATTCTGTTTGAAATGTATGTTTTGTTTACAGGGTTGGACCTGGCCTAAGATGGGTAGCGTGCTTTTTGCAGCTGTCTTCATAGCATTACATTTTGCCACCGGCGGCCTGGCCAACCCAGATGCTAAACGTCTCTACGACGATTTGCTGAGCAACTACAATCGACTCATACGACCCGTTGGCAATAATTCCGATCGTCTGACAGTCAAAATGGGTCTGCGGCTGTCACAGTTGATCGATGTGGTAAGTACATTTTACAACATTTTTTTTTTACTAAATGCTAATTTCCATATTTAAGGCCTTTTAAGATTATTGTTAGATTTATCGCACATAATTAATGAAAAATCTGCTGTAAAAATGTTATTCTCTACTGATGTAGTTAAACAACACCAATTGCTGCTGGCTAACGGAAATGACATTAATTTGTTGTTAATGATGATGACATTAAAGTTTAGCTGTCATTTCTTTGACAACTGAGCTGCTTGACTGCTTATCAAATGACAATCAAAGCAGATTAATTTGCAAAGCCAACAGCGTGCCGGTAAGCAAGCAAAAGCGAGCATTTGTACACGCTGTGTCTTAGTATCAGCGGCGTAATTAATAACTGTTTACCGAACGCTTAAAAGGCAGTCAAACTAAGCCATGCCAATGCCAGTGTTTAATCATACACCCACCACCTACCACCCACACTGGCCAGACAACATTGTTTGCATAATAAATCAATGAGCTTTTGCGATTTATAGTACATCGACTGATGATTGTTTTGTTGATTAAGTCTGCAATTGCAGTTGGGGCCATGCACACGGCTCAATCAAGGCAGCAAAAATTGCGCAATATATCAAAGGGCACCAGTGCCTGGGCCAAATTGTGTTAAAGCAACAAACAAAAAAAAAACAAGAAAAAGTAGTAAAACTCCAATTGCCAGCAGAGTCAAAAGCAGCAACAGCAGCAACAGCAGCAACATCAGCATCAGAGCAAGCAAATGGCCCACAATCTTCTGCTCGGTTTGGATGCACATGACAACCGGAAATGGGAAACCGGCTAACAGTTACGTGTACTGTGTGTTGGCCACACAGTAGCTGAGCTTTACGGCTCCCTCCTGCATTTTGGCCTCATGCTTCCTGCTTTCTGTTGCCTGCTGCTGCCAGCTTGGGCTCCTTTTTTGCTGTTATAAATCACGCGCTAAGCACCAAGACCACTAAAAGGCATGCCAAACAGCAGTCAGGAGCAGCAGCAGGAGCAGGAGCAGTCATACCAATGCACATTGGGTTATGGCATCTCAATACCTACCCAAATTCAAACTTTGTTCGCTGCAATGGGCGGTCTCCAGTGCACAACATTTTCAAAACATTCACGCAATGTTTCTTTTCTTAAGTTTCTTGCAATAATCCTTATGGACTTAGCGCACGTGATTGGAAGCAATTTCCAACTATATTCCATAAAGTCATTATGTCAAATTGTATTGAAAAAATTTAATACTTAAACAAGTTGAATACGCTCAAAAAGATCAAGTAAAACCAAGTTAAAATCAGTTTAGATAAATCAATTGTATATATTAAATATATAACATTTCCCAAGCCTTATTTATTACCTTTCTATTTTGTACCTATTTTTGTTTATTGTTTTTTGTCACACTGTACTAGATAGAGGCGCTGGGCATCTGGTATAAGGTGCTTATAAGCGAAATTGCTTTTATGTATGTGTGTGTGTGCGTGTGTTTGTGTGTAGCACAGACGCATACAAACGCAGGGTAATATTGCACATACGTTCAGTGTGCTGGACTGGTAACCGGCCAAAAGGTATTCGCAGAATTTCTTTTATTGCACAAGTCAACTGGTCACCTTTGGTTGTTCTTGTTGTTGTTGTTGTTGTTGTTGTTACATAGCTCATTGTTGATTTGGTTGCTATAGTTGTTGCCTGCCATTCCTTATTGGCGTTCAATTCCTTGAAAATGTTATTGAACAAAATCAGTGCACTTTGTTCCATCGACTTTTACTCAGATTGAAAATGGCAATCTTTGGTCACAGAGAGTCATACAAACTAAACGAACAAACAAAAACACAATTGACTTCGACCAGATGCGTTTAAGTTCGAATTTTTAATATTACAATTTCCAACTGCTTGTGTTCTACCCCGCAGGCAAGCATCAGGCAGTAAGAAGCTTTACATGCTTATTACTAACGCAGAGCAAATGCTCATTCAAGTAAATTATGGCCTGAAGTACGTGGCGAGTGCATGTGGCAGAGATAGAGCAAGTTGCACAGAATAGTTGAGACCAGCTTAACTGTTGGTTGCTATGTTACTGGGTCCTCAACGTAATCGTATAAATACTGAAGCTCATAAATTGAAAATGCAGTATAGAAACATAGATTCAATTTGATTTCAAAATTGATTCCAAGTAAGCCTAATATATCAGTAATAGTTGAATTTAAGCAACATTTAAATTAGACCAATAACATAATCATAAACAAAATGAATACAATGCAGAGGCAGAAAACTTAACTTTTGTTAGATGCTGGGTAAAAATAAACCAAACTTTCTAATAAACATCACAAAAAAAGATCGGATACAACAATGTTCAAATAAACAAGAATATTTTAGAACAGTTTGCTATGCACTTTTTCTGCATGAATTTAGAATGAATATATTATTTTTCTATTATTTTTTAATCCTTTAATATAAACATTACAATGGTCCGACTTAAATTTGCAACTGCCGCATTTGACTTACTTTATTCAATGCTTAAGCATTTAGCTGGAAGCTGAGAACATTTTTATTTTCCAGTCTTGCTGCTGTATTATTGCAAACTTTATTTACAGCAAACAGGAAATTCGATTTAAATTGTAAACAAGCCCAAGACGAGAACGTGGCTAAATCCCTAGCACGGCCCAAGCCCAAGACCAAGCCGAAGCCCACCGGCCACAGGCGCAAAATGCAAATTCAGTTTGTAGCTGCAGCAGCAGCTGCTACTGCCGCCTGCTTTAAGCTGTAGCTTAAGCAATTTAAACACTGTATATCCTGCATCCGGTTTGGGGTAATGCAACCGACAGCCGCAGCTCTCTCTCTCTAAGTGTGAATAAGCAAGCAAGCCGCAACAGCAATAACAACTACACCAATTACAATAGCAACAAACCCAGTTAGGGGCTGTAGCTGTAACTGCAGAGCTGTAGGTGTGAACTGACACAGGGACATGGACACGGACATGGCCACCCAGTTGCTAAGACAGACAGAGGAGATGAGGTTGGGACTGCTGCTGCTGCTGCGGATGCCGCACATAAAGCATAAAGGATACGCGTCCTAGACGCCGCTGCTGCTGCAATTTTATCTCTGCCTTATGCCGCAACGGTTGTCTTTGTGCCTGGGTCTTGGCTTTGTCGTTTTATTGCCGGTCTTCCGTGTCGCCCGCATCTAATGACCTTTTAGACGTTCAGACTCTCAGTCGTTCAAGTTGCCGCTGGCTGCCAACTGGGAAGGCACTAAGCGAGTGATTAGTAGGTCGCCAACCAGTGTCTACACACACGCTGACAAAATCTATTAACACTACGTATGCCAACACGTATTGCTGGACACATCACTTAAAAACAATGGATAGATTTTTGTAAGATTTGAAGTTTTTGTGCCTTTAACAAAAACGCATCCAAAATAATAACAAATTATATAAATAGCTGGTGATTGATGTCCTTCTATCAAGCAAAACAAATTTTTTTTTTTAAGTGTAACTAATGCTATGGGGCATCGGGCATCTAGTTTTCTGGTTTTAGCACCAACCTTATCTGTCTGTCTCGACGGAAAAAGCTTTACGGCGCATCATTATCATTTTGTCGTTAATTACATTTTTCAACGCTTAAGTGATTTATTCCGCAATTTTATCGTTTTCTAATTTTTTTTTCTTTCGAGTCTCCTATGCAGCATACTAGCCTACCGCCAATGTATTTACGCTTAATGAGTTGCTGTTGCCGCATGCCACCTAAATAAATATGAAAGGAAAGCAGTTCCAGTGCCATAAATATAATGAGAGCAACAGCCAAGCAACTTGACATGAATAAGAGCAGGGGATCCGGAATAGAAAGCCGTTTTGTGTGTGTTTTGTCGTGCGTGCATCTGTTAAGACACAAATTAGAGCACTTTGCCCGGATGTTGATGATATAGTTGAATTACTCGAGGCAAATGCTTTTAACAAACAAAAAAAAAAAAAAAAACATTTAGATAAGTATGGTAATAGATAAAAGAAAGAAATTTTTAGTTGTGTTCCCGATTTGTTCTGTGCTTTGATATATGTTTTGCACAACATATTTATTAGTTTGATATCCAATAATTAATGCTGATGTGACGCATTCTTTCCACTTTATCGACTGCTTCAAATGACGCATATAACTTTATAGTTAAGCTTACTCTTGAATCCACAGCGCGTTTTAATGCAACGATGCTTAAAGTTTATGCGTTGTTTAGCAGCTCTTAGCTTTAATTGCAAAAGCCATTCGACCCCAATACCCAATTCCATCCTAATCTTGATTCCTTTTTCGTTCTTTTCTGCACCACATAAATTGATTAAAACTCAATGATGCTTTAAGAGTATACGGTCTCCAACAAGGACTACGACTGTTTCTTATTGCTGCAGCTCACTTCAAACAAACCAGCTGCAGCGCCATTTAACCCAGGACATGCCATTGGCAACCACTTGACAGCCAGCAACCCTACAAAGCCCGCTACCCCCGCCCCCCAAACGCCTTAGCAGCCCCAACAACAACAACAACAGCCCCAAACAGTTTCCACACCCTGCACACTCCGCTTGGCAAATTTGAAACGCATTTGTTAACCGACACCAGAAGCAGTTCAGTTGTTCAGTTCACTAAAAAAACATTCGACCGTCGTAAAGATTTTCAATTTAATGCTCCTTCCCACTCAATGCTCAAGTTGTCACAAATGCTGAGACCCTGCAGCAAACTTCCACCTCGAGCTATTCAAGCAATTGATATATTGCTTATACCCTATGCATTGTGTTTTGATTGGTAAGTTGGTTAGTTGTTAGCAAATGAATAGAACAGAATAAAAATGATTTATTAACACATGTGCAATTTAAATTGTTTGTTTCTTTAAAGCACATTTGAATTATTTGTGCCAATTGAATTGAATTTTTACTAACAAATTTATTTTCAATTTATTTTCGTTGCAGAATCTAAAAAATCAAATTATGACCACCAATGTGTGGGTGGAGCAGGTAAGAAAAACTTTTCTCTTTCCACTTTATTTTAAACTATTTAAAAAGTGTGTATTGCCATTTTATGATTTGGTTTGCTGGCAAACTCCCAAAACGGTTTCCGTGAAACATGAATACACCATTTGCACGCTTCGCTGGTGCCAAATGCAAAAATTGTTTGCGTTCAATAATGACAATTTGTGACCAGCACTTGCCACTCTGCTGCAGCTATTTGGACATGTGCATTGGCTATGCGCTAATGCGCCAGTTGGCCAGTTGGCCAGTTGGCCAGTTGGATTTACAATAACAGAACGGGAATAACCGAAAAAATATATATATATATATTTGCGAATAAAGTATATCTATTGTCTGCATTAAGAGTTTTTGTCGAGCTGCTTTTAAGCACTTGAATAGAGCAGCTTTAAAGTTTTTGCATAAAATATGCACACAAATCCCCAGCACAAATTGCAGTCAATAGCTCTTGAAAGCTTATGCCAAGTTTCTGGTTACCCAATTGACAAAACAAAAGCAAACCCCAAAATTACATATAAATTATGCATCGCATCTGTTTTGTGTATTTGAATACCAAAACTGTGCACAAACATTTTAAGCTATTATCATTTTGGTCTCATTATAAATAAAACTCGCCGCTGTTCAAGCAAACAATTTCACCTTAAATTCGCCAAACTTTGGAAATTATACAGCGAAATTAAAGAGAATATATTGAAAAGTAATATAAAGTTCAAGCATTAATAAAATGCGGCAATTTTTCAACTGCGTAATTAATAAAAGAAAATATTTACATGCCACAAAAATTAAAAAAACACTTACACATAATTAAGTTAAGGTTTTTCGAGTGAATTCGGAATGCGAAAAATAATTATTATAGTTGCATTATTTGCTGTTTGTTATTTCTGTTGTCATTCACTGCAATTTATGTCTGGCTTTAGTTACGTTGCACGCTCATAAATACGCAACATTATGTCAATAAGGCCACAAATACGTGCACCCGCATAAATGTGGTGTGTGTGCATGTGTGTGCGTTGGCATGTGAGTTAAGAGATAGGCTTAAGCCGCATTTTCTCAACCATGCACAGAGCCACAATAAAATGAGCAAAACACTAGCTTTGCCACGTTTGGATAATTTGTATTATAACAATAACTATTGCTGTTGATTGAAATGAATTTGTGTAGCATGCATGTATATTAATTAGTTGCCCAAATGGCGACTGAACAATCAGTGATTAAAAAACCACATATTATTTGGCATTAGCCAGAAACGTGAATTAGTTAAATTAAACAATTCTTAACACGAAGCACGTTTGATAGTATTCAACATAGCTGTATAGGATGATTATTATGTGCTTAATGGGATTCGCATCTGAAGCGATTATAAATTTTAATTATTGAAAAATTTCATGCTTTGCTAACGTTTGAGAGCGCTTCGATAATCCATTGTGAATTACAAACAGTGCCCACGCGGCATACACAACAATATGTGTGGTATTCAACATTATTATTACAGTACCATGGTGCTTATGATATCGAGATACCCTATCGCAAGATGTACAACTACTATTCAAATTGGTAAAGCTAGATATGGGATGCGAGAAGACAGCCTGTTTCAATTAATGTAGGAGCCCGCTTTTAGTTTGGCCAATGGCAGAGAGACTACTGTAGAAGTAGCGTGCAATTGTGTTGTGAAAATGTAATTAAACGCCAACAGCTTAGCGACCAATAAATTAATGCATAATTAATGGAACGCAATTGAAACATTATATGCAATAACACTAGCAGCCATTGAGCATTCTGCTGTACCACAATATCAAATTCAATATTCATCTATATGCAAATTATCTAGCCAAGTGCTTTGGCCAAGGGACAAATTTATTTAACCATAAATTATAGCATTTTGCATTCATTTCAATTTCTATACCTATTTATAACTTGAAATAATATCATTATTTTGCAAGGCCATTTTTTAGATAATAAATTGAATTTTGTGTTTTTTTTTTTGCGATTTTTATTATTGCAGGAATGGAACGATTACAAATTGAAATGGAACCCGGACGATTACGGCGGTGTAGATACGCTGCATGTACCCTCAGAGCACATATGGCTGCCGGATATAGTGCTTTATAACAAGTAAGTATTTATACATTCAATTATCAGTTATGGTTAGATATGGGCGTTTTTGGTAAGGGTTGATAATATATTTTTTTTTGTAAGGTCTTTGGCGCCCGTAACCATTTGCATAATTGGCCAATGGGCGAGACGGGCGCATAAATCAAAGCGCACAGTAACGCTTGCAATTTATCAGCCGATGATTAACGTATTTTTATTTCAATGTAACATGAGTGTTGGCCAAGGTTTCGATGTGCGACTAGGAAGCGCTACAGGCCTTTATGCAAAACATAAACTGGCTGCCAACTCGTCAGCTTGCTCAAATTGGACGTTTTATTTTGCTATGCTCGATGTAATTATTATAATTTGCCTTGTGTCGTATTTCACTTGGAGTGAAGCCAGCAGTGTTACAGTGGTATGAGTGATAAAGAAAACAAATCAATTTAATTACATTTTGTATTCTGTTATAAATATTTACTTTACTTGCATTCACTTATTTTGTCTCTTTCCATTCTTTTTGTTTTTATTTCTATTAAATTTAAACGCACATTTCTTACACCCATGGCGTATACATATTTTATTACAATGACCTATGACAGCAGCATTTTTATTTGTACATCTAAACAAAGGTCGTATATCATAAATTCTTTTATTGTGTTACACAAATTCCTTTTGTACAATGCTTACAATTGGTAATGGATTTTTGTCGCGAGTATTTCGCATTGTTTCCACTGTTCCGCTTGCGTTGGCCAGCCAACACTTGACTTCCTCAATGTGGCTGGCTGGCACTTTAGTGCCTACAACACCAGGGAGGACATCGCTCCTTTGGCAGATCGGCTTACGCGCTTTCATTTCTCCTCCCGTTCATCTTGTTTTGGCCCGCTGGCTGACTGGCTGACTGGCTTGACTTGGCTGGCTGGGCTATACTGGGCAACTATTCGCAAAGCATACTTTTTTGGGGTATATGTGCTTTGGCAGAGTCATAAAAACTCGTAATTTATTGCTTGGAAAAAGCTTAAATTTCATTTGCCAACAACGACAAAAGCATTGTCGTGTTGTTGTGCGTAACTATAGCAACTCCATGTTACTTATACACTGTTATTCCTATTTATATATATATCACACATACAAACTGGAGTGGCTCGAACGCATTGTCGTTTGCTGTCACAGCCGCCGCCAACGTGGACATTTTTTAAACTGCAAAGAAAATATATAAAACGAAATAAAAAATAAAAAACAATTTCTACTGGCTATAATGAAGCAATGCTTTGGTAAGTCGTTCATTCCCTTGTGAACAGTACCATTTCCTCTCTCTCCTCTGCAGACGCATCAAATTTAAGTTAAAGTGCTCTTTTGTTCGCTTTGAACACTTGTAGTTAATTGTGTTTGGTCAAAAGGAATTGCCTCTATAAAGTCAATTTAACTTGTTCTCAACATCAGGCTTGAGTAGTTCTTGAATGTTACCCCTTAAAAATGCAAGAACCACGCTTTGTTAGAAATAGTTTTGTTCATAAAAGAAAACATTTGAACAAATATTACTTTTAGTAGAATAAATGATTTTCAATTGATATTTATTTTCCAGTTCAGATTTTTTACGAGTGGAAAATATTAAAGCGTATTTGGAACAATTTAACAACTGCTACAAATTAAGCAGAAAATGCAGCAGCAAACAAAGCCAAACCAAAACAACACTGAATGTTGCAATAAAAAAAGTTTTACTACTGCTGTTGTAATCTTGAATGCAAATACATATTCCCATGTTTCTGTCTGTTGTGCGCTGAAAATGCGTTTTTTTTCACAATTGCAACGAAACTGCAGCAATATTTTACGTTGCCAACTTTTTGCTGGCCAAGACACAAACGCACAGCGAACACACACACACACAGGCTGAAAGAGACAAAAGAGTAGCTGGAGCGAACTATTCGACGAAATTGCGTCCATTTGTATGCAATAAAAAATGTTTAATTGCCTGCTAAATGCGAAATAGCCACAGCAAATAGTTGCGCGAAGCCTTTGTAAACGCATATCAAAACAACAATATGAACGCACCACACAAAATACCTGAAATCGTGAGCCACTTAACCACACGCACACACACAGGAAGAGAGAGAGAGAGTGGGAGAGAGAGCGAGGGACAAGCGGAGAAGCACACGATGTTGGCCTATAAAAGTAATGTTAGGCTGTTCGGCCTTTGGAAACAAGCGTCAAAAGTTGTTATTTATTGGACTCAGCCTTCAGTTCGGGCGCTTGTTGTTCTAATTGTTTGTGGCACAACTGTATAGTGAGCCCCTTGGCATTCGTATGCGGCACGTTTGTCAATTTTAAATTGCAATTTTGGTCCATTTGCAAATGTACAGCAAAGAGACAGATCGCTCTATATACTCTTAAATGTATGCCATAGGCTTTATCTGCTGACCAGGCATAATTAGTAGTCGTAGTACTCGTATGTATGTATGTTTGTGTGCTTCAGCGTGCTCATTAAATACGCATCGAAACCGAGATACCGTTAACAGCATTCACTTCTCGCTCTATCTTTTGGATAGGCCAGCCATTAGGCTAGAGCACAGGCACTAGCAAAACTTTTAGGCCCCGAATTCTATTCAATGACAACATAGCACAAGAACAACAGAAACAAAGGCAATGGCAACGACACTGTTTATATTTGTGAAAGCCGCTTAATTCCAGCAATTAATTTTCATGTTGATCCAAGAAATTAAAATCGCACTCGAGCGACAGCGCCTCAATGATGTCTGTGCTGCCTTTGTTTCGGTTTGGTTCTAGATCTGGTTTGGCTTGGGGCCTACAATTGATTGCAATTGGTGGCTGCTGCGGCTCGTGGTATGAATCGCTTAATGGTTTCTAAGCATTATTTGGTAATATTTGAAAGCTTTTCGCAGCGTTACAGTGCCAAAAAGCTCAGACACAATAAATATTAGGGCTTTATTCAGAGTCTGCTTTTGAATATATTTACCATTTGGTTGGAGTGCCAAAAAATTCATTCAAGTAGCTTTTCGGCTATTAAGATGACAATTTTGGCACGTTGAACTTAAGCTGATTACTAAAACAATAAAATTTTACAATATTAATAACATGTTCTTCATGCTTGTCTTATTACATTTTGTACTAACTTTAGTTTTAATCTTTTTTTTCTAATGTATACATAATACTTACGCCATTGCAATGTCATTCGTACCCACTTTATTTAACTTATTTCTTTATCTTTAAAACCATTAGCTACAAAACGGAACTTAACTACTTTCTACCTTATGACTGCATTTGGCATGCTATTAGTTTTAATACCAACCGAGCCACAGCATTATTTGAAAAACCTTCTAAATGCTTACATTTTCCATATGTATGCGTATGAGTGGGTGTGTTTGTGTGTGTGTGTGTGTGTGTGTGGCAGTTATGTATAAGGGAATATAAAAAAAAAAGAATTACGCAACTGCTGGATCAACCAAAATTGTAGAACTAATTAAAAATACATTTTAGCTTCTAATTACAAATTTATTTTAAATACGAAAATTGCCTCTAATGTTGTTTTTGGCACTACCACGCCCACGGCAAATGGCTCCAACCACCAACAGCAACCAACCTAACACCCGTGCTGTCCATTAGCAATGAAGTCCTTAGGCGTTGGTCGTGGCAAAGGCATAGAGAGTAAGCCATTGCCATAGCCACTGGCAGACAGACTCCTGCACTAAATACGTAACCAAAAGCAAAGCTTCTTTAAATGTTATTACAACAATGGCAACAACAGCAACAGCAATAGTAGCAGCACCAGCAACAGCAGTGGCATAAGCAGCAACAACGATGTTGCCAAGCCATTAATGGCTGAAAACCATTTAAAATGGCCGATGGCGCTGCAAAAAAAGCACAGCGTGAAAAAAGAAGGAAATTCTATATATAACGAGAACAAAAGTTTATAACCAAACCGAAAAACCAAAACCACGCCTGGGGGTCACCACAATTGCAGCCATTATCTTCACGGTGATTCAGTGGTGCGCGATGACACTCACACACACACAGGGAGAGGGGGGCAATGCGGCGTATGAGTACCCAGGCTCTATGGCTACAGCCGCTGACTGCGGCTATCAGCGCGTTAATCTGAACGCCACACAGAGCGCCATCTTTTGGCTAAAGTTGAATCTGAGAGCACAGCCAATCCGCAGGCGTTCAAAAAGTTTTCGCTGACTTTGCTTCAAGTACACGGTCTGGCAGCCATTTTTATTTCTATATAAATCTAATGAAAGATAATGAAATTTTATTTCGTTTCTTTTGATTTCCACACAGTTGATGCTGAAAACTAAAGCAGTTGCAAACCAGAATGTTTTTATGTCATGCAAACAGACACCAAAAGAAGGAAAAGAAAAAAAACCAGCGAGAGAGAGAGAGAGAGAGGGACATGAAGGAAGCTGACCTCCTCCATAATACACAATAATAGAATTAAAGTGGCTGCGACAGAGTGTGGAACGAGTGTTTTGCTGGGTGTGTCCAGGGTGCTTTTTTGGGTTCACAAAGTTCAGCTGATAATAAAGTTGTCAACAGCATTCATTTAATTAAAGAAAACAAAGCCAAAGCCATGGATGGCACTTGGGGAATAGAAATACTCCAATGTATGTATGTAACACGATGACAACCGAGCAGTGAGAGTAATGTAGACAGATTTAAATAAGGATAGGTGGTGTGTGTTATTCTGTGTGTGGGTGTGGGTGTGTGTGTGTGTTTTGTGTGGGGTGTCGAGCAGCCAAAAACCAAGAATTGTGTCTACCGCAATATAATGCCAGAGCTGAGATTTATGGCGTTAAGTTAATATGGCCGCCGGAAATGGTAATGTGGGTTTCGCTGACTGTCTAAGCATCTGTATCTGTGTGTGTGTGTGAGTGTGTGCTTGTGCTTGTGTTTTGTTGTTTTTAAGCTTTGTGCTTAGAACGTTTTAATTTAAAAAAAAAGATATACCAAAGCTTTAGTCTTTTGTAAAACAGCTTTTAACTAACATCGATAATAAAAGTTGGCATTCAATATGCAAGTTCGCAATGCAATATCAATGTTGAACTTTTCCTTCAATGAACACATAGATGAATAAATAAAATAAAATATTTTTTATATATTTTGTAAAATGTTTGCAACGTCAAATCTATGACCACATTTCCTGTACTGTGTGCAGTTGAAAGTGCAGAATAAATAAATGCAAAGTGTCAGAATTGTGGCAAACCCAACATGTTGGAACAAATTTATTGGCTACTCTGAATACGAGCGACAGCTACAAAATATAATTCAAAGAAATGCACAGAGAAATGCTTCATTAGAATAATGTTCAAGGCAATATTTGCCAGAAAACACTTAACTGAAACTAGAACAAACAAAAAAATCAGTTGAATATTAAAATATAATAAAATAAAAAGGTTCATTGATTAATTAACAAACGAATTTTTGTTTTCAATCATCTTTGCAGCGCCGATGGCAACTATGAAGTGACAATAATGACAAAAGCAATTCTACATCATACGGGCAAAGTGGTTTGGAAACCGCCCGCCATTTATAAATCCTTTTGTGAAATTGATGTCGAATACTTTCCGTTCGACGAGCAGACATGTTTCATGAAGTTCGGCTCGTGGACTTACGATGGTTACATGGTAAGTGAAAGTACTCAAATACATACTGTTTCCCATACTTCAAAACAAGAGAGAGAATGCTGTCAATCAATCTAACTGGCTCAGCTTGCAACTGTAAGCCATCCATCAATACTGAAATAAGGGAGCTCAGCGTATTTAAACCGCTATCTCTCTCCCTTTCTCTTGCTCTGTTTTCTGTACTATCTGATTGACTGGCTGCTAATCAAACGCTAATCAAACGTTTAAGTCGATTATAAAAGAATTACATCGAAAAAAAATTCAATGGTTAGCTCGAAGGCGTGGCACATGGGAGCAGTTGCTGCCTGTGGTGTTTGAAGAAATGAGTTTTTAAACATGTTACAGCCAGGCAAAAACTCTGACTGTGACGACCTTGAAAAATGGCAAAACAAACGGACTCCCCGACTCATCGACAATTGATTGTTCGGAATAAAGGTTGCCTCACAAAAGGGGGCGTGGCTAACTGAAGGCTGCCAGCGCGCGTGTAGCTGTTATATATTTATTTATTTCAATACTGTTGTTAATGTTTATTGTGCTATTGTACACTTGACACGTTTCGTTTGCTCGTTCGCTGGTTGGCATGCTATAAATCACATCTCTCTCTCTCTCTCTCTCTCTCGCTTACTTACACACACTTGAACAGCTGTGACAGCTGCATGTGTGTGTGTGTGCGTGTGTGTGAGCGTATGCGTAGAAAAGATAACAGCCAGCAGCTGCGTTTAATGAACCAGCCACGCCTTTTGAAAAGTTTTTGGGACTCGTTTGTCAAATGGCGACAACAATATCGAAACTGACACATAACAACAAATGCAATAACACAACGAAGCAATAATACACTTGGAGTACTGTAAATCGTTTTCGAATTTAAACTGCTGTCAAAATGAAAACGTTTTCTGCTTAACAGCAGTTGTAAATTAACATGGCACGTTTCTTGATATGTGAACTGTTCCTTAGTTCTTCAAAGATTTCCCGAAGCAAAACATTCTAAGCAGCAGTTAAAATATCACGTATCTGCTATTTGGTATGAAGCATGCAAAAACTTTGAAAATCTTACGCTTTTAAATAGTCGTGCTCAATATAAAGAGTAAAAGAATGAAGACTAACACTTTAGTTAGGTCTAGTATTTTATAAGGTATCGTTATGGCTAGCATTCCTTTGCTTTTGATAATAAATACATACATTTATACATAGATACGTTAATAGGTATAATTTTTTATTTATTTTTTTCCTTTTGCCAAATAAGGCAAATTCACGCATCGGAAGCTTTAACATGCTTCATTGATTTTAACTTTATAAACACACGCGCACTCACACACACACACTCACACACACACGCATGAAATGAGTATCCTGCCTGGCCATATATAAAAATTGTTGCCGGTTGATTTCGTCGCTTATTCTGAATTCTGTCTGTGCCAATTTACAGCATCAGCGTAAATGTATTACGAGGCATTAATGATGTTACCGTAATGGTTGGGAAGTAATTGAAAATTGTGTAACTGTTGGTGCGTGTGTGTAAGTGTTTTTTTAATACAAACAAATTGATTTCATTCAATTAATAACAGTCAAAGTGTAAAATCTGAAATCACACAAACAAAAAACAAATAATACAAATCCTATGATCTTCTGAAAATTGATGAACCAAATCAAATGAGCATGACAACCATTAGTCATTCGAAATGATGACTTACAGTAGCTTATAAAATAATAATATATCACATGCAACCCAGGGATATGGGTTCCATGAGACAGAAGCTTACAAAAATAAATGAGCAACACCTATAACAAACATTACTAACAAGAGGAGGCAACAAAATAAACTGGAATGAATGTTAAAACGGAAAATGTCATTTACGTTTAGTGCCGTGCACGTGATTGAAACTTATCACAACAGCTGCCATTTTCATCTTCATCTTCCTTCACATCGTCAATTTTATTCTGCCAGCAACGATTCTTAAAACGAACACGAAGCAATCGCAATTCGTAGCGCCATTGACGATTGTCAAAAATTTGTCAAAAGTACGAAAACGTTTTCAGCATTCGCCATTGTACACCTGGAGGAGGTTAGATGAAAATCAGCATCACCTTTGACTTACCCCCACGTAATTCATTGCACCGGCTGTTTGGCAAACCAAAGCGTCATTTTAGTCGAATCTTGAGTATTATTGTTGTTTTTTCCTGTTGTCGTTGAATTGGCATTGCTTGGTGGCATTACTGGGGAAAAAACAAATCAATGTTAATGGAAATACAATCGCACAGGTGTTGCATTGTCAAGCATATGGATGCATAAATCACAAAAAAAAGGCAGAAAACAAATAACAGAGCGACATGAAAAGCGTTTTTAATGCCCATTTTGAATTAATTGACGCATTTAAAAAAGTAAAATTCAATTAAGTGCAAAAACCATTTAAGTAGTTTCGCTCGGGTTTAAAATCATATCAAAAGTGTCATGTTGTACATTAAAAAATAATTAATATGAATTAAAAAGCATAAGTAAACAACTTCAATAATATTTAATTGGAATTTTACAAATAAATTGCTGAGTTGTTTTAAACATGTAGAATTGTTATTTTCAGCGGAATTTCGATTGTTAAGTGAAGTCGGAAAAGAAATTTGTTATAAAAATCTATCGGGCTGAAGTAATCGAAAAGGATTAGTTTAAAAATCAATTATTTATTTTTTCAACAGGTTGACCTGCGGCATTTAAAGCAAACAGCCGACTCGGACAACATCGAGGTTGGCATCGATCTGCAGGACTATTACATCTCAGTCGAATGGGATATTATGAGAGTGCCGGCAGTTCGAAATGAAAAGTTCTACAGCTGCTGTGAGGAACCATATCTGGACATTGTTTTCAATCTAACGCTTAGACGTAAAACGCTCTTCTACACCGTCAATCTGATCATACCCTGTGTGGGTATCTCGTTTCTGTCTGTGCTGGTATTTTATCTGCCCAGCGATTCGGGCGAGAAGATCTCACTTTGTATCAGCATTCTGCTATCGTTGACTGTGTTTTTTCTGCTGCTCGCCGAAATTATTCCGCCGACATCGCTGACAGTTCCACTGCTGGGCAAATATCTGCTATTTACCATGATGCTGGTTACACTGTCCGTCGTTGTAACCATTGCGGTGCTTAACGTCAACTTTAGGTAAGTTTTTACACTTTCAGTATATATTGATTTGGAAACATCATTTTTCTATGATTTAGATCACCTGTGACGCATCGCATGGCACCTTGGGTGCAGCGCGTCTTCATACAAATCCTGCCCAGGCTGCTCTGCATTGAGCGGCCCAAAAAGGAGGATCCCGAAGAGGATCAGCCACCCGAGGTGCTCACAGATGTCTTTCATTTACCGCCGGACGTTGACAAGTTTGTTAACTACGACACGAAGCGTTTCAGCGGTGATTATGGCATACCAGGTAAGTTCCTCCCCGCCGCCCACATGCAGCGACTTGAAAAGCAGTTATCCAAGTTCGCACTAAAAGCTTTACTCAAAGCGCACTCACACACTGAACCGAAATTCTGTAAGCACCTTTGTTAGAGTAAACAGAAGTCTTCAGAAAAGTACACGCAAACTTTTTATATAGTATTTGCCTCAGCCTTAAACTTTTTTGTTGTTCGAAAAACTTTGGCATTGCTGCAGTTGCATTTGCAACCAGCTAGTTTCTACTTGCCTAGGTGCTGCCTGCCGTCTTTAAAATTTATTCGTGTTTTGCAACTGGCTTTAGCAGGCGCATTAAGTGAGTAACACGGCGTTTCATATACTACAAGTTGTGCTAAACTGCCAGGCAAGCAGCCAGCTTCCCAAGAGTGTCGAGTTTATATTTCGTTTTAAATATGAACAAGTACATTGAAATAATATGCATTTTAAAGACACCAGCGCCCCCTTGCTGTTGCTCTCCGCTTGCCACAACGCAGAGCGCAAACAATTTATGGCAATTAACGAGCAACTGCACCAGCAACGGACAAGAAGATGCCTAACACACACACACACACAGATAAACACATAGACGCAGAGAGTGAGAAAGAATAAAAGGAAAACTAACAGCCCGACAAGTAGACAAGTTGCATAAGTTGCAAGTGAAAAGTTGCTGCAACTCAGCAAAGAATTATTCGCTTTCTAAATTACTTTTGTATCGTTTTGTCACTGTCGGAACGCCATTTGAGTTGCTCATTAAAAAACATTGTGGCCAGCAGAAAGAGTGTGAAAAAAGAAACAAGTACAAGTTAATATATACTTGAACAGCTAAGAAAGGAACTCTTAAATTTTTGCAAGGACCTATCAAATTTAAAACAGTTTTACTTATTTTATGTAAAACTAGTTGAGTCATTCACAGTTATCAAGTACATACAAAAACCACATTAATTAGCTGTTTGTACCAGTTCATTTACAGTTTACCACTTAATTTTAACTATTCGACACGTAAAACCACTCAGTAGCAGCAGACGCTGCGGAATCGCAGTCAACCCTGAGTAACAAAAAAAGGAAGAGGAAAAAACCACAAAGCTCGAGCTTACGCCATTTGGTGACTACATTTTCGCTCGGTTTTAGCCACTCCAGCGGGCTTTCAATTAATGCTTTTCTTAACACATTTTGCCGGCACTTTTTTCCACTTATTAGTTTTCCCGCAGTTGCAAGAAATGAAAAGATATCGAAACTTGGAAAAGCCCAACCGAATAAATACAAAATAAGTAGAATGCTGCCAACTATTTACAGAGTTTCTTTATTGTTTCTATTGCTGGTGCTTCTGTGCAGCCTTTGTCCTGCACTTCCTTGGGGACATTGTAAAAATAAAATTGCACCCAATGCAAGGCGAAGCACAGAAAAAGTTACAAATTGCATTTGCGCACAAAAAAGAAAAGAAAAGAAAAGGAAGAAAAAGAAACGCAAAATATATAAAAATTGAAAAGGGAAAGCTGCGTAAAAGCTAGCAATTTGATTTACCCAATACTGTTATTGCATCCTGCTTGTGTTTCTCTGACTTTTAAGCACTTTTCCTCACGCTTTGCATTCACCATCTTTAACCTAATTTTCCAGTACTACCCGCCTCTCATCGCTTCGACTTGGCGGCGGCGGGCGGCATTGCCGCCCACTGTTTTAGTGATCCGCCGCTGCCCTCCTCACTGCCACTGCCAGGCGCTGACGACGATCTGTTCAGCCCATCGGGTCTTAATGGGGACATCAGCCCTGGCTGTTGTCCAGCGGCTGCGGCCGCTGCAGCTGCTGCTGCTGCTGATCTTAGTCCCACATTCGAGAGGCCATATGCACGGGAGATGGAGAAGACTATTGAAGGATCACGCTTCATTGCACAGCATGTGAAAAACAAAGATAAATTCGAAAGCGTAAGTACAAACTTGATTGCCCTATTTCACAATTTTTAAGTGCTTGATTTTAAAGACTTCCTACACTCATATGGTCTAGTTAAAACCGAAATTCAATTTCATTTTAAACTTTAAATAGACAGGAGTTGAAAAAGAGATATTAAACAAAAACTTACATAATACTGGCTGGCGAAATCTATTCAATTTTTGGCAGTGCCAAAGGAGCTTGCAAAAATGATGTGGCAACAGACAGTTAGCCAGTTAGCCAAGCCCGTAAACGGACCACGAATCAGCCAATTCGTTGGCATGCCCGAATGCATCGCGACGTGTTTACGCCTGCTCCTGCCCCCCGTTCCCGTTTCCATTCCCGTGCCTGCTCCTGTTTCTGTTTCTGTTTCTGATAACCCGCATTATTCAGCGAGCCATGCAGCCGCTCAAATCACGATGCTTGCATTTCTCTAATCAAAAATTGTAAATGTGGAATAAGGCAGGCAGAAGAGAATGGGAGGAAAGAGTAACTAGGGGAAGGGCGCATCGTTATGTTGAGCCAAATTCGGGCTGAGTGATTGAGTTGTTTGTGCACAAAATGGTTTTCAGCATGCGATGGCAAAGCGCAATTCTGGAATTCAGAGTGCAAGTTTGCCAATCATTGTGGCCACAGCCATTGGCAGGCAATCCCTTGAATCAGGTTTGTTTGGATTTCAACTTTTGCTCCAAAGTTCGAATCAATAACGAAATTGAAATTGATTTGATAATGAATTTGAACAGTGCACTTCGAGTGGATTGAGCTAACAACATTTGTTGATTTGTTCATTCAACAAAATGTATTTCTTAATTAAACTTCTGGTTGTTAATAAATAGCAGGAATACTAAACTACTACAACTTTATTGATTTAATTTATATTAATGCTTAACTACAACTATGTTACGTTTTATTATCTATGACAGGTTGAGGAAGATTGGAAATACGTCGCCATGGTATTGGATCGTTTGTTTCTTTGGATTTTCGCAATCGCTTGCGTGGTCGGCACAGCGCTTATTATATTGCAAGCGCCAAGTTTGTACGATCAATCGCAGCCGATTGATATATTATATTCGAAAATTGCTAAAAAGAAATTCGAACTGCTCAAAATGGGCAGTGACAACACCTTATAACGTCCACTTGGGTTCGCAGCGGGCTGGTGGAATTTAATCATCAGCTCGTTGCGAACCCTGTTCGCCGCCCGCGACGACGATCGTGGATAATATACAATGAGCCAAACCATGAGCGTCGCATCATCAGCGTTATACAACAGCACGAATAGCAACATCAGCAGCAACAGCAGCAGCAGCATCGTTGGTACTGTTATCGAAAACGATAACGATATCGATTAACTCATGGAGCACACTGTATGAAGCGGGGCGAAGCGAACATTGGAAATTGAAATGAAAAACATTTAGAGTACAGAGTCAAGCGAGTCAAGCTAGTTTTGGAGCAGTTGATCAAAATATGTATGTAAAGTAAAGGAAAACATATACTTTAGTGTTGGGTAACGTTAACTACGTTAAATTAACTGCGTTGGAAAATCAACTATGACACGTTGACTGCGAAAGTCATTTAGCCAGCGTTAGCAGCGAGTTTAGATAGTAAGTTTTTGATGAATGTATGTATGGTATGGTCTTGCATGGTTGTGCATGGTGATGTGTGCAGTATGATGCGCATATTGTGACAGCCAGTGTTGTAAAAATAATAAACTTTTTGTAATTTGTATTGTATTTTTGAGCGCCAAAAAGTTCCTTGTTGATTTTTAGTTCTAAAGTTTCATAAAAAAAATAGAACAACAACAAAAACACAACAAAAATGTTTTAAGACGGCATTTTAAAATTAAAAACAAACAACAACAACAACAACAAAAAAGAAAAAAAAACAAACCATATGAAATACATACATATATGTAAAAAGAAAACAAAAAATACAAAGTTGACTGCATGTGTTCAGTGTGTTTGTGTGCGTGCGTTTGAAGTGTTATCGTAATAAATTTTATTCATTTATCTATTTGTGCATATTTATTTTTGCCATTGTTTTTATCAATGTATGAATAAATGTTTGCTGGGGTAAAATTAGCAAATGGCAAAAATTTAAAACTGGTTTTAGCATAAGCTATGCCTAAATCACAAGTAACTAAATTATGATGATCTTAAACATAATTAGCAACTAAGTCTTAATTAGTCTTAGCTAAGCTACATACATTGTAAGCAAAAATTTAAAATTAATATTACAAGAAACCACAACCAAAATGTCAGCCTCAAGGCTTGGACTTGGTCAAATGAAGCGCGAAATTCTGAAATAAATTTAGTTAAATGTTGATAAAAACAAGCATCAAATTTTTAAACTCACACATTTTTACTACAAGAAATACACACTCATATTACCATATGTAAGTATATCCAACGTACAACAACATATATACCATATACTAAAACACATAGTTTAAAGTCAGAAAACACTTAAAGACAGTTAAATTCAATAACTTACCAATTACATAAATGGCATATATGACAAACAACAAAAAATACAATCAAAGCCGCACATGCATAAATAATTGTATGTATATAGAAATAAATAACAAAATGGATAGCACTTTGTTGTAGTAGTAAAACGCTATTCGTTTGTGCACTTATGTCGTTTAACAACTGGCCAAAAACTAATTAAAAAACATTTTCATATTTTGCAAACCAAACCAAACAAAACCGCAACCTAAAATATTTTCTTAATTTGGGCTTAATAAAACTTTTTAAGCTGCAAGCGTGTTTTATTTACTAGCTGCTTAAATATACATATTATCTTGATTTCAAAGCATTTTGAGAAAGGAGATTTTATTTCTATTTTAAACAATCAATCAAATACTATTTAAAAGCCATGATAGTCTGTTAATCAAAGTACTTATTGGCAAAATCAATTTGAAACACAGAGAGTTATAGTTAAAAAGTGCAGAGAGCTAAAGTTCACCTTCAATTTATATGCCAAAGCAAACGAAACTCGCCGCAAGGTTTTTTGTTTGCATTTTTAATTGATTTTGCAAAAGTTTTTGCCACAACAACTACAATAGCCAAATATTAACAACGCGAATGTCTTTGGGCGTCAGCGAGCGCCGCAGGGTATGCAACAAATTAAGTGAGGAATGCAATTTGCCTGCGCGTATCTGTGTGGGTCGTTCGCGTTGCTGTTTGTGCGAGTATGTGCATGTGCATGAGTCAATAAAAAAGCGAAAAGTACACAAAAATTTGCACAACTTGCATGCAAATGGGTAAAGCTAAAAAGAAAAAGAAAAAAAAACCCATAAATGAAAACAACTGAAACTATTAGCAAGGAATGCTGCGACAGCTCTGGCTCTCAGGGTTGTCAAGCTGCTGTTTATAATTGTTATACTTGTTGTTGGTGCTGTTGTTTATACTGACTTGACTTTGGTTTGGCGTTTTGTGCGTGTGAAGTGGCAAAAAGTTTAATTAAAATTCCTAATCGAAAATATTCAACATTTGTGAATGTGTAATTAAAATAGTTTTGCAAGCCAACAAATATGCAAAAGCTAAAGCCAAGTTTCAACAAACGCAAACGTATTTAAATAAGCGCATACAAATTAGTTTTGTATATATGCAAAAGGGCTTAACGCACTTCTATCAAACTATTTGCTGCAAGTGTAATTGGCATCTAGTTAGAAAACCAAATAAAGAGTGTCAGTTAACTAAAGCATGTGTCAGACTATGAATGTAGTTAGAATGTCGTATGCTGATATATATATATATATATAGCTCTCAGATTTTACGTTTTTACTTACTTTGGTTTGGTTTAATCGAGTGCGGAAATGCGAATGCTGCAGCTAACGGATATAACGCCATTATTCTTAGCAAAATGCAGTCGAGTGTTAATGGCAAATTAACTTAAGTTGCAGAAACGAATAGCATACACATACATTCACACACACACACATATACACACACAAGTAATTTACAAAAAAAAAAACATAAATAGCAACAATAAGAAGCAACCACAAACATGTAAAACGGAATTAAATAAATTAAATTTAAATAGCAACGCCATTTTGGTGTATTTAAATGTAAATTGCATAAAAATCAACAGTTAACATTTTTTAAATATTTAGATATTAAATAAACGTAATATAAATGTTGTTAAAAAGCAAAAAAAAAAACAAAAAACCAAAAACAAAACGAATATCATAAATCAAATTAAATTATTAATTAAAACACACACAAACAAATTGCATAAGCATTTAAAAAACACACATACACATAAACATTCAACCACAGAGCAGACCCATAATAAAATATGATAATTGTACATTGAATAATTACATCAAATATTAAAAGTATTCAACTGAGCTTATAAAATTAAAAAAAAAAACACAAACACACACAAAAGAAGAAGAAGAACAACAACTAAAAAAATCGAATTAATAAATTAAAATGAAATGCCAGCAGAATGAGCAAAACTATTTGACAACTGTCTCGACTTCCGATATGAAAAGCATATAAATAAAAAGTCTGAAAAAATATATATATACAAACACATTACGAGTATATGATATATATAAAATATATATATACATATATGCATAAATAATAGAAGTAAATATAAAATATGCACACGACGCATGTATTGAACTAAACGCAAGCTAGATAAATACTCAGATAAATCAGATATGATCCATATTCAATACGTTCCACGTGAAATCACAAAGAAATAAGGAAACATTTAAATTCAATAGCAAAACAAAGTGCAAGATTTGATTTATAATTTCGATTTTATCTGGTTTCCTATTTTCTTCGTATAAGATTCGTGAGAAACGGGATATTTTGAATGTAGTATGTTGTACATATATGTGACTAAATTGCAAAACAATTTGATATTTTTAAGTTGTACATTAAACCAAAAATGGTTTGTATAAAGTTATTAGCTACTATTACAAAAATTTAACAAGTTCTAAGTAATTATGTATAAGACTTGCTTGCTTTGTTCCCTGTGTGCATTTCTTAAGTAATTTTTGCTTACATTTCGTTGCTGTGTTGAGCTAAAGAATGGATTCAGTCCCTTTGGGCAATTCCTTTAAGAAATTGCTGGAAATTGTGTGAAAACATTGCCACAGCTTAGCTACACTTGCACTTATTCAGCTTCACTAAACTTAGAAGAATTTACACGTTTGAATAACGCAAGGCATAACAAGAAATTTAAGCTAAACAACTTTTTGTTATAGTTTTAGACAATCAACTAAAAAAAAATAAATAAATAAACATAATATTAATTATAAAACGGCAACAAACAAGAAAAAGCAAGAAAAAAATATATAAAACCGAAAAAAAACTAATGACAAGTAAATGGCGTAACTTTTCTGTGAATAAATTAAACTAAATAACGTAATTGCATATTTAAATTAAAATCGCAACTTAATTGTGTATAGCTAAATAAAAACCATTAAAAAAAACTACTTATAGGCTTTAACACGTTGTTGCAATTGAAGCCAACATAAAACAAACAATTTGAAAATTAAATTTCAACTAACATTTTTGTAAATTGTTTCACTTGGGAAAATCGACACGCTAATGCAAAAGAAAACAAAACAAAACAAAAAAAAAAATACCAGAAATAAAATAAAAAACTTATTTAAATAAAATAAATAAATATACAAAAATCATAACGAAAATGTACCAACTATGCAATATCGAAGCCAATTCGAATAACAAACAAAAAAGTCAAATACATAGACGTGTATATGCTCTCATTGGTTGTGTTTTTAGGTTATAATCAAAGAGGCTTGTGCGTCTGCGTGTGTGCGTGCGTGTGCGTGTGTTTGTGTGCGTGCTAGTTCACACTCACATTCACATTCACAGTCACACTAACAATCACACAAGCAACCAATCGGTCATTCAATCAATCAGTCAGTCAGTTAGTCGGTTAGTACAATTCAAATTCATAATTGTACAGTTCATTTGCACATTAAAACCAAATTCATGTTATTATGTATGTAATGAATTAATAATAATTATTGTTAAACTTAATATCTAAAATGCTCAAAAAAAAAAAAGTAAACACAACGTGTTTAACTTGCAAATTATGCTAACAATGTCAAACATTTTGAATTTGCCTTTTTAAAACGCGTTTTACTTTTACGTTTTAGGTTAGAGCTAAATGTTTAGTGTGCTTCGTGTGACAAATTAAGAAAATTAAAAAACAAAAACAAAAAAAAAAACAAACACAAAAATAATATTAATAACAATGCCAAATAGTTTTGTGCACTGCAAAAAAGAAATGGAAATACGTGTAATTAAAATACTGCCACAAAATAAGACAAAATAAAATGCATAAATAATGTTACATTTAAAAAACAATACTCATATATATGCATGCATACATACATACATATTAATAATATATTATATACATTTTTGATGTGTGTGTGTGTGTTTCTCAGCATTGAACACATTCAAAAACTAAACGATTAGACATTTAAGGTACTCGTACGATAATTCAGAGATTGCGAAACGGGGCTCGAAGTTAACATTGCGGTTAAGTTATAACACTTAATGCAACCACTAGTTATAAGTTTAAATCAATATAGTAAAAACATACTCACCATTTTTTGTATATACATATATATATATCAACGTTAGTCAACACTTACACCCCCCCCAATACACACCCAAATACACACCGAACTAGTTAAGGAAATAAAAAAAACCCAGGCTCTCAGATACAAACCAACTATTGTCAGATCAAGATTGCACGAATTGTATTTAAGGCAGTTATGAAAGCAAACAGAATTTATTTCAAATGCACTTGTTTTGAGTACAGTTATTACAGAAGACAACGAAAGTGTGTACACAAAATTCACTAGCCAAAACTTATCCAAATGTTATCGTAGCAGATGAACTGCCCGTTCCAGCACTCAAACAGTGTTGGTCAACATTCATTTTTCTTGTTGAGTATAGTTTTTGGATTTTGATTTGTAGAGCTATTTAGTAGTTCCCAATGATTGGCCATTCGGAAAGGGCATTCACAACCACAAAGTGTTTCATTTTATGCAAATTTTAGAAGGCCACACTTAGCACTTACAATAAACATAATTAGTTAAACGAGAAATAGTTATTAACAAAATATATTAAACAAGTAAAGTTATGAAACCAAAGAAAACCAAAAAAACAACAAAAAAAACTAAGTATTTGATATATATGCGGCTTGACCCTGAGATTCAAAAACATAAAATCGGATGTCTTCCAATCAAAGGTCGTCTTTTGTAGCAAACACAACAAGAAACAAAGTCTGCGTATGGCTAAACCAAATCAATTGGAAGCGCACTTGAAAGTGCAGCTGATAAATGCTAAAAAATAGTAATCTACTATTACTGCAACTACTACTACTACTACTACTAATACTGTTACTGCAACTACCACAACAAACACACACACACACAGAGAGACATACACTTACACACTCACACAAACACTGCACGGCAAAACTTTAAGGGCAATCAGTTTGAGACGCTCTTCAAGCGTTCTCTTCACATGCATTCACCGTCTTTAAATTCACAGCAAGTTAAATGAAACTTATTAAGTACCTGACAATAGAAACCACATGAATCCCAACTTCTATCCCTAGCACGTTTTTCATTACGATCTCTTGTACATACATACAACCATTGCTATAACAAAGCAAAAAACTGCTCACAAATTAGCGTTGAGTTGCCAACAAAAAACACACAAATCAAAAAACTGCAAAGTGCAATGAATAAAAGGTTTCAATGACAGCAAAACGAGAAGAAAAAAAAAACACAAAAAATACAAATTTTTCAACAAATACTAAACAGCAACAAATCAACGCATTCCATACTAACCCTAACACAATAAAGAGCAACAAAATCCAATTAAACGAATTTGAACTGTTTCATTTTGTTCAGGCTTACAAATTCACTAAACTGTTGTAAAATATTTCAAGAGAAAGAGATTGGCACCAAGAGAGTTAGATGGAGAGAGGGATTGAGTGGTATTCATCTGAAATTAGTCAAAACTTTATTTGCCTTTTGTTTTATTGAGTTTTGTTTATTAGTCCAGAAACTAAAGCTAGATGCGTAGAACTTCATTTTATAGATAATTGTATATATATGTATAATTGTATTATTGTATGTTAAGTGTATAGTTTTTGAACAGTGCTAAGCAATACATTTTATTTTTCTAGTTTAATTAGAAATGCTCTTCAAGAAACTGCAGCACGAACTTTTAATAATGCAAATACACATTTCGCTAGAAGCGCCAAATCAAACAAGCACACACACATCCACATAAAACACGCACACACACACACAGAGACGTACAGACAGTAAGACAGACAGAGACAGAATATGCAAAGAAAAATAAGAAACTTCTAAATTGTATAAAGTGCATACGAAAACGTTTTGATCACCTCGTTTTTATGATATATATATACTAATTTTGTATGTGTGCATATGTGAAACGCAGGTATGTATGTATGTGAATGAGTAAACCGAGAATCAAATGTGTAAGCTACGTAGTTATATGAATCTAGTTGTAATTTTTAAATCACATTGCAACATGCATACACTTGCATACATACATTCATGTGTATGTGTATGTGTATGTGTATGTGTATTTTGTGTGCCGTTAGTTTTAAGCGCTTCTGTTGCATTTTTGTGTACATTTTACAAAGCAAATTTTTCAATTCCATTCGTTTATTCGTAACTCATTTAAAACAAAAAGTATTAATTAAACATTTTAGCAACAAGATTTTTAACTTAGTAAAATCAATAAAATGTCAAAACGCAATATGCAAGAGCAAAAAATAAAATAATAAAAAAAAATCTTGCAATTCACTGGGGAAAACAACACCACAAATTAAAGTTAAATATTAAATGCCAGCGTGCATGCTACACTAAAGAATATTTGATCAATAAATATAAAACTAAACTAAAAATACGAGCAAAACGAATAACACAAGCAAAAAAAATTGCCGCAACTGACGCCAAACAAAATGTCAAAACTAAACAAATTTTGTAGTTAGGCGTTTGCAGCGCTTACTAAAACAAAAATGTTTTGCGCAAAACAAAATATACACAAATCAATTTGAACTAAATTGAGTAATAGTAAATTAAGCTATGGGTATAGGAGAAAAGTATGTAAAATATTTGCAATTAACATTAAAGAGCAACAACAAATGTTCGGCATAAGTGTAGGCTAAACAAATATAATTACACTGCAAATTAAAAACAACATAAACAAAAACATGAAACGCGTAAGCAACAAAAAGTTTTGCGCATTAATATTTATGGTAAATGTCAAAATGAAAAAAAAAAAGTATTAAATTTTAAAAAGTTGCATTTACATTTCACATAAAAATCCAAAAATATACATACATAAATGTATATGTATTTACTTATACAAATATATATATATATGTGTGTGTATGCAAAATATATATATACATAAAATATATATTCAAAGCAAACAAAAATCAAATGCATCAAAGATATTAACTAACTAATACAACAAATACACTACACTGAGAGAATAAAATAAAAATAACACACGCGCAGTCACAGGCACACAACAAAATGTAACTTAACAACAACAACAAACTATATGAAATAATAAAAAGAAATAACAATTAAAAGAAAAATAAGAAACAAACAAAAATGCTAGCATACAAAGTGTATAACGTAAAATTGCATTTGCAAAAAAAAGGAAAAAAAAGTATAAAACAAAACCATTAAAACATTAAAGCTAAACTTTAAGATACTAAGAAAATGGCATGGAAAAAATATAAAAAAAATAAAAGCAACATAATAATCGCAACAATTGCAAATGAATGACGTTTAAAACAAAACAACAACATAAAAAAATGCATAAAACAAGAAAACAATTACTATATAAATAAATGTTACGCGTTATTAAATAAAGATGAATGAAAATAATTTGTTTTAAAAAAAAAAAACCAAGTGTCTAGTATCATTTACTTTTATGGGCATATGCGGTGAGTTCTTAAATACTTAAAATAATACAAATTTTAAATATTTAAGCTTATTTCTTTATTTGTATCAGTTCGTTATTCACATAAAATTATATTTGCTCAACTGCGCCGGTGCCGCCACATACTTGCCCAGAGCCAATGCCAGCAGAGAAAACTGACAGCCGGGATAGAGTTCGTGGCAATCACGAGTTTGCCGCTTGGAGCGTCTATAGATGCGGTCATACTGATAATGTGCCTGTGGCTCATGCCCCTCAACCCTTGCCGCAGGCATGCTAAGTACAGTGCGTACCAATTCCTCCAGCATATTGCCCTTCTGACCAGGTGCGTGCCTATAGTACTTGGCGCTCTCGCACAGTGCTCGGGCCACACACGCGCGTCCATTGAAGCCCATGCTAAAGCAAATGGTAAGAGAGAGGTCGTTACAACTAAGTCTAAGTTGATTTTAGCCAAGCATCTAGTTAAATATTTGAAGAGTTTCAAACCAAACACAACTTCTCACTAATTTTTTAGCCATAGCGGAATTAATACGCTTTTGGTTTCACTTCCACTTGAATTAAATAGTTTTTTGTTTCACAAAATTCGAGATCAGTTTTAGCTATTAATTAGAAACGTTTCTGTCTCATTCGTTAATACTGTTAATCGATTAAAGTTAATTGCAAAAGACTTTGAAATACTCATCGAAATCTAACGTTAGCAACAAAACTGGAACGTTTTATGTAAATTATAGGTTATTTTTAGACCTTAAGAGAAGTATTTTACAGCTCTTTGGCTACTTACTGATCAAATGCACACTGTATCTCATCGTAGAAGCTTCGTCGTGAACGTCGCTGCACCATCGGTTTGGTCAAATTGGCAAAGCCATGAGCATGCTGTTTGACCCAAACATGATTGGGCAGATCGTAGGCAACACCCCAATTGACGGCCCAACTAATATAGTCTACATCAGGATTACCAATCATGCCAATGGTCATACAAATTGCCGCCTGCACAAGCCAGAGAGAGTTAGTTGTCATTTGTAGCTACAATTGATTGATTGACTGCACTCACACCGAAACCGATGAGCCCTCCGGAAATGCCAAATAACGTTTTTGGCGACTAAGTACGTTTGTCAGCGCCCTGCTGAAATTGCCAGCACTTCGCTCTGCTAACTCTTTTTTTGCAGATACCTCGCGTAGTGTTAGTAGAACGAAAACGTAAAGTAAAAACTGAAATAAGCGCTTCATTTTGACAGCATCGCGATCAGATTAAGACTGGTTAGCATGCGCTGCTCTTACTGTTACTCATCTACACGTTTAGCACTTAAGCGGCCTATTAGCTCAAGTATTGTTGACTGCACTGATTAGCGACAGCTTGCAAACACTTGGACAAAAACGGTTCACAGTTAGCTGACTGCGATATGGCCCAAATGCCAACACATGTCCGCATGGGCCAGTGCTCAATGCAAATTTTTATCAGTGCTACAAACCAAAAACAAAAAAAAATGCTCTCAATTTACGGTAAATGAAAATCCAACAGAAATTACGAAAAACATAAAGCTCAAGCTTGTTACACAAAAAACGCACAAAAATGAATGTATATGTCGTATATATATACATATTTGTGCCAATAAATGTGTCCGTTTTTGGGCATTTGCTTAAATTCAATTGCATTTTTTGGCCAGGCACATAATAAAATACAATTTTTTTGCCTTTGTCAATTTATGGCCAAGCATTCTTTTTTTCTGCTTTTTTTTTGGCACACATTAAAAAAAATATCTGTTTCCGACAGTGCAGGAAAAATAAAATGAGAAAAAATAGATTTGCCGTACTCGAAAACCTGCCAACAGCAATATATGACGTTAAACTTTAAACACTTAATTTGGTGTGAAAATTACAAAAAAAAAAAGCTTGTTGTATTAGGGTTAAGGTTGTTAAAAAAAAACACACCAACATATTTATAAGCTAATAAAATCACAAGCTATATTTTCAAAGTGTATTAGAACAACCTGCAAGAAAGGCTTCCCATATTTTCAACAGATTAACTAAGTTAATCATCATAAAGCTGAATGCTTTAACACTTAGTTATCATATTCAGCCGAATAGAACATAAATACAGTTCGCTGACCCCAAAACGACGAATATATTTTTGTATTTGTTCTTTTTACCATGTCGCTTTATTAAATGAATGCACAAATTTACGCCGAAACTGTTCGCTGAAGCGCAATAAAAAACTCTGGGGACAGTGTGCGCCATACCACTGTGCGCACTCATGCAGCGAATGGCCAGATGTGAAGGCCCTGCGATATGTGGGCTTATGGGCAATCTCCGGATGCACATAGCGCAGCAGAATGCGAAAGATATCATGGAAGAGCGAATGGCCTGGCGCTGCCAACAGATGTCGCGACTCGCAAAGCGTACGCATGGTGCAATAGCGTGGATGGTACTGATGACTATATAGCAGCAGCAAAAAAAAAAAGGGTAAGAAAGAGAGAGGCAAATGAGAGTGTTAATCGTAGGAGATTAAGAGGCATTTCGCCTACACTTACATCTCGGATAGCATTCCCAGCAAATCAAAGAGCATGCCATGCGGACTCTGTCCTTGATTCCAGAGCTTTGTGCCATTCCGCTTAAGCTCGCGGCGCAAACGTCGAGCTGCGGCCGTGGGTTGGCAGTAGTAGTTGCCATATGCATCCTTAACCAGATGCGAGGCAGGGCAGCCACTCTGCACCTGGTTCACATAGGCTTTGTTGTGGCCCAGCACAGGCGTTACCTGCGGATATGTATAGTAAAAGGAGTGAACGGGATCGGCGGGACTTAAGGGCACAAGCACACGTTGTTGTGGTAGCACCAAAGGTGCTGCGGGAGCGGGTGGTATTGGCAAAGCTAGCGCTAATGGTGGTGGTGGCGGTACAGGTGGCGGTGGTGGTGGTGGTGCTTTTGGCTTGCCTTTGCGACGCGGAAACCAATCCTCTATGGCTCCAGGCATTTCGTAAACGGAAGTTGACTCTGCAAGCAGCACCAAGCCTCTGGGTATGGTGCCAACCAAAGCCTTGACACAGTTTGCTGTTAACTGTTAATACGAAAGAGATAATTAATTGGCTATTTTCTTTGTAAATTTCAAATTCGTTTGGTTCTTATGGTTCACAGTTGTGACTAAGACCTGACAGCATGGATTTCTTGAAACTTTATTCATGTTTCATAACTTAGCCTTAGTGGCTTGATGTGCACGTATAAAGATATTAATGCGTTAAGCGTTGAATGCCATTATATACATATATATTTCGCTAGTACAGTTTCATTTGTAAGCAGCTGCAGCTGAAGCTGAAGCTGACGCAGATCCTTTAAAAGCAACGTTACTCACTGTGACGGAGGTGCCCAGTTCAAAGATAAGCCAGCGCTTTTGCCGCTGCAGCAAGTGCGGCAGATGCAACGATTTCTCACGAAGATAACTGACAGCCCGACTAGAGCTGTCCGAGCTGTTACTGCTGCTGCTGCTGCTGCTGCTGACCAAGGTCAGCGACATGGCCAACAGCAGGGCTGGCAGTAAGCGGTAAGTGCGATTTCCCATAACGACGACCTATGCAAGCGTTTAGCAACTGAAAGCCAGGCCAAAGCGAAGAGCAAAGTTGGCCAACAAATTTCAGGCACGGCGTGTATAGTCAATTTGGGCCTGAAGTGCAGGCCATGTTTGACCGCAATGCAAGTTTGTTTGTTCAAGTAATTAGTTCAACTTGGCTACGCTGGCAAACACTTGAAAAAAACCTGGAAACCTGAAAAAACTTGCTAACATTTTTTAATTTTTTTGTCCCATTTGATGTTGGTTTTTTTCCAAGTGTATTGAACAGAATCGATAATCGAGAATCGGGTCAAACTTATAACCAGTTGGAAATCTAATTTAATTAGCAACTTGCTCATTTGCCACGCACAAAATTCAATGGAAATATCAAAACAAAAGCAACAGACAAAATCAATGGCCAATCTTTGATTCAGTTGTCAAATAATACGCAGCCAGAATATGTCAACAACTTGGCTGGTAACGCTGTTGCCCTTACTGCTATTGGAGCAGTGCCATGGCGAGTTATCAGCGAATGAATGGGCCAAAAGCGAAGCACTCGATGTATTTGGCACAATAGCCATTGAGGCGCATACGAATCGAGAAAGCCATGTCAACAATGTCACGCTGGCAAATGTTGAGGAAACGCCACTGGATCCTTTGGCACCGCATGCTGCTTCATTGATGCCATTGTCGCAGCAGCGTAAGCTCTCGAGGGGAAAACGTTTTGTGGCATTTCCGTTGGGTTCATCGGCATCTGTAAGTCAAACACACACACACACAACAAAGCTACAAAGCTACACAAAAGGCACACCAAAAGTTTTCTGCATAGTTTAAGCCAAATTCTTTACCGACTTAGGCCGCTCTTTGTTTGACCACAGGCGTCATTGGCAATCCCAACTTGTTGTATCTTAGCTTTGGTCTAAATTGGGGCATTGCTTATGACTTGCCCAACATAACATGGGTGTTACACAACGCTCACGGCTGGAACACAAAGAAACCAGGCTCGGCTCTTGCCAAAATCAAACGCAGACATCGACGTGATCTCTATGGCAATTTGGAGACAATGATAGACAGGTAAGTCTAATCTGAACAATCGATATTAACTCTGGGCAAGTGTGTTTTTATTTCTTCTTTTCTTGTTTGTAAGTTAATCGCCAAACTGTTTTTGCTTTCTTCAGCTGATAACCAAATATATAGCTTAAATTTTTCGATTGCTCAATTTAATTGCAACATTTTATTTATGTGAGATAATGTCATCATTTTCATTGAAGAACATCAGAAAGTCATAAAGTTAACATTCAAAATTTATATTTATATATTTGCATTTGTAAACAGGCAACGATATAAGTAGCTCAATACCAAAAATCTTCATACATATGTAGCTACTTTAAATGCCTGCTCAAGTGTATCTTTGAGTTTGCCTCCTGTACTGTGTGTGTTTGTATGCATATATATTGAGTCACCCACACAAAACACAATTGTATACAGATTTCTACACGCTAACAAATGTGTGCACATACCTATATACATGCATTTACATGTGTTCAACAGTGTGTGTGTGTGCGTGTGTCTTGGTTAGTGCCAAAATCAGCCCAGGCCACTTGGCTTATCACGCACAGTGCGACCAAAGCCAAGACAAGTTTCGTAGCCCAAGTGTTCTGTTCCCCTCTAACCGCCTCGACTTGCGGTCCCTTTCAACCTCTACTTACCACAATTTGTGTATGTTTGTGTGTGTTTGTGTGTGTGTGTGTGTGTGCGTGTATGGCAGTGTGAGCGTAAATGCGTGCGGCTGGCATAATAATAAAATGTTGGTATTTTATATTAGCATTTAAATTGGCTTTTTGTATGCTTTCGGAAATAGTTTAATATCCGAAGAGTCTTTGCGTCGCACAACTTTAATATTAAGCCCAACGCAACACAGAAATACAAAAGAAACAGAACGAAAAAATTGCATAACAAAATATACCATAATTGTTGAGAATTATGTGCAGCGCCTTCCAAAAACGCATGACATCTGCATATGTATATCACACGAATTTGTATGTAATTAACATGTGCCTGGTATCTGATTTATACAATCTGTAAAATGTCTTGGCCTTATCAAAACCACAACACACCACATGTGTGTTGTCATGGTAATCAAAAAGCTTTCGTGTACTATTTTTGTGTCTGCTAAGCTTCAAGTGGTCATCACAAGTTTTTTGGTCCAGTCTCTCTTTTGACTGTAACTTTTGGTCAACCATTTTTTCCTGGGGTCTACCATTGACCTTAGCACGGCCATGTTGGAATTGGCATGGGAGGCCCTATTTTATGATTGTTGTTGTTTTCATTTGATCCGATTCGACTCGATTCGATTCGATTCGATGCGATTCGTTTCGTATACGCTTCGATTGGCTGTTTTGCTTAGCGCTCACAATTGATGCCTGCCAATTTTGCCATTGACTTTTGCCTCTTTGCTTTACGAGCGTTTTTGTTCTAATGGGTCAACTAAGCGCTTTGCTTTGCTACCCAAACATACTTACACACACACATACGCCAACTAAGACAGAAGATGTATGTGTGTGTGTGTGTATTGGTGCGTTGAATGCCCTGTGGGGTTAATGAAGTTGTTTGTTTGTTTACTTGTTTTAACATTTCCAGCCATTGCCATTGAGTCTGACACAGACATACAGCGCTGTAGCATTGCTTGACATAAGCCCAGTTATGAGGGCATGGGTAGTTTTATAAGTTTGCTAACTTATACTGATATCAAATATGTGCAAAGCATTTTAATGGGTAATTGTCATTATTGGGTACTTATGTGTCGTATGACTAATAAACATTATTAATACGTATTTAAAGGGTTTACAGTTTTTTGTCAATCACTTTTTATTACATAATTATTTTGCTTAACTAGCCTTAGAAACGTCTCAATATATTAAACATATAAAAATATTTATATTTATACAAACAAAAATCACAAAAATAGATGTTATCTGAGGGTCTGGTTAATGTTTTTGGGTATCACCTATTAAAGGACATTAACGTTATTTATTTTGTTAACTTACTTACATACAAATACCTACACTTCAATGCAACTATAGCTTATAATACTTTGCATTTGTACCAATTTCCTGGCCTCTTAAATAATTTTTCAAATCTCAGTTCTTAAAGTACAAAAACTCAACAGACAACGACGAGATTTCTTTCCCTTCATAAATGACAATCAAATCGATAGATCTTTATTGACGCCGTCGATGAAATCTTTGCCTTTGCCAAAGGCGTTAATTATTTTTTCCTATTTTTTTTCATCGCTGCAATATTGCAACAGCTATACCAGCAGTTAGATGCCACACCGGTGCAGGCAATTCAATTAAGTTGCAGAAACTGTCTAGGCATACCACAGCCTCAATATATATTTATGTCCAAGTGTGTGTGTGTGTGTGTGTATGTGTGTGGTCTGTCTGTGCCATGTTTATTGTAAACGTGACTATGACTATGGCAACTGTTTCTGCTAAAAGCGGTTTGAGTGTGTTTTCGACTAACTGCCGATTGACACATTTGCACTTTGGCAATTTTCTTTGTGCAACGATTCTTGGCCTTTTGTCTGCGCCAAGTTCAGTTGTCTTGTATCAGTTACAGTTCGAACATTAACGCGAATGCTTGCACGAGTTGCTTTTGCCATGATTTACGCGCATTTTGTATCGTTTAATTATCTTTTAATTGTTGCAAAGTTTTTGATTTACCATCTGATTTCAACAACAAGTGCTGCAACAAATGATACCACTTTAATGACTCATAACAATTCCACGCCGCTTTCCTTGACAACCATGATGGAACATGCAAGTTCATTGTCCTTGTCGTCTGCACCATCCAGTGCAGCACCAACAAAAGTCGAGCACTTCCTGAGCCGACCCAAACGATATCTCAGCTTTCCCGAGGGTTCCTCGTTCACCGTACGTGTCACTGCTCTATCGTGTTTCAGTCGAATGATGGCAGATAGTAAATAACCTCATTCTGACATTATGCCCATTTTCAATATTCAGGTTGCAGTTTGCTTCACCGTGGGCATCATTGGCAATCCCTACTTTGCCCACAATAGTTACGGCCTCAATTGGGGCGTTGCATATGATCTGCCCAACAACAGCTGGGTTCTGCAAAGTTTGCATGGCTTTTCGCGGCATCCGATTTCGACAGCAGTTTTACGCCGACGCACCAGGAGAGCTATTTATCAGGATATTGAACTTATTGTTGACAAGTAATTTATGTTTTTCATTTTACAGTAAACCAGTAATTGCAGCCCTATCATAAAAATTGTGCTGCCGTTTTGATAATTAAAATTTGATAACAATTAAGATATCCAGCGAAATAGCAGCGGTTCATTAGTAACATCCTTTAATTCATGCCCGCTAAAATTCTTAAAGTTAAAGCAACTCAGCAGTAAACAAGAATTCGTTCCACTCCATCACTTCAAGCCATCGATCTTTATCGTCGCTGTCGTCACAGTCTTTGACTTTGCCACAGGCGCTAACTATTTTTTTTTCGCAATGTCCACCAGGTGCTTGCCACAGCGCTGCTGGTAATTCAATTAAGCTGCAGCAACTGTCTACGAATGTGTCTTAGTTTGCCTTTAGACCGCACGGTCTGTGTGTACCATGTTTATTGTAAACGTGACTAAATATGGTTGGCTCTGCATTACGCACACCAACAGCCGTTTGTCACTTTGGCCATTTTCTTTGTGTGGCAATTGTTGAAAGAAGTACAATTGTCTTGTGGCAGTTGCATTTAAAGTATTGATGCGAGTGTTGCACGTAGTTGTTGCTCTAGCCATGATTTACGCGCATTTCGTATTGTTTAATTATCGTTTAATTGTTGCAAAGTTTTTGATTTACGATTTAATTGCAACGACAAGTGCTGCTGCAAATACAGCCACGCTGCATTCAACCACTTTCACGAGCCATAAAACTGAGGCGACATTTGCAGCACCTCGCAGCTTTAACGAATCCACCAATGATTTATGGCCGCCACCAACATTGATGACTATGATGGAACGTGCAAAGACATCGTCTCCGGCATCTGCAGCAGCCATCTTGCCACCGGCAGCCAAAATCGTGCGCTTACTGAACCGACCCAAACGTTATCTCAGCTTTCCTGAGGGTTCCTCGTTTACCGTATGTGTCACTGTCATTGTATATCAGCAAATGGAATAACATCTCTGATTTCCTGACCATTTTCAATGTTCAGGTTTCCGTATGTATTGCTGTCGGCATCATTGGAAATCCCAACTATGCTTACAATAGTTTCGCCCTCAATTGGGGCGTTGCATATGACTTGCCCAACAACACCTGGGTTCTGCAAAGCTTACGTGGTTTCTCGCTTCCGATAAGGACAGCAGTTTTACGCCGTCGCAGCCGAAGAGCTATCTATGAGGATATAGAAGCTATTCTCGACAATTAACTTTTAATCAAAAAATCAAATTCCACAAAAGTTTGCTTGTAACTTTAAGTGAGGTTTATTTATGTTAAGCTTAACAGTCAATACTCTACTTCCGAAAATGTGTTTACTTACAGCATGGGTTACAATGGACGCGATTGCATTTTGCGTACACTTTGCGAGAGTCGTCAGTATTTCCAACGCACCAAGATGAACATGATTGGTGAAATGTTGCGCACAATCTTCAGGTAAGACCAAACATCAAGTATTTTATTTCATATTAAGAGTAAAAATTTTTTTAAATTTTACAGTTTGCCCAAACAACGCATTTATACACGAGAACTACATGAGAATTCAGATATTCTACACTATGATAATGCCTATCGGCATGCCCATAACTTGGACTGTGCCCAGCAATATGATTGTAATTTTTCATTGCTAGAGTTGGCCTTTGGAAAGTATTCGACGCCGCCAAAAAATTATTATGCCCAATAAATTTTGCAGTACTAAAGATTGTCTTATGAATTGTTTTAATGGCCGCTTACCTATCAGTCCAACACAGCCCGCTCACTTGTTGCCATCAGGTTATAAATGGCAATTCATTTTTCTCATCCGAAAACCCACCCAACCCCATTCCACTTGGCGTGCGTGCGCCCCATTGTGCCCAATCGCTGGCATGTCGAGAGGCGTTGTCTGGCGCTGAGAGTGGAACTGGAGCCGCTGAACGAGCCTGAATGAGTCTGACTGGGGCTGACGGATGTGTGTCACTATTCGTTGCCGTCTGACGACTCGAGCCTCGAACAAAAGCACGAACATTATTTAATTGAAAAGAAATACAACAACAAGAACTACAACAAGCAACAATAACTTGAAAAAAAAAACATTTGGCCAAGTTTTTCCGAATTTAATTCAATCAACAAGCTTGGCCAAATTGCTTGACATGACAGTTGAGTGAAAATTGAGTGGAACATTTAAGCGTTGCGAAACTTTCGGTCCTCATAGACAGCAAACAATTTTTTGTAGCACAGGATATTTCAGGGCTGGCAACAAGAAAAGTATTTCAAATATTGATAAAATGCACTTTATTTCTTAAGAACATTTATGACATAAACAATAACATATATATATAATATAAAAGCTGGTTACTTTTGATATGTTCGAGTTGTGTTTGGTAGTATTCTGAATCCCTATTGTTGCAATATACTCGGCAGCTGAGCCATGGCAATTTAATGATGTGTCGCTTTATTTGGCATATAATACAAATGTGTATAAAATCTCTTACTAGCGAAAGGGAATATTCAAAATGATTTATCAATTTGTTGTTTGTGCTTGTCAGCTAGTCATTTTAAATTGAATAAAATAAACTCGTGTGCTTACAATTTTGTGAACAACCCTCAAAATATAGATACTTTTAAGTATCTAATAGATTGAGAGTTGTGAGAGCTTTAACTATTTTAATGTTGGCTAAAATTGAGAGCAATTAGTGATTTAAACTTACCCCTAGCAAAGTTTCATCAGTTGCTAGTTTAACACAAGATTCACACCTCTTCTACGAATCCCGTTGGTAAATTCATCGTGTCAACAGCAGAGCAGCATGAAGCAAACTAGCAGCGTGAGCATGAAAGACAGATAAAAAGTGTTAACAAGTGGATGTCATGTCCGGCTCTCTTCCAAAAGACAGCAAAAAAAAAAAAATAAAAATAAATATAAAATAGAAAGAAACAAGACACAAACGTAAAAATACGAGTAGAATAGAAGCAGAGACATGCGATGTGACAAAAGCGCACACAAAGCGATAAATAAGTAAATAAGCAACGACAAAAAATAACAACAATGCCAAACAAACAGCAGAGGACAACGACTTTTCAGTTGGTTGCTTTTGTTGGTTTGTTTGTTTGTTTGATTGTCTGTTTGGACATGACTGGGCTCGCAATGGGCAGGGAAGGGGGGGGGAGATGGGGAGCCGACGCTGGTCTGTACCGGTATTTATGTCAAACAGATTAAATGTATCAAGCGTATCAGTCAGCAGGAAAAACTGGACCGAAGCGCGTCGCACCAGCCAAGCCAACACAGCTAAAGACAATGTGAAGAGCATTTTGTGTGAAATTAGTAAAGTAAAAAGTTTCGAAAAGTTTTATGCAGTATTTAAATAATGTTGTTATCAGCGCGCAGTGTATTAATTAGTGATAAACGCAAATGTTTAAGCAACCTCTTCTTGATTTGCTGCCTGTCAGCACGCCCATCAGCATCAACATTGAAGCGAGTGCTGCTGCTGATGTTGCTTCTGTTTTGGATGTGCTCAACTGTCGTTCAAAGTGCTGACAATTTCGTTGCGGTAACTGATCCCAGCTCCCACCGCAGCGCCCCAACCAATCCCATCGACAGCCACAACAATAGCAACAACTTTGACATGCATTATGACAACTTCAGCGAGCTGACAAAGGGGACAGCTAAAAATGATACAAGGATACTGCGACGCGGAAAACGTTACCTGGAATTTACAAAGGGGTCGCGTATGTCGGTGGGTTGTGGCACTCGAAAGCTCTTAATACCCTTTTCATACCCTTCATACCCATTGAGACTAGTGAAGTTTTAGTAAATTTTAACAGGCAAAAGAACTTTTTTCTGCTGAAAACTATGAATTTCTTGCCCGTTTCGCATATATTGTTAAATATTAATGATTATCAGTGAGCAGTTTCCAAAAGAGTATCTTCTAGTCAAACTGTTAACCCTTAAAAGTTCTTACATGCATTTTTTTTTTCTAAATTTAACTTTGTACAGTGGCGTACCAATGGCAAAAACAATCTCATCAAAATCAATACACTATTCGCCTATGGTTATGGCTTTCGTGCCAATTATCCCTTTCCTGAGCCCAAGGATCAGCGTAAGAAACTTCGCGTCTTTTTCAAGCGCGATTTGTTCTCTAAACTGGAAACAGCTTTGGATGGGTAAGTCCTAATACCAATACGTACATACCAAATGGATTAGTTAAATATGTCTCAATCGCATTTTGTTGAAAGCCATGGCTTTGATGGACGTGCATGTTTGTTGAAATCATATTGCACGGCAATTCTGGATGTGGATAAGCCTCAGCAAAAGAGCGGAATGCTATTTAAATTACTTAAATTGATATTCAGGTAAGTTTTTTTATAATAGGCCAAACCATAGCACAAGAACATTCAAAATACTCTATGAATAGGCTTTATAGAACTTATCTTGAAATTTACATTTTAAAAGTCGTTCGGAAGGTGTCAACTAGCTTAGAATTGGGTCACTTCGAACAATTAGCAGACCAATAGTAATTGGTGCTATAAATGCAACCAGCTTGATTTTACCATGAATCCAGTGTGCTTCTTACATTTGCTTCTGGCAGCACACATGACACTGGAGTTTCAGCTTTGGCATCTGAGATGCAACCGCAAAAATGGTTGCTCTGCAGGTTTCTCAGTTGCTAACTGCTGCTGTGGTCAGCCTGTCTGTGGCTGTGGAGCAGAATGTAACAATCTAGCTACATGTTCGACTCAAACGTATTCTCGACATAAGCGAGACAACTGGCATGCTTGTGGGTAACAGTTGAGAAACTTCACTTGGTACATGGCTAGCTGAAATGGGTCAGCTTCGCCTAAAAGTCAGATGCAATCTTATGTCAAAGCGAACATTTTTGGCTCTTAACAAAGGATTCAGTTGGCTAGCAAGCTTTGTGTAACTTCACCTTTCTTTGCTTCTTTATTAACAGCCTCGAGGATCATGAGAAACATCATATGCCCTATTTGAGAGAGGAGAACTGCCAACAGATTCTGCATAGTCACTGTCCGCTAAGCTTTGACAGCATTTCACCATATACCGATGATATCTGACATTAAATGTGATTAAATATTAAACAAACAATCAATTAAAAAAATGTATATATATATGTAAAAATTGAGTGAACATTGAATATATATATATTATTTTCAATCTGTACAATATAACATGCAAATTTATTAATAACACTTTAATACTAGTAGTAAGAAACGTAGTAACAACATTTCAACATCATGAAACTATTCATTAAATTCCTAATTAATTATTGATTGTTTTTTTTTTGTGTGTGTTTTGCTGTGCTTATTTTGCCGCAGTTGCTGTTGTCAGTGTTATGTTATTTATAATTAAGTTGTGCCATTTTCAAGTGACCTTTTTTTTTATTGCAACACGAGCAACATGCATTTAATTGGCATTTTTATTAAACAGCAGAGCGAAACAGAAAATGAAGATGAGAAAAAAATTATAGCATATTTTTTTGCGGACGCTCATTGTTGACCTCATTTCATGACAAAAGTTGCAGTCGTTGTAGCTGCTGTTGTTGCTGTTGCTGTTTAATGTCACCAGCATGAAATGCCAAGTGTTGTTAAAATGTTTGCGAGCGCCTTTGAGGCAGTTGGCAAACGCCCATGCCCGCAGACCTTTCGTCCACGTTCAGCATTAAAAATTAACTTTAATTAAGTTGAAAACATAAATTACACGCACGCACATACTATGGCATTAAAATGCACACTCATTTACCAACACACACACACACACACACACACTAAAGCATATACAAGCAGTTTGTTGTAATTGCACAATTGCTGTTGCAGCTGCCGCTTCAGTTGTTGTTGTTGCTGTAGTTGTTGCACTCTTCAAGTTTGTTGCGCTTACAGCAACCTTCCGTTTCTGAGGGGCACAACTACAAACAACAACAGCAAACACAAAAATAAAACGTTAAGCGCTTGTTGTGTTTCTCTCAGGCACTTTGGTCCACACTCACACGCATGAAGAAACACACGCACTTACACACACACACATGCAACCTCAATCAAGTAATAATTATGCTTGCTGTGTGAGAAATTACAGCATCTGCAGAGAGATGAACTTAAACCCACAACCAATTCCAATTCCAGTTACATTTCCACTCTTATTCTCATTTTCATTCCCATCTTTCACCTTTTGCACTCAGCTGACAGTAAAAACTTTATGAAATGTTCTTCTTCTTGATGTCGTTAGTTGGATATTTTTTTTTTTTTTGCCTCTAAAGTAATAAATTTTAACATTCTTTAAGCAAGAAATATGTCTATGTTATGTTTTATGTAAATAGAAATAAGTAATATTTAATTATTTGGTAACTTTGGTATTGGTTTTTAGACTTTTCATGGGTACTAAAAGTTCTTAACCTTAACCATTAGTATTTGTTTTAAAGCTAGTCATGTTTATAATTGTAATTAAAATTCAGTTAAAAAGCACTCTAAATTCTAGAAAGAAAAAGCCAATTGTAATTGTTAAGCGCCATATATTTTGGCAATTAGCCGAGTTAATAACAAATAAATCTGCTTTTCAAAGTGTCAAGCGAAAAATTGTGTAATTAACTGTCAAAAACAAACATAATTAAATAGCAGATATGTTTTTGACATCAAGGTTAGACGTATGTTAATATAAACTGCGTTAAGGCATAGAATTAAGTTCTTGCTACATTTAAACAGAATTGAAAAATATCAAATCAATTGATTTATGGCAAATTTCATGTCATTTATTTAATTTACTGTAATTCTTTTTAATGACTGAATAATTCAGAGTAAAATTACACGCTCGACATAAAAAGATTAAACATGTTGAATTTATTAATTGCAAATAATCAAGTAACCATTAAAAATGTTCAAATTGATATTCTTAAGTTACCCAATGTAACCGATTCACAGATGGACAGTGTAAGCGATTATTTGGTTTGCCCTATGGGTCAGATTGGTGGTACTCCCGCCCCAGCCAAATAATATGTGAGCTTAACGCGCCCGGACGCACACCTCGGATAATTTATTGGCATTGAAGGAGCCCAACAATGTTCAATGCACAACCAGCTCAACAACACCTGCTGGGCAAGTGGCAAAGAGCCAGGCCCTGATCTGTTTGCATTTATTCATTAATCGCAGTCTGGGATGCAAATTGATTTGATACGTTGTCAATTAAAATGTGCAATTAATTTAATTTAGTTTGCCTCACTCAATATCGGGCAATTGGAGCGAGCAAGCAAACAGTTGACTGTAAATGTGTTTATATGATGTTTGTGTGTGTATTTCGTGTGTATACCTGCCAGCAGCGGGAGCAGAAGGGTCGCGAGGAAACAGCTGCCTGCTAATGAGCTCAGTTAGCCAATTGAGTTTGCGGCCATGCTGTGCGTATACGTTATCTGCTTAACTATGGTATATAGCCAAACTAAGCTGCCTTTAATAACGCACTGAGTGTATTCGCAATTAGTCAAATGATGATTCCCACACTCACAATACGGGACATTTAAATGGTGACAGATTCTAAAAAATTTAGTTATATTTATAAAAAAAAAGGTATACTTTAAATACATTTGTCCTTCAATGTTTTATGTTGTTTGTTTTTAATAAACATTTCTCGTAGATTCTAAAATATTAAGTTCTCCCATTTGAATTGACATCGACATACCAGCGCTTCATTCTAAAATGTCAAAATGGTTGGTTCTCTAAATTGGTTCAAGGATTAGTGTAATAAAACTAACGTGCTACGGATTTGCACAGCCCTTTTGTTGACATTGTGTGTGGGCGGTCAGGGAGATGTAGCTGCTGAAGGCATCTGAGGCTGGGGGCCACGTCGCCATTTCCCAATTAGCTACTCATTGAGATAAATTTCTTATGCAAATGATGACAAGGCCAAGCGGCAGGCACTGAAGTGGCATCGACATCTTCATAGTCATAGTCATAGTCAACACATCCCTCGCTGGGAGTTGGGGACGTTGGCAACCTGTACAACACAGCGACAAAGACTATCCTCCAGCTGAATGACATTGAGTGACTTGTGCGACGTCGCTGGCTCACTTTCTCTAATAAGCTGCTGACATTTGCCTACTGCCAACAAAAACAAGCATCGCGTATTTGACATAATTAAAACACTGGCGACTGTCAAACGTAGCAAGCAGTCAAGTCAAGTTTACAGTCAGAGTTTCAGTCTCAATCCCAGTCGCTGCGTCTCCATTTCATTAACTATACTCATAGCTACCTAATAATAAAACGAAATAAGAATGAAAAATAAAAAGAAAATATATGCTTAACCCAAGGCGCTAATCCGTTTCATCAACTGTGCCACATTTTTCCCAACAAAGTTATGATGAAATGCCGTTAACTAGCTCAGTTCATTGAACGCCCGGCCGAGCGAATGTGAACTTACACCTAGGTGTAAATTTGAAACGCTTTCAAGTTTAACCCGGTTCATTGGACTTGAAAATGGGAGCTGCTAATTGATGGCATATGCTTTTGGTTTTGTTTACTCATTGCGATTGATTGTAATATTTCTTCTTGCTACCAATTTATTTAAATAAATTTCTGTTATTAGCTGATATTTTAATTCAATAGTATACTATCAGGAAATAAGGCTATATTTTAAGGCTGCTTTTCAATGTATTTGTTTTAAAGCTATGGCCGAAATAACTAATTTAAATTGATAGCATTCATATTTGTTTAGCACAGGAGCTCATTATTTAATTAACCACGAAAGCCAGCATACTGAATATTTAGATGTAATTGATATTTATTCAACATGCACATAATCATCACTTAATAATTACACATTATTAATATGAAACAACAAAAGTGCCTTACCTAAACTTCATTATTAGATATTTAATTTTTTGTTTGTTTTCAGTTTTCAACATTTGTTTTTTGTCGCAACGCCTTTAGCCATTTAAACGGCTTTAAAATATGCACACACTTAGACCCTTTATTCAATCATGGCTTACAGACAATTGATTCAATTAGGCATTCGGATTCTCTGGGGTTATGCACAGAAACAATGATTAGAAAGTTTGCTGCCACAAACTCTAAATTTAAACGATTTTCTTATCTGCGCGAGGAATGCGCTTGAGAGAGCACATAGAACTTTTGTTGATACAACGCTAACACGAGCACACACACACAAACACACACACACACATAGATACAAAGTCACAGCTGACACTCGACATGTAAATTGCTCATACGCAATGTGGGCAGAAACACCAAACAACAACACTAACAACAAAGGGAAATGGTGCTTATTAAAGTTTGACTTGTACTTTTAGGATAGCGTGTGTGTCGAGTTTTAGGTGTGGCATGCGGCATGTGCAAAAGTTGTTGCAACCCGAAAAACTAAACGTTGCCTTTGTATGCCGTGTGTGCGATAATTGGGAACAATAGAAGAAAAAACTTGCAGATGCAAAATGAGAATTGAAAATGCGAATGGAAATGGAAATGGGAATGGGGCATGTTTAGTGTTTCCGCATTTGCAAGTGCAACATTGCGCCAGCATGTATTTGGCAAGTGTGTGTACGTGCACACCCCTTCTATGATTGTACCTCCACACACACACACACAAACACACACAGACTTTGCTTTCTCCGCTCTTTTAAATGCAATGTCCTTCCCTCTTCAGTGCCGTTTGTTTACCGGCGACATTCACGTCACGGTGCGCTTTTTGCATGCTTGCCGCTGCCTGCGGGCATTAAGTGTGATTTTATGCGATTTGTTTTCCACGCAAAGCCAGCACCACTCGCTGAGCAAAAGAACCGCAACCATCACCCACTGCACCACCCACCAGCCAACAGCCACCAGCCTCTCACTCAGTCCGTATTGCTAATTTACATTTGACAAATGTTTTGTATGCTAGTATGAAAATTTTTGCCACTGCCACGACTGCGACTGCTGTTCGTTAGGGTCTGAGCCACCAGCAGCAGCAGCAACTAATACAAACATTTACAACACCCAACCATTCAGCCCACCGAAACTACAATTCTACTACCCTTCACGGCCATACGACAAATGCAACCCGCAACACCGCAATGTGTTTTGTTTGCTGCATTTGTTTTCATTTGGTTGCAATGCTGACATTGTTTACAGTTCAACTTGCTAAAAATTAGCAAAAATCTCACATGAGCAACCAAAACGACTGGCAACAAAATAAAATAAAACAAAAGACTACAGCAACAGCAACAACAACAACAAAATATATGCCAAAGGCACACCAAAAGCAACTGAAAATTTGCTTAAATTTAAATTTATGTTGCTTTGTGTGCAATTTGCTTGTGTGTGTGTGTTGGTGTGTGTGTTGAAAACTGTTTGAGGGCGGGGTGAAGTACATGTGCGATAATTGCTGTGGGTGGCACAAGTTGAACGTAGGTGTTGATTGCGTGGAAGCCAGTAGGGAAATGAAAATTGCAGTTTGCATAGGTCTTCAATTTTCGTGCAGCACCAAAAGGTTTCCTTTCAAATTGTGCTACACAAGCCAGCTGAGTTCGAGAGTATACCTAAGCATTTTTTTTTTTTGTAATTTTACACAGCAGGCACATTATTTGTTTGAGTTTCGGTTCAGACATTTGATTCGTGACATTATGGATTGTTAACGATCCAAAGAGCAAACTAAAACTGAGCTTAAAATTTGAGACCAATATTTAACTATAAATGATATTTAAACGATTGTTTGATAATTAAAGTCAATAAAAACGTTTCTTCTAATTGAGTTAAATTCTCAAAGGAACTACGGAAAATGTTGTGATTTAATTATAAGGTTATTAAGAATATTCAAACAGCAATTGATAACATTATTGTCGAATCGTTTGTATTGGTAAAACTGAAGCAATTACTTTTTGACATTTAAAACAATTTGCAGATAAATGAAATGAATTAGACATTTTAATTGATAATCGAACAAATCGTTAATAAGACAGCGAAATGACAACAAATATGACCCTGTTTAAGTGAAACTACAAACTAAAATATGATCATTAAAGTATTTATTCATATGCCGAGTACTTCAATTTGCAATATTCAATCACTAAGTTCAAGTATATCTGTTACACCATATGAAATGAATTATATTAGAGCATAAAGTCATTTCCATTTGATCATTATCGAACCGTTCGTTGGCTTCCAGCGCATTTCGCACCTTTAAAGCCCTCTTTAAACGGCACAAAAACGAGTTAACGACACTCAATTGGGTGCTAATTGTACAATTAAACGTTGCTGACATCAAACCAAAGCACAGAGCAACCAGCAACCAGAGAGTCACCAGAATGTCGGACACTATATGCGTACCATGTCTGTCGTGTCAGTTCAGCTCCGACAGCTAATGGCATCAATGTAAAGGGAAAAAAGTTAAATAATCGAGAGAAAAAAAAAGTTGAAAAATTCGATTGCCGTGCAGCTCATCGCCTCTAATGGTAATTATCTGCATCATAAATTTGTGTCCAATTGCGCTCGAGGCATTGAAAATGGACCGGTTTTAATTGTGGACACGCAGCCAGCTTTCAGTGACCAACCAGCCCTACAATTGTAATTTTGCAACATTTTTAGCTGTTGAAAACTGCATTAATTTAACGCATGATTGGCAATGCCAGCAAATGGAGCTGTCGCGACGTTGCCAAAGTGAAATTATGCAAATTGCGTGCGTGTGTGTGTGTGTGTGTGTGTGTGTGAATGCCAAGGCAAAATCGAAAATGTTGGCAACCCAACTGCCCTAAGTACAATTGGCGTCTACCCAATTGCTTAATTACACAAGTGAACATAGAAATTTAAGTAAAACTACAAATAAAAATTAATAACATTAAACTTTTTTCTTTAATTAAAAATATTAATTTAATAATGTTGATAACAATATAAGTTTCGCTTTTCAAATAGCTTGTTAAATAGTGTAACTCTGACTGTTGTTGTTGTTGCTTTTTTTTTCTTTTAAGTAACACTCAATAATGGCAAAAATAATTATAATTATAATTGGCTGTGCAATGGCAATTACAATGCTTGTGCTGCTAAGCCAGACTAAAAGGATTTGGAATACTAAAGCGAATGAAAATGACACAAATAAATTGAACATGACGAATGCAAATGAAAATGCTCGAATACCTCAAACAGTTGGTTTATCGCGTCAACAGCTTTTGTTGCTGCACCGTCAAAAGCGATATCTACTGTTCCCCGAAGGCAGCTCATTTCAGCTGGTCTTCGACTTAATCATACCCATTGTGGACTATACAAATTTTGCTATACTTGGCATCACATGTGCCGTCGCCTGGGAGCTGCCCAGCAAACCACCCAGCGAGATTTTAGAGAACCTGCGTACCCGCCTAAACGATGGCACCCTTGGCACTGTGCGTCGCAATGGCAGCCTGCCGGACATCATCGGAGAAATGCCCGTTCAAACCGCCACTAATTGGCAGGCAATGCACGCGCAACCAGCAACAGCAGCGACAGCAGCAGCGGCGCCAACATATGCATCAAATGTGCACAGTTACTCGTACTATACGAATGTCCAGAGAGAGCCGGGGTACACTTCCGTTTATGCAAATTCGCCTAATGGAGAACCGTATGCAGGGAGACAGACTAATTGGCATGCGCGACAGTCAATAGCAAAGTGGCAACAGTGGGCAGATCCACCTCCTCCGCGCTCTGCTGCTTCATCAATGCAGCAGCCAATGCGAGGCAACACTCACAACTGGTCAGACAATTGGTGGCAGCGCAACAAAGAACGGGTACAGCAAAATTGGCGTGAAAAACAGCAACAGTGGACCAGCTATCAGCAGCGACCAGCCGAAAGGTATTTATATAAAAGTTAATAATATTATTCTTGTGACAGGATGCATTTTTTTTTAAAAAGAATTTCGCATTTCACTTGTAAAAGTTGTTGTATGAATAATCTTTTCTACTCTTAGCAAGCAATACAACAACTATAACAGCTACACACAGAGACCACGACAAATGCTAGAGGCACCACCCAAGCACCATATTTATCCGGTATTTGGCAAGCGGCGACGACGACGACGTCGAGAGTTGACTGTGAATGCGGATGATGATGTCATTGAACGGATGCATTTACGTCAGCATTTGAGCACCCGTGGGCTACTCTTTGGCAAGATCGAACGTTTGTACAAATCGTAAGTGGAATTGCTATGATGTCCAACATGTAGGAACAACATTGACACACTGTCCTTATCTACTTTGCCCAGGCGTCAGCTCAATGGCACCGCCTGTATTCAGCGGGCACTTTGCGAATCGGCCCAGCGCCAGGAGTGGGTGGAGTTGGGTAAGGCTGTTGCTGAACCCCAGAGCTTTATTATGGAGCTGCTCTCGGCCATCTTTCAGTTGCCCAGTGGCGGCAGTGAGGCCAGCGATGTGCTGGAGCACATCTCACCGCATTATCTGGAGGCGCATCAGGAGCGTGGCAACTGTCGAGAAATTTACAGCGATTGCAGTCACACATTTTGGTTTGAATAAATAAAATCGTATCTTTATATATTTAATATTCAAGTCTTGTGTTTTGTTTGTATAAAGAATCTATATTGATACTAAAATAACAATACTTAAAACTTTAATTAAGTTGGCAAAAATACACGAAATGTGTCATCCGAATCAAAATGATAAATATATTAATGCAAATGTATCGCATTTGACATAGCCATGAGCTAAATACAAATAGCTGCAAAAGCCAATAAAGTTTATCTGAAGAGTAAGCTAGTTTAAGCCAACAAAGTTGGCAGCGTGAAAAAGTAATTTGAGACTTTAAATAGACCAATGAGCACACGAAACGAAAGACAAAGAAAAACGAAGCAGCAGTGGAGTATACCAAATGACATAAATACCCTGCTGTAACTTTTCTCGATGAGTAAAATAGTTAAATTCTTTTAGTCATAACGTTTCCAGCATTTGATATTATGTTTATAATTTGTTCAGAAAGATTCTTTTTTATTTTAACCTCACTTTATTGAAATTTAATTTGACAGTCTTTTAACTTCTTAAAATACCTCTTTCATGCCTTGCTCGTGCTAAGACGATAAGCCAAAGACGAAAAGTGTGAGAACTAATGACGAACAAAAAAAAAAGTTGGGGAAGAAAGGAAAAGAAGAAAAGAGTAGCAGGCAAACGTTACAAAAGCGATGCCAAGACAAACTTAAAAGTTTTCAGCGTTACGTAGATGCTTAATGATGATGTTAGAAGGGGGGGAAAGTCGCGCGGCTTACTAGAACTGACCGCAATTAACAGCCTGGCAAAGAGAAGTAAGCGCAGCTTTTTGTTACTGCCATTTAGCGGCTTTGATTTGACGCAGCATTTTGGATAACTCGAGCTGACAGTTTGCGTATGGACGACGTGTTGACCGCAAGTGTACGAAATGTGCATCAACAACAAAACAAGGCCCAAGCCCCAAGCTGTTTGTTTGCTAGCCCTTCTACTCGCGCTGCTGTTAGTTGTGTGCCAAGGAAATGTACTCCAGAAAACTGTCGAAGCCATTGAGCTGCCAACGTTTAGGCCCCTGTTGCATGTAGACAATACTGATGCTGCGGCTGTTGCTAGTGCTGGTAGCGATGGCAGTTTGGATTTTGAGCAGCTCATCGAGGCGAAACTTAACGAATCGAGAAGCCAAACAATGCAGACAAGACAAGAGCTGCTGTCGAGGAAGCGTCGCTATTTGGTATTTCCGGAGGGCAGCTCCTTTCAAATGGGTAAATGTCTTGAGTCTCTCTCTCTCTCTGTTAAGCGAACGCAAATTATACGCCTCATTTATTTCTCGGCTATATAGTTTACGATGAAATCATTTGTGTTGTGGACTACACCAACTATTTGGTGTTGGGCATAACAGTGGCCCTTGCCTGGGAGTTGCCCAGTAGACCACCAAGCGAGGAGCTCGACGCTCTATTGACCAAACTAGAAGACGGTACCATCGATATAAGTCGCAATGACACCGTGTCCAACATCACCTACGTGGATGATGGCAGTAAACAGCAATCGCAAACACAACCAACCACCAACAACATGAACAACAACAAAAATAATGCTTACAAGCCAAACTACATCAACTTGTCAAGTGGAGGAGCTGGAGCTGGAGGCGGTGATAGCTATAATTCTTACTACAGCAGTTCACCCGTGTTTCGCACACCAATGCATCCAACGTATCAACATGCTGATAGCTATTATCGACGACCCAGTGTTCCAGCCAGGCGCAAGGATAGTCACTATTACAGCAGCAGACCGGTGAGCAGCGTTCGGAATCCCTTTCACAAATATGCACAGGCATTAAGTCACGCACAGAACACACGCTATCCCTACTGGGCTTTGACTTCACAGTAAGTATTAAAGGCTACACTAAGAAAAATCTTCATTACTCAAACAGAGCAGACAGTAATTAAATGTTTTTTAAAGTTTAAAGGACTCACTGCGACAACGAAATAACTATTACGCTAAGAGCCACAAGAATCGTCAATCCAATAATTACTACAAGCCATTTTCGCACGTTTTCAACTCACAACAGCTACGTCATCATAAAATCTATCCGGTATTTGGCAAACGCAGCATTCCAGATACAGCCACAACACATCACCGTCACAAACGCAGTGGAGTCGAGAGTGTGCCAGATGCTGAACTAACCAAGTTGGAGGGACTGCAAATCAAATATCATCGCAATAGTCGTCAAAAGTTGTACGAAAGAATCGAAAAGTATTTGGATAAGTAAGTTGGCATGCTTATATTAGTTAGTTTGCTTAATGGTATGTTTCCTCACAGGCGAGGTCACAATGGTCATCAGTGTGTGCTTCGCACTCTATGCGAAACCGGACAGAAATCCCATGAAACAGAACCCGGCAGCTTTGTTGGTGAACTCTTGCGAGCTGTATTTACACTACCCGAGGCACTGGACCACGAACAAGTGGCTTACAAAGACACTCGCTATGACAAGGCCCATGCCCATAGGGATGATTGTGCAGCGCTTTATCCGGATTGCAAACAATCTATATGGGATGCACCATTTGTACAATAAAGCTTTTACTTTTGTTTTATTCACTTTCAACCCCATTTACCGCCCAGCAGCCAAGCTAAAAGATTTAATTTACATTTATTTCGAAACTCTCGATCACAATCCTCCGAGCTCATACGCATTATACGACTATAGTCATCCTCCACGCCTGATATGGTGGGTAGACTAAAGAAAGAAAGGGGTATTTTCAGTATTTTCGATGTGTTTAAGTCAAGTGTTACTTACGTAAAGACCAGGCGCACAATATCCTGCAACATGGAGTAACCGGGTGGCAGAAGCAAACGCTTACTATCACAAATTGCTCTCAAAATACATGCCTTAGTATCTATTCCAAGTCTACAAAATGGAATTAAACATTATAGTGTTATCCAAGTAGAAAAATAAATATTATATCATTCCTACAATTTGCTAAGTCCTCCGAATTGATCAAACAACTGCCGACGATCGCGATGGCTATGGTAATGACGCCAATATGTGACTTGCTCAAGATCAGGATAGTAAGTAGTTTCATAAGGTGCTATATCGGGATCATAAGGTTCCTCATCTTGCTCATCTGGCTCTACGGATCTATGCCAACGTTTGCCATAGTTTCTCCAATTGGGCGCTGGCGTTGTCCACTTAACCCACCTTCCGGGCTGTTTATACTGCTCATACTTGTTATAATATGGCCTTGGCGTTGTCCAATTCTCATACTTTGACCAATTTATCCATTTTGCCGGATCAGCATAGTTTGTCGTTTGTGGCCTATAGTCGATACGCTGATGTAGTTTAATCGGCTTCGGTTTCTTAACGGGTATTGCCTGAAAACGCCAATCAGTGCCAGCAATCCAAACATAGGTAGGCGTCGTTGTCGTTAGGGGCTCAGGTGTGGTTGTCGTTCTGGGTCGAAAACGTTTTGGATAGACATCCTCGCGACTTGTTGGCACTGGATAATAGCAGGCCTGTTCGATGTTCATCGATATGCCCTTTGGAAAGCGAGAGAGTAGACCTTTACTCATCGAACCGGTAAACTTCAAGTTCGAGCCCTTTGGAAAGAGCACAAAGCGCTTTTGACGTGAGAAAACTCGCTCCACCACATGATTTAACTCAGTTTTGTTCGTCTCTCCTAGGGCCAATAGCAAAAGTGTCAGTTGCCCGAGCAACTGAATCCAGAGACTGCCTCGCATGGCTGACATATACTGATTGAGATGTTCAAATAAAGTCACCTCGAGTTGACAATATCAACGAGTTTACTTTATAATTACTATTATCAATGTGGATTGGGTGTAAATTCTTAAACAAATAATTATCTAGTTTAACCAACAAATCGAAACTTTCATTGCCGAGAGTAACTAGTAATTTAGGGTCAACGTACCTTCACAAAATATTTTTATAAAAAATTTATTTGGTTTAGTAAGAAAGTTTATTATTTGCTTTACGGATATGAAATATAAAATCTTTGCGTTTCTTGTATTTAACAAAAATTGGGTTTTTTTAGAGATTAAGTGTAGTTTTATAAGAATAGAAAAGCCTGATGACAATCGTCTTTCTTTGCGCAATTCAAACCCAATATGCAAAGTGTTAACTCTTTTGGGTATTTTATAAAAAAACCTTCACAAATTTGCAGCATTTGTGCTATCAAGTCGACCACTTAATAGCCAAATTAATAAGTTCATATTACACTTTGTCTTCAGTTCCAAAGCACAGGCATCAGGATCTTTGCTCATAACACGAGTGTAGTCATCCTCCAATCCATCAAGTCTTGGCATTCTATTGTTTAATATATACATAAGTATTTAAATAGAATACAATAGGGTAAAAACTCACGTAAAGACCAAACGCAGCATATCTTGTAGCATTGAATAACCAGGTGGCAATAGAAGACGCTTTGAGTCACAAATGGTCCGCAAAATGCATGCTTTGACATTGATTTTGAAGCTGGAAATTAAGTTCAATTATAGAATTAATATTTTCTGGTGTTTGTTTTATTTATAACTAACCGCGAGCTAAGTCCACTGAAGAGCTCAAATAACTGTCTTCGATCCCGATGGCCATGATAGTGTGGAGATTCCACTACCGGATTTCTTGGCGATCTTTGCCATTTGGTTCTGGTCCAGTCAGCAGTCCACTTTGGAGCTGGTGTTGTCCATTTGGACCACGTGTTTTTGTTTTTAATCAACGGCCAGTTTTGTTTGTTGGCACTGCTTTGCCATTTTTGGGCCTGATTCGCGCCATACTTTGACCATTGTTGCCACTTGTGCGGATTGGCATAACCGCCAACATCAATGCGGTGCGTCTTTGGTGGACTTGGCCTTGGTCTTGGTTTAGGTTTGGGCAAAGCTTGCGCCTTGAAACGCCAATCAGTACCGGGTATATAAACATACGTTTCCGTTGTGGTCGTCAGTGGTTTTGGTGTTGTTGTCTTCTTTGGCAGAAACCGCTTGGGATATAGATCTTCCCGAGTGCCTGGTATGGGAAAATAAACAGCTTCCTCCAAATTGAAAGTGATGCCACGAGGAAACCTTGACATAAGTGCTTTGCCAAAATTACACGTGAATTTAAAAAATGAGCCCGGTGGAAAGATTATTGCACGCTTTCGGCGACTAAAAACACGCTCAAAAGCTGGCCTCAGTTGAGTCTTTTGTTGTGCTCTGATCTCGCCATGGCTACAACTTAGCAGCACCAATAATACAAAGATCTTAGCTCGCAGCATTTAAAGTGAACGCACTGAATGAAATGATTTTTTGAAATAAACTTGCCCAAGGGTTAAGTACTTTTTGTGAACAGATTGATTCAATATTTACACAACGTTGATTGATGTCTTGATTTATTGACTGTACTCATAACATGAAATCTCATTACCCTAAAGACCCACATCGATTTGAATTGTTGGACATAAGCATTAACAAGCCGATCAGTTAACGTATCCGATTCAAACAGAGCGGTTCGGTTAGATTTCCGAAATGAGAATTAGTTGGTTGCCCTTTCAAGTGCTTGTTCTACTAGTAAGCTGCAAAAATGGAAACTTCTTAATATGGCCAGCATCAAGTTCACTTGGTGTGAGTACACAAAATCCAAAGAAAGTGTTTAAGGGTTTAATGATTTTTTCTATTCAGCTAACATCTTCAGTATCTGTGCCCATTGCTGAGTTCTATCCGGAACGTCGTATCCTGATCGATTGGTGTTTTGCCATAGGATACGATTTTCCACACAATCTGAGCTCGTTTTATAGCATACCCATTTGGCCAGGTTTTGCAAACTATCAAACGAAACGCGAACTGCCCCGCAATGATCTCGGCTTCTATGAGAAATATGGCTATAATGCATTAACAGAAACACATCCCAAGGACATTTCAGCTGGGGAGCTCTATGCTGGCATTGAAGATGCATTGACTTCCTATGGCTTTCACGATACCTGTCTTTTGAGAAGTGTTTGCGAACTGGCACAACATCCATTTGACGATCAACATCAACATATATTAAGTGATATACTAACATTTTTATTAAGGTTGGTTTAAATTTCCCCTGCCTCATACAAAACAAACTTCATTTGTTACTCTTTTATTTAATTGTAGTCCAACGCAGCATGATGGATTCTTGGAAAGTGAGCACGTGTACAAAGAGGTCTACGAGCAGGCAGAATTAGATGGATTTCTGGGCAAAGATTGCGTTAAATTGTATGCGCATTGCAAACACGATGTCTTACGATTAATTAGTAATGTCATTTTTACACATGATTAAAGACTTGGATGTTAGCTGTAAGCCTTCTGTGCGTTTTATTAGCAACAAATACAGGTTATTCTGGTTCATTTTTACTAACTCTTACTCTTATTCATCAAATTTTAATTATAATCACAAAATAGTTTCTTGGATTGCATAAGCTTATGATTAATAAAACTATAATAATATATATGTTAATTACTTTTGAAACAACAAAAGGCCAACAGCTGTCAATCGTCAAATCAATCTATAAGCCAACACAAAGACAATAACTAATGAGCTTACCACCTGACTATCGCTGAATATACGAACAGATAATACTATGTTTGATGCGTTTGACTTTATGGCCCCTCAATTTGCATAATTATTCAATTGATATGCATAGTTGCGTAGAACAGTTGCATTCAAAATTATACATGCAATGGTAAAGCCTTCAAAATATTAATGTACATTGTTGGATAAACCTGCGAATTTTAAGGCTCACATACGTTCTGAATCCTTACATTTTGTAAAAAGTTTTACGTACCGAGCAACAACAAAATAAAGTTGATTTACTGATTGGAGCATTCCTTAAGAGATACCATTAATGGTCTATTTTGTAACCCAAATACTTTAGCTTCAAACTGTTATCCATGCGAATTGCTTAAAGCAAGCTTAAAACCTTTAAAAGAATATAGAATTAAGGCACTTAAGTAAAGTTTATTTCATCTAACAAGTGTTGTGACTATATTAAGCATATCCAACTCGCACTTGGGATACGCTGTATGGCAATCGGCTCCAATGAAACCCAGCTTCTCAGCACGTTCATAACGATGTTGATATAGCTTCTCGTGTGCACCAAAACCATCATGTTGTGAGGGCCTATTGGATGTTGTATTCATATTATAGCAATTTGATATATGTGATTGCTAGTAGAAGAAACTTACATGAGCACAAAGCTTATGACCTGAACAAGCAGGCTGTAACTGTGGCTATCCGCTAGGGGATGCAAGGCCAGCTCGCAGACGCTGCGCAGCAGACAAGATCTGTGGAAGCCGTAGTCCTGTAATAAGCGCTCCATGCCTGCATATAGCTCACCGGCAGTAAAATCTCTGGGATGGACACCACGTTCAGCTGCCAGTAGCTCCTTGGCGTCACCCGTAAAGTTGTAAGATTCACGCTTACGTCTACGCTCCCACGCATTGGCCCATATTGTAGGATTGTAGAATGAGGTTAGATCAAAGGGCAGATTATAGTTCATTTGGAAACCCAAATCGACGAAATTTTTTCGCGCATCTGGAAAATCAATTGGCACTGACATCGATGCCGTCAATTGCAGCACCGAGTTTGACGAATAGAGTAAAGCACCAGTTCCAGGCACAACTAGCAGGCCGATTATCACAACGAGGATGGCGTTCCAAAATTTGACGTTGTGCTGCTTTGGCCGACGCATTTCGATGTGAGCCTCTTGCTGATCACGGCCCGAAGCACATGTGATAAGTCATGTGGGTTCCGGTTTTGTTCTTTGTTTATTTGGGTCTTCAATTAACCAAACTGTTAATGAGTCGCAGCATTTGTTATGCGTGAGACCCGATTAGAACGGTAAAAACTGCAAAACTGGGGCACACTATAATTTATTGGTTAGGTATACCAATCCGAAAAAAACCATAGAAAGTAAATAAATATATATTTTACTCCAATATTTCTCTGAAGACAAAAAAAAACTAGGATTCTATACTAGTTGTACTCTTCAATAATAAAGTAACTTTGAGCAAAGAACAACGTTTTTATATATTAAGGAAATTATTATAAGCATTTTTCTAAAAAAAAAAAACTCAAACTTGTTGCTTTAAAATATGGTAAAAAGATTTTACAATCAAAAATTGTACTAAAAAAAGCAAAATATAGAAAAAAAAACAACTAATTTATCATTAAAACAATGCAGCAAGAATGTGCGTTAAAATATAATTAATTAATATAATAATAAAACATAATACTTTATACACAAAACATGAACAACTCTATTCTTCTCTGTGTAGCTCAACTGTTAATTTCTTTAACAAATAAATGTTGCGTGTTATCTCCCGTTGTTCCACTCAAAGCAACACATGGGGCATTGACCACAGTTGTACGCCACACGCTCCATTGACAACAAGATGAGTCAAAAAAAAGACAAAAGAATTTTAATCGTATCACTGCTGACGATAGTTTGCGGAACAGCGATAGTTTGTGCCAATACAAATGGATTCAAACCTAGCTGCAATGTGGGTGGCATTCGAGCTAATAAAAGTCAAGTTTCAAACCCAAAAAAACTGAGCCGCTCCAAACGTGTGGCCATTTTTAATGGCCAGGGTACAGTCAAAGTGAGTATTGTCAATGGAAAAATTTGAATTGTTACCCCACAAAACAATTGATCAAATTTATAAACTGTTACAGTTTGTGGCTGGTGTCGCCCATCCCGTAAAACAAGTGGATAAAGATCAATCCTTTTGGTTCTTCTATAATTTTCAAAATCAGTACACACCCACAACAATACCGATTTATTGGTGGAGTTTCTGGAATACAACCACATTTGTATCAACAGCCCGTCAGTTGCGCAAAGGTTTTCAAGCCACACTTCATCGGGATGATACACGTACTTGGCTCTATAATGGCATTGAAGCGGGCATGGAACAGTAGGCTTAACCAAAATTTTATAACCTCATTGATATGACTAACATTTTCTTTGATAGTCTTGATGGCAGTGAGCGTGGTGCCAGCTGCCTTCTACGCAGTATATGTGAAATCTCTCAATTGCCCTTCGAGAATAGCAATATATTTAGCGAAATTCTTAATTCAGTACTAATGTGAGTATTCCAAGCAATATTTATTTTACTCTGGATTGAAGTAAAAGTGATTTTCTTGATAACTAAAATAATTTTGCAGACCTACTATGAACAATGTGGCTGAGAAATATCTAAATGCCAGAGATGCGGGTCGAGCTGGTGCGGATTGCATGAAAACCTATAAAGATTGCAGCCGCAAAGTATGGGATTGGTTAACGCATGTGACCAAGTTGACAGTTTGACAAATATGAATATGCTAAACAAAAATAAATGGTTATTTACTTTTATTCGATTTTATGGACACAGTCGACATGAGTATTGATGGTTTCTTGTAAAAACGTTCACGATAATTACGTGCAACTTCATTTGTCTATGTTATAAAAGTATGATATTGCGTATATTTGCGTATTTTTAAAGTTCTTATAGCCGCTTTTTCAACATGCTTAGGCGGCGCCATTCCGCCCAGATCTCACAGATCATGGGCTTCTTCCAGCAAAGGCACTCACTCAGTGGCAGAGCGTTCGGCTTCAAGCGCGAGCACTCCGAAAATGCCGGATAGGGTGTCAACGGCTTGGTACAATACGCCTTATACCTCTGCCTCTTACAGCTGGGTGGAATACGTCCACGGCGATGACAGTCTCGCTTGACTCTCATGCACTTGTCCTCCTGGCATCTGACTGGCGCTGGGCAGGCCGTCTTTGGCTTCTGATGCTTGCGACGCCTTAATGGTGCAGCCTTGATCTTGGCATGGCAACAAACCGCTTTCTTCTTTACCTGCAGAGGTGGGCAGGAAGCCCAAGTTTGCCAATACTTTCGTTTTGCCTTATCCGACTCCACGTAGTAGATGTCATCGAAACGCGGATTGAATGGACAATTAATGTCCGTTTCGTCACAAAAGGGATTCAGCCACATCGATGGCGGTGGTCCCTTCTTCTTTACAGGTTTGGCACTCTTGATTAGCATTTTCTTAGGCTTGCCACAGGGAAAACTCGTAATTTTACCAGAACACTTTGTAGCCTTTGCCTTGCTTTGCCAGACATTCGCCAACATCTGCAAAAGTTGTGGCCTACCCCCTTGACAGCGACTTAATGCCGAGCCCAGTCCAATCATTTTTTTTTTTAAATTTTGTAATTTTTGTTGCCGAATATGTTGAATAAAATTTTAAACCCAAATATGCCAAAAAAAAAAATCCAAAATGTTTAACTGCCTTTCAGCAATCTTTTATTTTTACTGAATATTTTCCATATTCGCTTTTTTCCACACCAAGTAAACTGATCTAAAATGCAGTGTTTACTAAGTTGAACTTCTCATACAAACAATATCTTTTTAGTTTATTAAAATTACGTAGATAGCGAGAAGTTTTTGGATTGTAATATTAGAAAGGGTTGCACGCGCTGGCTCCGGCTGTGTGGTCGGTAGATGGGCTGGGGTCATATAATTTTTTTCTAATGTTACGCTCTTGCGGTGCTGCCAATACTTATTTAAAATCGCGTGCTGACCATAGCAATTGCCCTTAATAGGGGGGACTGGGGGGAGGAAAGGAAGGGACAGATCTCGTGGTATTTCTTTTTCGCGTATTGGAGGCGACACTCCTCGTTAACCATTGGCTGCGCCGGACCGATGACTTGGTCGCAGCTGTTGTCCACCCTACCTTGATCATCGTATCCGTAATATTTTATTGATGATCCCATTGGCCAATCGGTCTACTAAGTCATACCCCTAACATATCGCTGCACGACTCCCAAAAGGAACGAAAATTAAAGATTCATCTTATTCTGATTCATGATTAAAGATAATACAATTTATTTTATTCTTAATCTTTTAGTCCATAATTAGTTCAAGCTTATTATCAATTACAGTAGTCATGTTTTCATAGATTAGATTCTATATTATAAGGTAAGATTAATTTTATTTCTTTAATTTTTTTTTTTGTATTACATTGCAATTTATTGTAGTTTATTCAATTCAACATAAGAGAAATAATTAATTTTTTTTTATATATAGTTATGTAAATACAGCACCTCAAAGTTTATTTCCTAGTGGATATCTAGTTTTAATTACTTCATTTAGTTTTAATTCAGCTTTTTATATTTTAATCGCTTATATATATAAATAAATTTTTCTTTTTTTTTTTTTTTTTATAGGTATGTAAATACAAAACCTCAAAGTTTATTTCGTAACTTTTGAAGGCATGGCTATCGAATTTTTATTAATTCATTTAATTTTAATTCAGTTAATTAATTTTAATCGGCATATATTTGGTTTTTTTTTATGTAAGGTTTTAGTCAACTCCAAAAATTTTCTTTTTGTCTTTTTTTTTTGTACCTAATACGGCAAAACTTTTAGTTAAACATATTTTTTTTTTGTTAAGTGATTTTTGCCGGTAGATCTTTTGTCGTGGTGAAGAGCTGCACTGAAAAAAATTGGGGTTGTTGTTGTGTTTTTTTTTGTTTTCAAATTTATTTCACATAGTTTTTTTTTTTGTTGGAACTTATTTATATATATTTAATTATGAGATGTGTTTTTCATTTTTCGTTAGCTATGGTGAATTGATTAAACTTAGTGAACTTAACTCGAACTTATCTAAAAAAAAAATGGTTTTAAGTCTAGTCGCGTTTTCACATGGAGTAGAGATCCACGAGGCCCAGGTCGTCGGCTGCCGGGGGTGTTGGGGTTCCAATCTCCGCGTGGTCACTCACTTGTCTGTTTTTTCTTTTTTTTTTTGATTTTTATTTTAAATTTTTCCTCTTTGTTCATTAGGTGGGTTGGTAGGGCAACTGTTACCAGCCGAGGCAAATTGACTTATTCTTTTGTAGGCGTTCTTTATCACTCCGCGTGTTTCGCTCACGTGGGCATGTTCTTCCAAGTTGGACGGTTCGGAGTTCAATTCCCCGCGTGGTCAGTCACTTATTTTTTATTTCTTCAGATTTTTATTTTAAATTTTTTCTTTTTTTTTCATCGTTTTGTTCTTTAGGTGAGTTGGTAAAGCAACTATTACCAGCCGAGGCAAATTTAATCCTGGTGTTTAAGTGGTTTGAATTATCGAGCGTGGCTCCACTGCGGCGGCGTCATCAGAAAAAAAACTCTAACCGAATTGATATTGTTTGGAGTAGTTCTTAGCGTACCGCGTGGTTTTATTTTTTCGAACCGCGCACCCGGAGCAAAAATTCAGCCCGACTGTCTTCTTCGAGGGTTGCATCAAGAGGGAGTTAGGCCACGAACGGCATCGGGGATCAAGCCCCATCTCCCGATCGATAGTGGCCCGAAAATTGCAAGTGTTGCATTTCTATTTTTCTATCCGCTCTCAGTTAATCAGCTGAGTAGCTATAGGGGGCGCTGACCGAGAAATATTTAGGCAAGGGCTCTACAAGGTAGGTGGCGCTAGCCGATTGTGAACTCTGCTGGCAGTTAGCGTTGTCTAACTTTAGGCATTAATTAAAACAAGCGCACTACAAACATTATTTGTTCCGTTGTTGTGTTTTTTTGTTGAGACTGGTGTGGAGTTTACGATTTGGCCAGTAATAAAACCCAACAAACTGGTCTAAAAAAGTAGCAAATGTTGCACTGTTGCAAGCTTTTGGCGTTATTTTCAATATAATTATAAATTTACTTATTTACTTTAAGCTGTCCAAACAAAACCTTTTCAAAAGACATGTAATAGCAATCTAGTCTCCCTTGATATACAAATCTACATATATTTTTAAAGTTATTGTGTGGGTATATAAAAATTACTATCTTTTTTAATCGTACTTAAAATTTGGTAAATATCGTACTGAACAGTATTATAAATTTCGAATGTAGAAACAAAATCAACGCATTACAAAATTCCAAAATACAAGTAAACGTGCTGAGCTTGTAATCACAATGGTGAACATCTCTAGGCCAACAATGATGATGGGAAATCTTTACAAGGATCTGCTAAATGCCAAAATTGCAATCGCCCATAGCCGACACATTGCCAAGCGAGTATTTGCCAGGAGTCCAAAACCTTGTCAGTGGGACATAAGAAAATTGCAACCGCAGCGTCAGAAGGCGAAGAGATATGAAGCTACTAAACGACTATCAATGTGGGAACAGAATAAATATCCGCCTAAGGAGAAGCCAGAGAGCTTGCGCATGGATGACTCGCACTACAAACATCTTAATGTTGAGGAGCGCTCATATGATTGCACTTGGGTTAATTTTGAAAAAGAACCCGAGCCTAAAATGCGACCTCAGCCATTCTTAGCAAGAAATGTGGTGCCAGTAAAGCGCCGAAAGAGTGGACAAGTTCCAAAAACTGCTGGACCATTGGATGCTGCGGCTAAGGACTTTATACAACAATGGCACAAGACAATTCAACGCAATAGATTTTGAAATCTCAGAGAATATATCCTTCAAATATAGGGTGGAGAATCTTATTGGGAAACCACTTAGAAAGAATACGTTCTATTACAAACTGGCTGAGAATGGGAAGAGCACAAAAACCATGTTGAAATCAAACAAATTTTCGCATAATTTTTTATAATTACAATTGCAAATCAGAGAATAATCATCATTTTCGTTTTTGGATACGAAATTTTTGTTCTTTACTATTTATTAATAACTTCGACTTGCTTTGGCACACTTGGCAATTTTTTGTTTTTAAGATCTGTCGATGATAACAACAGAAGTAAAATACTTTATTTGAAACTAAACATAGCCTGGTTATTTTTAAAACTATTGTTGACATATTATGTCAACAATAAATCATATTATTAAGGTTTTGCAATCAAAAAAAAGTTTTAAAAAATAATCAAAATTACAAAATGTTCGATTTTGTCAGAACAACGTTTTTGACGCTGTTTGGCAAAGACGTGATGCACACATCTATCCGTTGTTTGGCGTCTCGTAAGAAAGGCAATTTGCGGCAGCAACCAAAGGTACCCCATTTACCCATAAAAGGACCACGGGACTATGAATATTATCGAGGCTTAAGACGCAAACTAAAACACACAAAAGAAAAACTTAATGAGCATTTGCATAATTGTAGGCGATCAATTTATAAGCATAAGGAAAAGCGTGACCCTCGCAGGGTCGTGGATGATTCCAATGAAGATTAGCAATTATTAAAACTTATTATAAGACAAATAAAATAATTTAAATTCTCTGCAATAAGTACGGCAACTCTGTTACACACAGCTGTAAGGCAAAGTACTCACTTACTCGATGCCGCTAAAAGTATCGGTTGTGCAAAAATCATCTGGCTTTTGTTTTTCTTTGTTTTCTACGTTCGGTATTCGTTCGTTTTTGACTGCAATGGCGCTGCTGAGAAGCATTTCAAAAGACTTCTGTAGCCTCTTTCGACGCTTTGCTAGTTCAAGTGGCTGCACCATATACAGTCTCAGTTCGGGACACGTAAAGTGCGGCGTCTCCGTTATTCGCGTCTCAGGTCCACAGACAAAGCAAGCGCTTCGTGCAATTGTCAACAATGGCGAATATGAGCCAAAACAACGTCAAGCATATCTCAAGTCATTTTATCATCCAACCAGCAAAGAGATTATCGACAGGGGACTGTTGCTCTGGTTTCCCGGTCCCGCATCATTTACCGGCGAAGATGCGTGTGAATTTCAAGTGCATGGATCCTTAGCTGTAATTGCAGCCATGATCGATGCATTGGGTCAGTTGCCAGGTCTGAGACCCGCTCAGCCAGGTGAGTTCACCAAACGTGCCTTCTTTGGCGGCAAACTTGATTTGACCGAAGTGGAGGGCTTGGCCGACTTAATAAATGCAGAAACGGAGGCTCAACGAAAGCAGGTAATTAATACCAATGTGATTAAACTGTATTCAATGTTAATTTTTTGAATCCCTTGTTTGCAGGCATTTCTCCAAAGCACTGGCGCCTTGGCACGTCTCTATGATAGCTGGCGCAAACGGCTCATTCGTTGTGCAGCGCATCTGGAGGCATACATTGACTTTGCAGAGGAGGAGCAAATAGAGGGCGGCGTGTTAAAACAATTAACAAAGGAGCTGAACGCAGTGAAGCGCGAGATTCGCTTGCATTTAAATGATCAGCGGCAGGGTGAACTGTTGCGAGATGGCGTACGTACTGTCATCATTGGAGCACCCAATGTAGGCAAGAGTAGTCTACTAAATCTGCTGTGCCAGCGATCGGTATCCATTGTAGCGGAGAGAGCCGGCACCACAAGGGACATAATAGAGACAACGCACAATTTTGGCGGCTATCCGGTGGTGTTTGCGGACACAGCTGGCTTGCGCCGGGACAGCACAGACTCCATCGAAGTGGAGGGCATGGCACGGGCCAAGCAATGCCTAGCCCAGTCGGATCTTATACTGCTGCTCACGGACGCCAAAACACTGCAGGGTGTGAAGAGCAATGAAGCGCTTGCTCGGCACATCGAAAGCTATTTGCAGGGACTGGATATACCACTGCAGTTGTGTCATGGCAAACGCTTACAATTAGTGGCAAATAAAACTGATACACTGTCAGTCGAGGAATGCCAACGACTTGGCAAGCTAAACAATGTATTGTCTCTATCCTGCCACAAGCAAGATAATCTTCCAGAGTTTCTTAGCTCTTTGGAGCAACTGTTGCAGCAGCTGTGTGGCACACCGCAGGCGGAGCATCCACGCATCACGCACATGCGTTACCGGCAGCAATTGGAACGTTGCATTGAGCACATTGACATCTTTCTGAGAGATTACAAGCCGGATGTTTACCCGGACATGGCCATAGCAGCGCAAAAGCTGCGAAAATCTGTACGCTGCATCGAACGCATCACTGGACATGTCAGCTGCGAAGATATACTCGATGTAGTCTTTAAAGATTTTTGCATTGGCAAATAGATTTTATTCTTATTCTAGTTCCTAAGTAAAATGTTTGCAATTTACCCAATGTGCATATATATAGACTGCCAATAAAAAAACACCGAGTATGATATAAATATCTATCAGTGAGTTGAATGCTCTTTCATCATTCAATTAAGGCTTGTTAACTCATAAGAATAAAAGTATCACAACCTTGAACTAAGCAGTAAAAAGAACACTACAGTTAATGGTAACGCCTTACCTTAAATATTTTGTTAATTAATCAATATTGTGTTAATTAAGAAAATGATTATTAGCAAACAAAACGAAAACGGAATACCCTTATTTATTTAAAATTCAAAAACTACAATTATCGATACAAAGTCTGTTAAGACGTTAATCGATACATCGATAGCCAAATAGTCGCATCACTAGTTAAAATGAAAAACATTGATTACAATAATAGAAAATAACGTGCAAATTGGCAAATTGGACAACAAATTGCTCGAACAGGACGTAACACGCATTGTGTGTGCTGGTTGTGAGGGGCAGTCTTTAAGGTTTGTGAGCGGTTGTGACAGCAGGCAACAAAATGCCAGGTAAGGTGGGGGTTAAAATAAAAGCTGCGCGTAATCTGCCAGTTATGGACAAGAGCAGCGAGACAACCGACGCCTTTGTGGAAATCAAGCTGGCTAACAAGGAACACAAAACAGAGGTGTTTCGAAAAAGTCTCAATCCAACGTGGAACACAGATTGGTAAGCAGTAAGCAGTAATCACAGCTTGGATCACTTAAGTTAAATTAACCAATGACATGTGCAGGTTTCGCTTCGAGGTCGATGACGCTGAGTTACAGGATGAGCCGCTGCAAATACGCCTAATGGACTATGATACGTACTCGGCGAACGATGCAATTGGCAAGGTGAACATTAGTCTGAATCCATTGTGCCTGGAGAGTTTGAGTCAAGCTGCTCATGGCAAGGGCACCGTGCTCTCTGGTTGGATACCTGTCTTTGATACAATGCATGGAATACGTGGCGAAATAAATGTGATTGTTAAAGTGGATCTATTCTCTGACGTCAACAAGTTCCGACAAAGCTCCTGCGGCATACCCTTCTTTCACTGTGCGTAAACTTTTTGAACTGCTTGCGGAAAACACATTAAATAATTTCTTGATGCTTCTTAGCGCAATGTGTGCCGTTTGGCTATCGGGCGCAGGTTATTCACGGCTTCGTCGAGGAGCTGGTGGTCAACGATGATCCCGAATATCAATGGATCGACAAGATACGCACACCACGCGCCTCAAATGAGGCACGTCAAGTAGTCTTTCTCAAGCTGTCGGGTCAAGTGCAACGTAGAATGGGCCTGAAAGCCATCAATATGGGCGCAAATGCAGTTATTGGGTACACACAATGCTTCGATCTGGAAGGTGATGTTGGCGTTGTGGCACGCGGTGTTGGCACTGCAGTCACACTTATCAAAGACACTAGCACAAGCAGTCAACCAGCTAGCGCGGATGTGGCCCTCATCGAAGAGTGAGTATTGAAAATGCAAACTGTGTGAAAAACTTTGACTTTATTATGGATTTGTCTAACGAATTAGGAGATCAGTAAATAGTGATTATTAACTAATTTTGTGTGATGTTGGTAGAGACTTTTGGTAAACTAATAAACGATACAAAAATTATATTTGAAGGTTAAAGGGGATCAAAAAAAATTGAATTGGATTTCAGGCAGTGTCATGATAAAAACAAAATATCTGAAGCCATTAGAAATGTTTAGATAATAACCGTAAACTGTGCTTGGAAGACCGCGAAAATTCAAATTTGAAACATATGTTCTAAAGCGTTTTAATTAATTATTTTTCTTTTGAATGTTTTTTCCCCCCTGTCAATCCACCGTTCACGAATTCAAATTCAAAACAAACGCAATCGACGTTTAACGCTCATAAACTTGTGTAAAAACTTGTTCTATCCTTGTATCCTTGTCGTATTTTCGTTGTAATATTGCACGCCACCAATCAATCGTTGTTGTTTTCGTGTCGTATATATACCTATAACACACACATTCAACATACTTTAGAGTCCAAAAGTATTTAGATTTTCTAAATTGTACAGGCAACGACAGCAGCTCCAGTCTAACGCTGTCCGGACGCACTCACCAGCAGTATCGTCTCAGTATATTTAAACAGCCCAGTGTAAGTGCCAGTTCGGCGGCAGCAGCAGCAGCGGAGGCAGCAACGTTGTTCTACTTGGAGAGTGGCAGCAGTGATACCGAAGATGCAGATATCATGCAAAATCTGCTCAGGCAGGAGGATGAACGGGGTGAGCGTGTGCGGGAAAAGAAACTGCGACATCGCATGCAGCGCATGACTTCGTCCTCCCGTTATGTATTTAGCGAGAAATATGCAACATTGTTGCGACGCATGGAGCCAAGAATACCAGAGAATGCCACACAATCGTTGAGCAATCTGTTGGCCGTGGCCAGCGGAGCCAGTGGAAGACGACGCCGTAAATCGCGATCACTTGGCAAGCGATCAACGCTGGCCATAACGCGTTCGATTAGTGAAGATGCAGCCAGGACAGAACCCATAACGAGTCAGCTAACTGTGCCGCGACTCTCGGATTATGAAGAGAATGCGCATTCGGCACCGGATCTAGATGTCTTTGAGCGTAAGTCACTCACGTACTCCACGGACTCGTCTGAGTCGTTGCCAATAATCGAAACGATTGCCATAATAGGACTGGACAATGCGGCTGCTTTGGCAGCGTCCAGCGACAGTGACGAAGAGCAGCATCAACAGCATCTGCAGGAGGAAGAAGAGCAGCTCCAGGATAATTGGATAAGGCCTGGCGAGACGCGCAGCTGTGACAGCCTTGACCCAACACCCAAACGTCACACGCTGCTTGAGGATCTGAAAAGTTTCTCGCGTCGATTGCAGCAAATAATGCACTTGGCACCCAAACATAAAATGAAAGCACTGCCCAAAAGTTCGCTGCTGTATGCCAAGGCTGCTCTGGCGCCGTCCCTGGAACGCAAATCATACTATAGCTCACAGCCAGAGCTGGCCACGAACAGCGCCAACTGTTGGCCCACTACTAATCAGAATGCATTCGCATCCATGTTGCAGCTAAATCGCTTGCCCAGCTATGAGACCGCTCACAGTCATTACGCCAGCAGTAGTTGTCTAGATGCTGATCATATTGAATCCCCTAAAGCACAGCCCCTTCAAACTGAATCAATGAATCATCAATTAGAAACGTTGCTGCCAGTTGCTCCTGTGCTGCGCATTTGCCCATCGACACCCACGCCCACAGAATCAGAAAATAGCTCACAATTATCGCCTCGAGAGACGACTGCTTTTGAATATTATGATCCTCCCGTATTCAGATTAGACCATATTGTATATAGCTCTAATACTTGTACTAACCTTAGTAACAACAATAATGAATCATCATTGCTTGCTCCATGCTATTCTGTTTCGCCATTTGCCATACAACAACAACAACGCTCAACTAGGTCCACCACTGATCTTCAACATCAGCAACAACAACAACAGCAGGCTCAGCAGCAGCAGCAGCAACAACAACAACAGCAGCAGCAACAACAGCAGTCTTCACCGGCACAGGGTGTCTTAATTCCCACAACAATTGCCACCATTGAGAGTAATGCAAGTGTGAAAAAATTCGCATCACCCGTGAGCAGCAATCGATTGAAGCTAACGCCCAGTCCATCAAAGAGTGGTATTTCGGGTGGGGCTAATGCAGATAGTGCATCCACATCGACAACATCGACGGCCACCACAATGGTGCCGACCAAGGAGCAGGGTGAGATTTTGCGTCGCTCCTCCGACTCCGATTTGAGTGTGACGCCAAAAGGTATGTAGCTGATCTTACTCTTAGGCATCTAACATAGGTTAAGTAAGAATCAAGAATTCCAGAATTCATAGGTATACAGAGATGTAACACGTTCTCTGCTCTCGCGTTTGTTTATTGTGTGTGTGTGTGTGTGTGTGCCTCTCTCTCTTAAGAGTTAACTCACAAACAAAACTCTTCTAACATTCTCTCTTTGCGCCCGCTGCTGCATCAATAAATACGCCAAAACAGGCATAGCGTACCATTTGTTCCGCAAGCGTAAGTAGTTGTCGTCTTCTTTCGTCTCTCTTTGCCTGTCTCTCTCATGCTCTCTCTCTCTCACTTTTACACACACACTTTTGATGTCCATTATTGATGTACTTGTTATGTGTCAAACTGCCTCTCTCTGCCGGTGGCTGGTTGTTTTGTTTGATTGACAGCTAAATATCCTTGCGCGCTCTCTTCTTAAACATACATACATACCACATGTCGTAAAACATTCCGATCTATCTCTCTGTCTCTCAATACCTACACCTGACCATATTCTCGGAATGCCAATAAATGTCAATTAAATACAATTAAATCCTTACTTTGTCTCATCATAATACAAGTGAATAAAATATAAACATCATTATCTCTTCTCTGTGTTATAACCTGTGTATGTGTATGTATATCTACTATATGTCTATCTATAATCTAAAACAAAAAATATTTTATAAGACCATTTGTATGAAGTCTTTAACTCATCATGTGTACTTCATACAATTATCTTAAGAAAAAACATCAAATCTTTTTATTTCATAGCTAAATCAACAAGATTTTCTGTGATCTTTTTTTGCTTTTATTGAATTTTAATCGAATTATGTGTGCTAAAAACCATTTTCAATGTTTTTTGTCTTTAAATTATGGTAGATCAAGAAAATTATCGCTTCTATTTCTTTGGTTTATTTACTACACTGTTTTTATCACTTATTTGAACGAATTTATTTTGGTATTTCAAACTGAGTAATTAACACTTGGTATTCAAAGAGGAACTTTACTTCAAGAAACTTTACATTCGACACGTTCACACATAATAACTAAACATTCTGTGTGCCCGTTTACTTGCCTAAGCATTTGATTAAACGTTGTAACCATGTAAACCCCAAGAGTCTTATTGAGGATATGTATTACATTGAACTTCAATCTCCGTTGACAGGTAATTCAATTTGCGTGGCAAGCGAACGTCTGGTGGCTGCCACAGCTATGATGCGTTTAACAACACCCACCGTGGGCAGCAAGGCAACCGATAGCTTGGATATGCTGGAATATCCATTCTTAACAATGACCAAATATCCAACGGGCTTCATACTTCATCTGGGCGCTACTGTTGCGGCACGTTCCGTTAAGCTGCTGGAACGTGTGCCAAATCCCGATGAGCCCGAGGTGCGTGACAGCTGGTGGACGGAGTTGCGCATGGAAATACGCTCTCACGCACGATCCTTGGGCTGCAATGTAGTGCTGGGCTATGCAGAATCCACGACCATATCGTAAGCTAAATAATTTCCATTCTATGAGCAAAATTACATTTGTTTTGCACTTGCAGGGATGATGTGTGTGTTTTGTCTGCGACAGGAACCGCAGCAGTGATTAACATGGTCTTTAATCGTTCCGTCTCGCAAACGGACATCTTTGCCATGTCCAAGGCAAGCAATAATGCGGCAGCAATGTCAAATTCGCTGGAGGAGCGTGAGGGTAATGGTAGTGTCGCTGAGACAGCTACTTCAAGCAAAGACGGCGGCTCGTTGGGCACAGCAAATGGATCGGCGAGCAAGCGGTATGGTCTTCCAGCACCGAATGCATCACGCAATACCTGTGCAATCTGCCATGTGCCATACAACCTTAGCTCGGTGCCGTTCAATGTGAAGATGAAGAAGTGCGCGATCTGCCGTAAGGGTCGGGTGCCCGATGTGCTGCTGGCCACATTGGAAGTACCGGAGTATTTGCAGGTGACAGGACGCGGCTGTTTTATGCAGGCACAAGTTGTTCGTGCCAAGAGAGATTTACGCGCCGAACTGAATGCCAAAGAGATTTCCGATGGTCTGCCCTTTCTGGAATACGAACTGCATCGGGTGCTTATCAATAAGCTAAAGGCCAAGGGCATGAATGCCATATTCGGATTGCGCACCCAGGTAGCCATTGGAGAACGCATGATAGCATTGATTGCCACGGGAACTGCGCTATTTCTAACTGCACTGCCCGTGCCACAGGTTCCGAAAATTGTTGCCGGCAACTCATGGACGGACAAGCAAAAGCTTAACGAACTGCAAAAGAAATTACAGGAAACGTTTGAGCGCAATCAAGAGATTTATCAGCTTAAGAGCATGGATCCCGATTTGGCCAGCATAAGTGGCGCCGCTGGCGACAAGCAATCGGACACCGATGATTCTGATGATGAGGAAATGAATGAAATCGATTTGAATTGTGGCAACAAGGAACTATGCGTGCTAGAAGTCGATGATATTGAGGACTTGGAAATAATATCACTGCTCATGGAACCATATCCGCCTGAAGGCTTCCATGTGGTCAACACACAGCAGGTGCCCGGCATGCAAGAATTAGAGGCTGTTAAAAATCTGCAAATGTTTACGCAAGTATTTCGTGCACGCCTCGAGGTCGGACAAAGTATTAATGGATTCCCCAAGCACTTTCAACGGTAAGCTAACATTTGAAAAACAATATGTGTTTCTTCTAGCTCTAATCATAATTTTCTATTCTTTTGTATGAACTCTGTGTGAGAAACGTTTTGTGTCATATGTTTATAATGTTTCTAAAGCTTTTTTTTCAGTTTCTTGAAATTAAAACTGTTTTTTTTTTCTGAATATTAACAAAATATTGTCAAAAACACCTAACAGCATGCACAAGTTGATTACGTTTATAGTTAGTACTAGTACAGAACTAACATTCAAACATATATTTCTACAGCCTTCTTCAGACGATTTATTTCAAACTCCGCACAATGATACCTTGTGCCATTTGTGATTTACGCTTTAGACTGGATTTGCCAGAAACAGTAAGCATTTGAAATATGCCATAGTCTTTTTATAAAATAATGTTTTTTACTTACTCAGGATCAAATCCAATTGCTTGTCACTGGTATGGCCATGGGACTGAGCGATGCCAATAAAATCAAATACCGTCGTCGAGGAGCGCCAACAACGCAGCAGAATGGATTCAATGATGCTACAACGCAGCAAGCGTCTTCAGTGCATGGAGCACAATCGCAACCGGAGTTAAACGGCAAGCGAATGCTGCAGGAGGAGGACTATATATTCCCGTTGGATGAGGATCAAATGGTTGACACACCCACTCCGACCAGCTCAGCTATACCGCCGTTTGGCATGAGCTCTTTTAAAGCACGCAAAACTTCACCATCACGACTGGGTAATGTAACGACAGCGTTACCCGCAGCTAAACCGCTCAACATGACACCAGCACCGCGTAGTCGCTACGTAAGTCAAAGACAAATCTGTTTGGCAATAGACTAATCTATTTTGTACGCATTATCTTTACAGTTTCCGCTGCGTGATCATTATGGTGTTGATTTAACACCGCTAAGCTTTATACCTGGTGGACGCATTGAAAAGTATTTGGGCAATCTTAACTTCTTCTTCATTAGAGAAAGCACTTCCATACGTGAAAATGGTGGCATTAGCGGATTTGTGCATGGCTTCATCACCGAGCTCTTGGCAGTTGTTCGCGCGCATATTGCCTCACTTGGTGGCAATGCGATGGTATCCTTCTACATCACTGAACTCATACTGTTTGATAACCAGCATAAAAATCAGGTAAAAAATCATACATCCTAGTGCATCGGTTCATTACAAACTTATTCATTTGGGTTTGCTTGTTGCAGGGCCAGTGCTTGATTAGCATCGGCGGTGATGCTGTCTATGTGAGCTACTATGCCGATGACTGATATACACGGTTGCGGGGCATATAGCGCTTATTTTATGCAAATCGTCCCAAAAGTCTCTACTACTGATAACAAACCGAGTTTCTTCCATATGCTCTCTGTCTCTGTCTCTCTAACTCTGGATGCCAACTCCTATTAGGCTCTCTGGCCTTGCCTGACCCGAGCACAGGGCGCACCCAACTTATACGAATGCTTTTATGCGTACTTTAATATGTTATACCTATATAATGCAATCGGTACTTACTGCTGTATTTCGCCTATACAGTTGAAATCAATATGCAATATTTAAACTGTGACTAGACGTTTTACATGTAGAATGAATTATTTTTCATGTCGTGTTATTTGTTTGCTTAATGTTTAAAGTTTAGCTACTTAAAAATGTTGTGGCTGTAGTCTGTACATAGTTGAGATGTTTATCGGATTTACAATTTGATAGTTAATTTGTTTTCTTTTTGTTTCGCTATGAGCAGCTGACTCTAAAAATACAATATACACACACTATGTGTACTTAATTTTGGCCACACAAAAGTCAACCTTTATCTTATGTACGTAACCTATACAAAACCTTAATATTATATACAATCTTTGAATATAGATCCCAAATATTGTCCAAACTATGTTTATTGTTTGTTTTTAATTTGGTGATGTCGAGAGCAGCACAAACATAACCCACAGATGCAACAGTGCCACGTAAAGAATCATACAAATGCGCATCATTGGATATCGTCGCAAAAAAGCGCCCATACGTATGCCCACAGAGTCTGCTTGGCGCAAAGCACGCTTGAAACGACGTGCAACCCGATTATCAAACGGACTGGGATGCATTAGCAGCGGAAACTGTGCCTTGACTGTAAAACAAATTTAAATATTTGATCATAATCAACTTTAAATTTACTTTTTGCCCAAGCTTCACTTACCATCATCTGTGGTGTTTGAGAGCAGCGTATTGCGTGAGCTGGAACTGCCTCGCTGATGGCCTATTTCTACAGAGTGCATGCTTTGTTGTAGTTGCGTCTGCATGTTCTCGTGTTGCAATCGCAGAGCATTGCGCTCTGCTGTTACGCGCTCAAGCATACCCTGTCGCTCGACCAGTGATTGCGTCAGGGCCTTTAGGCGGTTCTCATAGTCCTGTTTGGCAATGGTGAAGCCCGTTTCGCTTACCAGCTGACGTTGCTGCTGCAATTGCTTTTCCTTCTCTTGCAAACGGGTAGCGGCCGCTGCCATCTGATTGCTCATTTGTTGACGCAGCGAAGCCAACTCTTGTGTAAGCATGCGCTGCTCCGATTCAATGGCCATGTTGTGCTCACGTTCTGTACGCAGCTCCTTGGCAAGTGTTTGCTCACGTTGACGGGCAGCGTTGAGTTCTAGCTCGTGCTGGCGCTCTTGAGCCATGTAGCCATCTAGCTGAATTCGCAGTTTTTGTTGTTCTTCGCTGGCGTGATGTAGTTCTTGCTTCATGGCATCATATTCTATTTGGAGGAAGCGTGTTTCACTATCCTTGGCAACCAAGTCCTTTTCCGTTCCATCTGTTATTGGGTTTTGTTTAAGTTCGGCAATTAGAGCATCTTTAGCTTGGAGCGCACGCTGCGCTTTGACACGATACTCCTGCAGCTCTAGACGCTGTTGATCCGTTTCCTTCGTCTGCATCTGCAGTTTGTGCGCTGTGCTAAAGTACTCCTGTTGTAGCTTGGCGAGATTCGATTCCAGCTCAGAGATGGAGTGCACGTAAGCGGCGTGAGCTGTTTGTGCTTCAGTCAACTCGTTTGTTGCCTTGTCGCGCTCTTCGGATAGAGATATTGTAAGAGTTTCCAGCTCTTGTGCCCGCTGCCTAAGGGCTAAGTTCTCACTGTCATGGTTGAGCTCCTCCAAGCGAAGGCGCAACTCGTCGCGCTCGATTGTGACTTCGTTTAGAGCAATTTTAAATGCTGCTAGTTCATGTGTGTCAAAGGCGCTCCCATTATCTGGATTAAGCGAAAAACTGGCCGAAGTAGGTAACTTCTGACGCAACTCTGAGGTTAGCACATGGGAGCCTTCACTTTTGACACTGGAAGAACCATTGCCGACCATTGACAGAGACATGGGACTGCTATTAATGCTACCGGAACGCTTGACTGGAGAGAATGTGGTTTTTAAGGACTGGGTACTGCTGGTCAAGCTGGTCTTCATGGCATCCAATGCTGGTCCAGCCTCTGTTTGTAAGGCAGTGGCTGCATTCTGATCAATTTTGTTGAGTATATTTTCTGCCTTATCTGCAAGCCCAGTTATCCACGACGACATTGTACACAATAATTAAACAAAGCAAACACTAATGCATGGAAAATGCTGAATACGTGGAAAATTTGTTTGTTTATGTCAGCGCCAGTGCTGTTTACTCGATGAAAGCGCTGCGTTGTGCAGCACTGCATATATCGATAGAGAAATATTTTAAGCAACTGTATCGATAAGACATAACAGCACACACACAAAAATCAATAGTCGCCGCCATATTTTTTCACTTGTGCTCGGACGCGAATTTATGTTTAGGTAACTGCAAAAAACAGTTTTCATACACAATTAAAGTTATTAAAAAGTGAATAAACAACGGCATAATATACAACAAAAGCGTTGCTACATTGCATGTTATTATAACCCGTTAGTCCCAGAATCGGCAAGCGTGTGTGCGCGTCCGAGTAGCCGAGTGTGTGTGTATTTGTGTGTGTCTCTCTCAGTGTTAGGGGTTGTGTGAAGTATCTTAAAAAAATCATTGAAATCGTTGTTGCTAGAAAAAACCTAGCTAAAGTATGGAAGGAGCTGCACAAGTAGCGTCCCCATCGGTGGGTGGGCCACGTGGTGGTGGTTACAGAGGCCGTGGCGGCGGACCACCAATGCGCGGTGGATTCGAGCGTGGACGCGGCCGGGGCATGGGTCGCGGTCATTTTATGGGCGGCATGCGCGGTGGAATGGGTGGTGGACCTCCAATGCAGGGTATGATGCAGGGACCACCACGCGGCATGCGTCCTCGCGGTGGACCAGGTTATCAAGGATGGGGTGGCGGCGGTGGATTTCAGCCAAGGGGTGCTCCAATGGGCACAAGAGGTGGACGCCCACCAATGTATCAGCAGCGTAAGTAAAAATATACAAGATATAATAGGTACCCTTGCAGTGCATTAATCCAAATATTATCAGTTATAATTATTTACAGTCTGTCAAGAAAGTGCTTTCCCGTAAAGAAAAATGTATGTTTTTTCACTTTACAGACGAAAATATAACTGTAAAATGGCTCTTAAAATTTTTTGAAATTATTTATGCATTATTTATTTATTTCTTAATAATATATTTAAAACAAAATGATTATTCATTAAAAAACAAAAAAGTTATAACAAAAACAAATTAACTCAAACTAAATTTGACTGTCAAGAAAGTGTTTTCGTCTTTAAGAATCGGGTAGTAACATAAAGCTAAACTTATGAAAAATATTTTTTAATATTTAGTATGATAGCCCTTGGCTGTAACAACAGTGTTGAGTCTTGAATTCATTGAATTAACTAATTTTTCTATGTATTATATTAGTATATTGCTCCACTCTTCTAAAATTATACTTTTTAACATGGGCCGTGATGTGGAGCGTCTTTGTGCGACCTTCTTTTTTAGATATGCCCACAAATGTTCAATTGGGTTGATATCTGGGATCTGGGGTGGAGTTTTAATAACTTTCCCGCAGTTATATAGTAGCCACAGTCGCACATTGGAAGCTTTATGTTTGGGATCGTTATCCTGGTAGAACTTAAAGATGCGATCAAACGCAAATTTAGAAGCGCTGTTCTTTAAATTTTTCTTTAAAATGTTAAGATCCTGAACAGCATCCATTGTGCTTTCAATAAACACCAAATCGCCCACTCCCTTGCTTGAAAAACACCCCCCCACCATGACCGCCAGTTTGCCTTATTACACCGTCGGTATAATGTTTTTCATTTCCAATGCTGCTAATGGTTTCCGCCATACTCTATTGGGTCCCTTGTTGTAATGTAGCATTATCTTGGTCTCATCAGAGAATATAACATCAATCATTCCAATAGCTTTGCGGTGTGTTTAAATGGTCAGAAGCGAAGGAAAGGCGTTTTTCCACGTTCACTGCAGACAGCATTGGTTTCTTTCTAGCTGCCCGGGACGTGGAGTTGTGGCTTATTATTGTTTTTCTGACTGTGACTCGGGAGAAACATTAACTACACACTCAAGTGTAGCCTCAATCGCCAGAGTTGTGGTCGAGATCATGGGGTTTTGGTCAACTTTTTGCGTTATTCTACGCGATGCTCTATGTGACAGTTTTGGCGGTCTTCCACTTTCTACCTTATTTTCCAGTCTATTTTAGGTTTATGCCCCCCGGTTTTTTGTTTTGGACAGTTCTTTGTTGGAGCTGGAGCATATTGGCAATGTTGTTGGTAGATTTGCCGATGGTATGGTTATAATAAACCAGTTGGGCGACATCAAACGGTATTCTTTTACTAGACATTTTGATTAATAACTAAACACGGCTGTAAGTGCCTGCATTCAACTAGTACAATTTTTAAAACGCACAAAATTTGTTTTAAATATGCGCATATGCTATGCAAAAATAACTGTAACTATAACTGTACTAGCAAGAAAGACGAAAGAATGCAAGAATAGCAAAGACGAAAACACTTTCTTGACAGTCAAATTTAGTTAGAGTTAATTTGTTTTTGTTATAACTTTTTTGTTTTTTAATGAATAATCATTTTGTTTTAAATATATTATTAAGAAATAAATAAAAAATGCATAAAAATTTCAAAAAAATTGTAAGAGCCATTTTACAGGTATATTTTCGTCAGTAAAGTGAAAAAACATACATTTTTCTTTACGCGAAAACACTTTCTTGACAGACTGTATTTCATAAAATTTGCTGAATTGCAAGGGTATTATATTAAACGTAGCTTATTTTAAATGCATAAACTAATACAATCTATGCAGCGCCCAAGCAGCATACGGGGGCCGAAAATAACAAGACGGTATCGCCAGTACCCACAGCAACAGCAACTGGTGAGCAACAGGCTACCGAGGCAGCTGTCGAAGATGGCACCGATGCGGCAGTAGCAGTAGCCGGAACAGCAACAACAACAGTCAACTCACATGTGGCCACAGGAGCTCAGGCCACCAGTAGCAACAATAATGGTAGTGGACCTGCACCATATATAAGTCGGGGACGTGGACGTGGCGGGCCATTTGGCGGTCGCGGACGAGGTGGCGGCTACAATCCACACATGAATGGCAGCGGCGGCAACGGAATGTACCCACATTCGCATCACAGCAACTCAATGGGCGGACCTGGCGGCGAGCACGGAGGAATGCCTAGACGTGGCTCGATGCGCGGACGTGGCGGTGGCTACAATCAAGGTATGAGTCGGCCACCCATGCAACATCACCAACAGGCACATAATGTCAATACCCAAATTGCACCGGTACCAGCTCTCAAACGTGGCGCACCCGGAGGCCCAGGACCCAAGCGAGGACGTTACGAAGGCGGTCCCTATAGCCAGCGGCCCATGACACCAAAGTATCATACTCCATCACAGCATATGTCCCAGTCCGCATATGGCTCACCACCCAGTCACCATGCTCCAGCATCAAGGTAAGGCCAATAACATTAAGAGTCGCTACCATTACTGCAAATATGAATATATATTTCACTACCATGCTAAAATTATATAAGGTGTTTTGTCACTAATCGTTCTAGTTAATTTTTCAAAACTGCCTCGTAATAATGATAGTGATATCTTAAAATAAAATATTTAACTAGAGAATTGAACATAATATTAATGCCATCGTTCACTGCAGCCATCATGGTGGCTATCAGACGCACGACCAGACGCAGCAGGTTGATCCTTACTCACAGAGTGGATACAGTACACCGGCGGCCGCTCAGCAGGGCTACAATGGCTATGGTCAAAGCAGCGGCTATGCAGCACACGCAACACAGGCGAGTACGCCGGCCAGCAGCAGCTATGCGTCGCATCATGGCACCGAATACGATCAAAGCCAGTATCAGGGCTACAAGTAAGATATTGTAGAGATTGAAATGAAATAGTTTCATTTTAAGCAAATACGTTTCTTGATAGCTCTGCGGGATACGCAACACAACAGGATACACGCTATCAGTCGTATGGTCAAGATTATAGCCAACAGTACGGCTCAGCTGCCGTAGATTATAATGCAGCTGGACAAGCAGACTACAGTCAGCAAAGCGCTGCCTATGATGAACGCGCCTATGCCGGCTATGGTAAGTGAATGTTATCCTTTTATTCTTGATTTGCACATATGCAACGACGAATTTTGCCATATCCCCCCTTTTAGATTCGCAGGCATACTCGCAGAACTATTCGAATGCAGCTGCATATTACTAGACAACAGCCTGCCGCAACCTTCATCCCTGGCGACACACATAAGTAAAGAACGCTGCGCGTGCTCCAACACCTATGCCAAATACAATAACAAGGGATTTTAGGGCCAACGAGTAAACAAACAAACATAAAATAATAGTAATTTGATGTATAATGCAAAAATTTGCTTGCTATATATAAAATCCTTACACGTAGACACATATACCCACACACACACACACATACACGTACACTCAAACAAACCGTTAGTCTTAAGCTTAAAGTTCTCTTTTTCTAGTTTAAGTTGAACCGTGTTGCTACGTCTTGATTTTTTTCCTTCCTATCCCCACCTTATAAACTCTCCGAAATCTTTATGTTGTTCGTCTTTGATTTACAATACCTTAATATGTGACTGGCAAGAATTTGGCATTGCCTGTTGTTATATGTTTTGTTTAAGGACAAATGGAGCCATGCAGAGTGCTCCAGCCTACAAAAAAAAAAAAAAAAAAAAAAAACAGATTAAGAATATTTCATTATATCCTATAATTATTTCTCAATTAACTAGTTTATGAATGCGATCCAAATACTAAATCAATACTGTGAAACATGTCAGATTGTATACAAAAATTGCAATGTATAAATTTTATTTGATAAGCAAAACGTATTTTGCATAACATTTCTCAACAAATGAAGATTTTTCTACACATATTTTACTCCTTTTTTTTTACCTGAAAATCTAGAAATCAAAATCGATTTATTTTCAACATTTATTTGTACATTTAATCTATTGACCTGAAAAAGAACACAATTATAATTTCTTTTCCTAATAATAGCAACAATTTAAGCGACAAAATCGTAATTATGTAACTTTTAAAAATTAAGCTGAGCAAAACAAAAAAATAAAAAAATATATATAATACCAGAAAGAAATACACAAAAATTTATTAGCAAAACAAAGCAAAAATAATTAATTTATCAAAGTCAATAAAATAATGTTTAAAAATGTGTGTAATGCATTAAACTTATTTAAACGTAACATTATTATTTCAATTGTTTTGTTAAAATTTTAAAATATTTAAAAAAAAAAAAAACCAAAGAATACATATGCAATTTATTAAGCGAATGCAAATAAGTGCAAAACAAACTAAAACCTTAAAAAAAAACTGAATTGTTTTTTCTGAAGAAGCAACAAACTACATACTCAATCAAATCAAGAACAACATATTCAAAACGAAGCAACAACCCAAAGAAAAAAATCGAATATATATATTTATATATATAAAAATATATTTTAAACAAAAAATCTAAGTGCATCTGAAGAACAACAAGTATCTGTCGCATTCAAAAAAGTTCATCGAAAGATATAATCGAAAAGATAAACGAAAATCTTCGCGTACATAATATTAACATTTAATTGATGTTTCAAGAATATACAAACTTAAGAAAACAAAGAAATATCAAAATATTCCAAGCGAAGCCATTTAAAAGGTTAAAAATCACTTTTAAATGAAAAATCAGTATTACAAAATCATTGCATATTTGGTAAGTTAGGTTGCAAGCCGTTAATAGGCTATAAACCAAAAATAAAAAGGACACATATATAAATTACAAAAAAAGATGATAACTCAACACTGAATATTTAAGAAATAAGTAAACAATTTTAATAATTTTTTACTTAAAACCCTAGTCAAAGAATAATCTTAAATCTATTTCTATTGTTTATTTAGCTTTTGTCCGTTTTTAAGTAAAGTCTCCTGCTTTTTTGTAATCGTATAAGAGCTTAGGAAGACCTATCTTTAATTTAATTTGAGCTGTTGAGTTATACATACAAAAAATACGGCCTTTTTGTCGTATTTCTATCAAATTTATGTAGCAATTAGTTTTCTTTTTACAGGAATGAGAAAACTAAATAACAAAAATAAAAGGCGTTTTTTAACGTTTTTGAAGTGTGAAGGAAATCAACTTAAAGGATTATAAACAAAGGTGATAATATCAAAACAAACACAACACAAAATACTTTTGAAAAAAAAAAAAAAAACAACAACTTATGATATTATATGATAAACTTTGATTTAATTATTGCACTCTTTTGTTATTTCTACTTTTATTTATGTGAAAACAAATTTTGTTTGTTTATATTTTATAAATTTAAAAACATATATAAAAATGTGGCTTTTAAAGCTCACAAGAATTTCATTCAAAAAGTGATATTTTAAATTTAAACAAGACTGATCGAAAACAAAAAGATAAACATTTTTTAACAAATACCAACAAAGAAACAAAAACTATGATATAAGAAAATAAGAAATATGATATACTGAAAGTCATAATTGATAAAGTAGTTTGAATATATAAAAAAAAATCAATAAAGTCAAAAATTCATATTTGATTTTAGTAAAAACTCACAGATTGTTTCAGATTGTCTTAGTACATTTGATTTAATTTACCAATTTAAATATCAAACAAAATGATACAGAAAAATAATTTTTACGAATGACAACCACAGTATTATTGGTCTTGTTAATGCAATCTGTGCATCTTTACATTCCATAAGTAAACCAACTAAAACAAAAAGAATATTATCAGTAAAAAAAGTGAATATAAAGAAACTAAAGTACAAATACCATATAAAAAGCAGACATTATTTAAAAGAAAGAGAATCAAAAGCTTAAATAATTTGTTATCAGTTTTTTCACTTTAGAAGTTTAAAAAATACAAATAATTTAAAAGAAAAAAAACACATTTCACTGTTTTTTTATGTGAAATGCTTTATTTACGTTTTGCTCTTTGATTTGTTTAATTTTTATTTATTAAAACTTTTTTTTTCAATAAAAGCGTATAAATAAACGCAACTGAATCAACTTAAAACCTATGTGATATATATATATATATATGTACAGTATTTTTTAATAAATTTTTATTACAGCAATCAATAAACAACAAGCGATTAAACATACAATAATTTTTAAAAAAAATTATTGACCTTCGGCACCATCAAAATATCAAATATTTTTAATTACTTGTGGATCTGACTGTGCATTCATAGGAAAAAATATAATTTTAGTTTGTTAAAAAAACGAGAGCACAATAGGAAACATTAAAAATTAGAAAGAAATAAAGCTTAAATAAAACAGCTTTATATTTTTGTGTATTAAAAATATTTTTTTAAAACGGAATTCAAATTTAAAAAAAAAAATCGTAACAAAAATAAATTTATTTATTCTGAAGATGAAATCCTAATTACACGAAACAAAATCTATTTTGAAACAATGTTGATAAAAAACAATAACGGTCCGACTATCCTCAAAATAAAATTGACTTTGTCTGAGTATTAAAATCGCTAAGTAAAATTAAATACTACAATTATTAAATCAAATTTATGGGGTTTTTTTTTAATAAAACCCATTACATAATAAACAAAAACCTGTCGTTGGCAAGCTCTGTTGCTAAACATGTAAAACACACATTAAATTGAATTTTTAATGCATTCAATTTGAGAAGAAATAGAGACTTTATTTATTTAAAAAACGAATACAATAAAATATTACATTTTCAAAGTTTAGAACAATTTAATTACATTGAATATTGTGCCGAGAATACAATATGTTTATAACGTGAAGACGCCATTTTGTTGTGCTGGTTTTGCGAAAATTCGTTACTTTAACTTTATATAAATCATTATTCAGGGTCGTATCGTAAAATCGTTCTTGGAGGTATGGTCTGTCCTATGATCTAACGACGCTTGCCGATACGCAGGAAGACATGATCAACATCACCCGTGCGTTTCTTGAAGTTCGCAACCAGAGCTATAAATAAATTTAAATTCTCTTCGTTATGAGACATTCAGATTTCTATTGTAGTGTAGTGTAGATGCTCACCCGGTGCATCAGTGTTTATGTAGGAGTTAGGTGCCGAAGTCAATTGGTTGGAGTTCTCCAGTGGCGCCTGTGCAGCTGCCTGGGCACTGTATAAGCCCACAGCCATGACAACAATGGCGAAACAGCAGATTGCAAAGAACCGTGAGTGCGACATTCTGCAAAAGACAAACCAAAAAAAAAGTGAGAGCAACTGATGATGTCAAGAATCTGTTAAAATTATTAAGCGAACAGCAGCTTGTCGAGTAAATATATAGCGCTCGTCCGGCTGAGGAGCTGAACTTATTTTTATTAAGTGTAATAATCTAAATATTACGTGCCTGATTATCATTGCCAAGGCAATGCCGTATTATTCTTAAAAGGCGTTATGCCTGCAGCAAGCGGCAACTTTTCAAAATCGTAACAAAAATAAATTTATTTATTCTGAAGATTAAATCCTAATTACACAAAACAAAATCTATTTTGAAACAATGTTGATAAAAAACAATAAGGGTCCGACTATCCTCAAAATAAAATTGACTTTGAGTATTAAAATCGCTAAGTAAAATTAAATACTACAATAATTAAAGGAAATTTATGGTTTTTGTTTTACTAAAACCCATTACATAATATAAAACACACATTAAATTGCATTTTAAATGCATTCAATTTAATTCAAGAAGAAATAGAGACTTTATTTATTTTTAAAACGAATACATAAAAATATTAAATTTTCAAAGTTTAGAACAATTTAATTACATTTAATATTGGTTATTTTCGCAAGTGCTTCATGTAAGGGAAATATATACTGTTAGTTAATATCATTAAAAATTATGTGTTACAAAATATGTTTTAAAATTTTTGTTTTTGTTTTTTTTGCAATAATGTGCTCTAAAAGAAGACAATAAATAACCAAGAGATCAACATGTACAATACGTTTTTTTCGGGGGTCTTTGAATACGTGCGAATATATACAAATATGAGACATTAATAAGTATATATTGTGTACATCCTTTTTTGTTTTATTTTATTTATTTTTTTAATATTATTATTATTGAACTAGAGAGCTTCCAAGTTGATTAATACACATGTTCAACGCCAATGTGCCGAGAATACAATATGTTTATAATGTGAAGACGCCATTTTGTTGTGCTTGTTGTGCGAAAATTCGTTACTTTAACTTTATATAAATCATTAGTCAGGGTCGTATCGTAAAATCGTTCTTGGAGGTATGGTCTGTCTTATGATCTAACGACGCTTGCCGAAACGCAGGAAGACATGATCAACATCCGTGCGTTTGTTGAAGTTCTTAAGCAAATCATCCGAGTTCGCAACCAGAGCTATAAATAAATTTAAATTCTCTTCGTTATGAGACATTCAGATTTCTATTGTAGTGTAGTGTAGATGCTCACCCGATGCCTCATTGTTTATGTAGGAGTTAAGTGCCGAAGTCAATTGGTTGGAGTTCTCCAGTGCCATGCACACCTTTTTGATGTGCTGCGGCATCTCCTCGACAATGCCGGGCTGGCAGAGTGGCGCCTGTGCAGCTGCCTGTGCACTGTATACGCCCACAGCCATGACAACAATGGCGAAACAGCAGATTGCAAAAAACTGTGAGTGAGACATTCTGCAAAGAACAAACCAACAAAAATGAGAGCAACTGATACTTAATGATGATGTTAAGAATCTGTTAAAATTATTAGGCGAACAGCTTACTGGAACAGCAGCTTGTCGAGGAAATAGACAGCGCAATCTCCTCCGGCTGAGGAGCTGAACTAATTTTTATTAAGTGTAATAATCTAAATATTACGTGCCTGATTATCATTGCCAAGGCAATGCCGTATTATTCTTAAAAGGCGTTATGCCTGCAGCAAGCGGCAACTTTTCAATTTGCATGCTTTTCTTCATCTTGTGTATGTTTTTTTTTTTTGTTCTGTTCAAACGAACCTTGATGACAGGCAGCAAGAAGATGGCTCTAATGTGCGTTAACGTGTTTACGCGACAAACAATTTGTTTCTATTAAGCCTCTGGCGAGGACAGGTTGCCCCAGCGTCTTTGCCTACTTTGCCCTGATGAAGATGTATCTATAAGCCCAACGCACTCATACGCCTCGTGTTACAAACAGTTGGTCATGTTTAGGTATATGTGCTGTGGTTCGTCTGGCATGCATTTAATGTCATGTACGTGTTGAGCGTGCATCTGCTTAGCTTACAAAGTGATGCGTTCGTTTTTGCTTTCCAAACAGCCATTGCCATCGATTGGAGGAAGAAAACTGTTTGTTTGTTCTTAAGTCTTTGCAAATTCATCGTCAGTGCACATTGCACAAGCAAATAAACCAAAAATAGCCTGTATGCAGTATAGCATAGATTTTTGTAAGTTAGAATTAGAACAAGGTTTTTCAAATTCAGAAAACTTTAGCGAGCAATCGAAATTTGTGAAGTTATTTTGATATGAATTATATTTATTTGCTTATATACTTGGTAATGTCTTAGTTCTTGATCTTGTCTTTTTCTTTATAAGGTCAATTGTTTTTGATTTATTTGTACTAAAAATTTAATTTGCTTCTATCAAAATATAAAGATTCTTACTCAAAGTATTCAAATTGTTTAACATTTAAATTATTTTATATGTTTTCTCTCAATAAAACAGTTTTATGTATTTTTAGGGCATTACTAAATAACCAAAATGTCTTTTAATTTGAGCTGGAAATAATGGTTTATTGTGTAATGATCTTTTGAACGCTTTGAGCATTTTTTAAAGCAAAAATATTAATTTTATAATAATAACTGCCACAAAAAAATATTTCAAAACATTGTGCACTTGTAAGTTAAATACCTGTTTGTTTAATTTGACGGTCCAAACGAAAAGACTTGGAGATCACTTCAATTCACTTGCACTTGCTGTATAACTACTGTTCCTTGAAACGAACTTGTTGAACGCAGGCACTCGAATGATGGTCTGCCTTGGCAGGACATCAGCTTTTATTTACTTCCGCTGGGCACGAGCACAGACAAGATGAAAGCATCCGATTGGCTGGGCAACACGCACGCACACACACACACACACACACACACAAACAGAGGTACATGCCACAGGACCACATGTTGAGCTTAAACAGACAGTAACAGTTGCTCGCCAGTTGGTGGGCGTGCTCAAATATTACGCATACGTCACCGATACCGAGCATGCCAGAGAAACGGTAGCTGGGTGGGCTTTAGCAACTTTTAGACAAAAGCAATATGTTGATCTATTATATAAGTTCTATCAGCTCTTAATTATGTTATAAAAGCGCACTTTTTTATGAGCCAGTCGCTGGTCCAACGCACATTTATAGGTAGTTATGAGCATAAATACTTCACTTATGAACACATCGAACTTTATAGTCATTTTTAAAAGCATTCATCGTCTCATCGCAACCTGTCATAAGCCAAATGTGTGTGTGTGTGTGTGCACCTTTACTGCAGTTTACTTTGAGACTTACTTTTGTACGTCAGTGAGTAAGTAAAATAATCTTCAGTTTATGAGGATTGGGATTTGCGGTAGAAGCGTTGCAATTAATTTGCCATTGCGCGTGTTTTGCATGCCAAAGACTTATCTCTGCTTTCATACAAAACTAACAATTGGGGCCAACAAACCTTAGGGCGTGGATAAATATGTACAAGAAACGAAATGCTTAAATTAGTTTTGCCAATTTGTGTCGCAATGTCTAATGCTATTACGAATTACAGCTTTCCAAAGAGATGCAATGTAAAGCTTAAGTAAAGAGAATCCTTTGCAGTGTGCCAAGGACGAAGAATTAAGGGCAGAATAAAGAACTTTTCAGCTTATTCAGTTTAATACTGATAAGAAGACTTCAAATCCAAAAGATTTGCAACGAAAACTTATCCAAAAGTTAACATACAAAAAGAAAAACAAATGAATTATCCTTATACAACATCCGGTTTTAGTACAGCGTATTCAGGGTCATTTTATTCGCATTTAGCAGGGCTAAGTATGATCCTAATTAGGTTAGAATTTTCACACATTTGTTATCTTTGATGTTGAGTGCAAAAGGCAAATCAAATCACATTGTGGCGGCCATATGTGGACATAATGCGGCATGCGAACAGCGGAAATGGGAAGCGGAAAGTGAGTGAATAGTGGGAATGAGTATGGGAATGTTACATGCGCCGTTGCCATCGACCATCTATGGGAATCAATAGAAAACAATGTCACACGAAATTTGCACAAAATTTGAATAAACTGATTGGGTTTAAGTTGTTCGGCGCATATTATACGAATAGTTCGAACGGTTTAAGGCCATAGTTCTCCAACGGTGGCATTAACATTTAAATTATTTTCCCAATTACACACATGTATGCATGGTATTAGTATGTGCGTGCAAACTGCTGCTGTACTTTCAAGCTAAACTTAATTCTATTAAATTCTTAAAATATAACCACTCAACCTTTTTTTCATAGGTTTTTTATATTTATTTTAGTTCATGGATTGCATTTATGACTAAGTACAGTGCACAAGAAGCCAAGTCAAAATTAGGCGACAACTTCTCAGTCCAGCAGCTTGGCAACTATTGGATCTGGTGCGGACATCGCATAGCCCAAATGCTGCAGAGCGCGGCGAATCTCAGTAAAGACACTAGCATCATCAATGGTCGCCGGCAGCACAACTCGTTCGTTGCGGGCAAAGTCCGCCATTGCCTTACGCATAGTTTTACCAGAACGGGTGCGAGGCAAGTTGTTGACAGCCGTGATCAGTCGAAAGGCGGCAATGGGGCCAACCACATCGCGTATGAGCTTAATGATCTCTGTGGAGAGCTTGGCATCCGTTTTCTTGCAGTTCTCGACAGGAATATAGAGGCACAAGGGCACTTGACCCTTGGTGGCCTCAGGCACGCCGAAAACGGCAACATCAACCACATCGGGATGCCGAAGTACGGCATCTTCAAGGCTAGAGGTGGACAGGCGATGCCCTGCTACATTGATGACATCATCATCACGAGCTGTTACAAAAATATAACCACGTTCATCCTTGTAGCCAGCGTCCATTGTATCATAAAAGCCCTGCGCGTTTTTAAATAAATTTTGAATTTAAGACAAACAAACGCAGAATAACTTACCGGAAACTTTTGAAAGTAGAGTTTACGGAATAGGTCATCATTCCTATATAAAGTGGCCATGTTACCGGGCGGCAGAGGAAGCTTTAGCACAATGCGACCCAACTCCAAGGGCTGAGCCTCAGTGCCATCCTTGTTCAGAATTTTAACTGCATAAATAATATATTTGTTAAAACCGACAAGGCAAATAAATATAACCTTACTTTTGGTACTTACCTTCGTAACCCACAAGGGGCAAACCTGTAGAGTATATGGGAGGATTTAGACTCTGTTGAAAGCCCAGACATGTTGCGGTCACAGCGGATCCAGTTTCCGTTTGCCACCAGTGATTCAACACTGGCACCTTGAATGTCTTCTCAATCCAAGCCTTTGTCTCGTAGTCACAGTGCTCGCCAGCTATAAAGATCGCTCGCAGCGATTTCATGCAATATTGTCGCCCATAGCTAATCTCTGGATCAGCTCGACGTATCACACGAAAGGATGTAGGCACCGAAAAGATGCCGCACACCTTGTGCTCATCAATAATTCTGGCGATAAAGAAATCCATTTCGATTTGTCTCCACGTTTATTGTTTTTAAACTCTTACCTAAAGTACTGTCCGGGATCGGGTGTGCGATCCGGCTTGCCTTCGTACATAACGCTCGTGGCGCCCAAACAGAGAGGACCGTAGCATATATAGGAGTGTCCCACAACCCAGCCCATGTCGGAGGCAGCCCACCACGTATCGCCTGGCTTAATGCCATAGATCATTTTCAGAGTGTACATCAAAGCCACCAAATGGCCACCAATGGTGCGCAGCACACCCTTCGGCTTGTCCGTCGTGCCCGAGGTGTAGAGTATGTACAGCGGATCATTGGCTTCAATGGGTACACAAGCAACTGGCCGATTGGGATCGGCCATCTTTAACACTGTGGACCAGAGAACATCCGCTTTGTCATCCAGGATGTCCGTGGCAACCTTTTCACGCATAAAAATGATATTGCGTTGCGGTGGCTTCCAGCGCGACATATTGATGGCCGAGTGCAGGATGTCCAGATAGGGCACCACCTTGCCCGGCTCCACGCCCGCATTGGCAGCAATCACTAGCTTTGGCTCCACGTGCTCAATACGCGAGCAGAGCTCACGTGCAGCAAAGCCACCAAAGACAACCGAGTGCACGGCACCAAGGCGAACGATGGCCAACATGGCTACAATGGTCTCGGGTATCAATGGCATATAGATGACAACACGATCACCCTTGGTCACGCCCAGCTTGGCTAGTCCGCCGGCAAGCTGCACAACCTCATCGTATAGCTCCTGGTAGGTGACCCTACGCACCGTTTCCGTTAGCGGACTATCATGGATCAGTGCCACTTGATCGCCCCTGCCTGCCAGTATGTGCCTGTCGATGGCATTGTAGCAGGCATTCAGGTATCCACCCACATACCACTTGGTAAATGGTGGATTGCTGTTATCCAACACCTGTTGCCATGGCCTGTCCCAGTCCAGCAATTGTCCTAGCTCCTCCCAGAAGGCTACTGGATTTTGCACAGACTTTCGATATGCCTCCATATACAGCGGACTGTGTGCATCAGCTGGCATCCCACATATAGACGAACCACCTACATGAGTATTTATATGTTTATAGTTATCTTTTATTTCGAGTTCATTGCTCTATCGTTATGGGATGTTCAGTTGCTCATTAAATGCTGCATAAATGTAGGCGCCAAATAGAGCTTAAAATCGGCCAAAGACAACAACAACCAACCAACAAAAAAAAAACTAATTTACACTTTTGCGACGTATGTTTTTTGCTTAATTACGACTTTTTATATTCCAAGTCTCTACGTCGCATTCGCACAAATGTATAAGTGTATGAGAATTGTTTCTACTAGACAGCTCAGCATAAAATAGTCGCCATTGACATGGTAATACAGTTTCTAATGTTTCTAGTACTCTATCGACTGAACTTTAAAACGTCTATATATAGTGTGAGTTGTTTTGATTAACTTTATTATTGCCTGTTCTATTCTGTTTTTAAGTATTTTTTTTTTTTAAATATTATACAAAAAGTATTAAGCATTCCCTATAAAAGTAAAAACGAAAAAAGTTTCTTAAAAGTCTGATTGCACAAGAAAGAATTGGGATTGAGGTTGGGCTTGTATGTAATTGACCTCTGAGTTTTCGAAAAACTTGTGTTTGAAACAGTTTTCAATGTTTTATAACTCTTAGCATGTCAAAATTTGCTTTGTTTTTCTTTGAAAGAATATTACGCAATTAAAGTGGAAAAAGCTTTAAGTATTCTTTGTTCCGTTTTAATTGAAATTTTTAACTACATTACACGTTTGTAATGGTTCGATTGATTAATTAATATTCACACTTGGCTCACAAAACACTGTGTTTAAAACATTTAATGCTTTTTCTTTGTACAGTTCTCTTATTTATTCTTTTTAGTTTTCTGGAAACTTACAGCTGTCTAAATTCGATTTTTTCACAGCGCCCTTAGCCAGCTCCATTATATTGCGTCACTATATTAATAAGTTTTTTAAAAAACTATATATACAAATATATATGTATTCTGTATATGTAAATCCTCGGTTTTTTTCAGAAATTGTAGCTTAGCTTGAACACGACCGTCACTTGGAAGTTGAAACGTAGCAATGAAATTAAAATGCTCGCACAGAAATTAAAAACCAGAACTCAAAAACAATGGTTCAAAGGTGTCTTAAGACTCTCACTTAATGGGCATATTGAGACGTTTTCGAACTCGTTGATACTCTCACAACAATTGAAAACCAAAAACCATATAAGTCAATTGAAAAACATTTGACTTTACATCTAAATCCAAACTAACACACAAATAATGCAATACAAATTTATTTTTGGGCACTCTGGCAAGTTGAAACTGGATAGTTTGAATATTGGCAATTGCCAATTGCTAGCAATTAAAGTGTTATTAAGTGACGTATCAGCTCAAACTAAAATGGCAATTTCATAATTTTTAAAAGCATATTCCTTTTTCGATTACAAACCACATAAAATATTGTATATCTGCAGAAGAGAATCAGTTTCTTTATTGCTCAGAGAGTATGTATTCTGAAAATTTGTTTCAATGACGTTCAACTCTTTTGAGAATGTGTGTCTCAAAGCTTTCCAAGCTTTTCAGCGAGGTTAATATGACGCAGCTGAGACTGAATGTTTTTAATTGTCTTCCGAGTTGCAGTCTTATTTTAAGTAAATCATATAATAAAATTCAATAATTTAACCGGAACTGTCGGTTGATACATGGCTTTGACTTTATTGTTTTCAAAGTATGGTAAAGTTATTAAAGTTTAGTAAATAGTTGTAGGAAATTTGTTTTCTTGTGTTTATTTATTCTTTTTGTCTTTCTTGGACTTTTTGGCTGGTGGCTGTGCAACCGACTCCGTTGTAGCCTCAGGCGTCTCCGTTTTTGGCTCCACACTGAATCCTTTGATATAGGGCTTCACCAATTTAAATACCAACTTCTCATGCTGCACATTGGTTGAGTCCAGACTTAGTCTTACTGTGACTGGATCAAATGAGTGGAAAATCACATTGCCACAACGTTGTGTGTGATCCTCCTCGTTATATTTAAATATGACTTCACTCATGCTACGCTCCAAACCCTCCTTGCCATCCTTGTCACTTTTAAGGTAAAGTGTGCCTTCCAGACCGTACTTGGGTATAAGAACCTGCAAGGCATTCTTGCGTACAAACAATATATATCTGTAAACAGAATGAAAAATGAATTAATCATCAATTTATAATTAAAGTGTCAATGTTATTTTACCCCTCCTCTTCCTCCTCCTTGCCACGGAAAAACAAATGTGTATTAAGTCCCACAGAAGCACGAGCAGCGTATTGGGCCATCTTATGACGATAATTCAAATTGTTGCATATTTCCTCATTTGACTTGCGTTCCAGCAGCTGCGCATAAGTGCTGTCTGCCCCAATGGAGGCGGCAAGCAGACGATGAACCATAATGTCCGAGTACCTACGAATTGGTGAGGTGAAATGCGTATAAATATCCGCTGCCAGGCCATAATGGAAGAACTCCTCCTTTTGTATGCTGCCGCTGATAAAATATACAGCCTGCATCATGCAACGTGTGGTTAAAATGCGAATCATTGTGTTAAAGTACGGATTATCCGTCTTAACACATTTATCAAGGGAATGCGCTAGCTCCAATCCAGAATCTGTTACCACTTCGAAGCCCTGATAACGTGCAGCCTTAACCAACGGATCAAAATTGGTTGACGGCGGCTTAGGATGACGACGCAACACGGCACATTCAGTAAATTCGGCAGCAATGTGCTGTGCCACAGTTATATTGGCCAACAACATGAACTCCTCAACCATTGAGTTGGTATCGCGCATTTGTTTAGCCTCGACTTCGAGCGGCTCATGTGTCTCACTGTCCACCTGGAAGCGTATTTCCGGTGAGGCCAACACCAATGCACTAAAAAAAAACAATGTTTTAAGTGTTGAAGGGTTATTAAGAACCACACTTACCCATTGTCCATGCGACGCTTTTTGAGTATCTTGGCCAGGCGATTAAGATGACGCAACGATTTGGCTATTTCACCAGTCTGTGAGGGATCATCGATAAGAGCCTGTGCCTCCTCATACGTCATAGCACGTTTGGACTTAATGACACTCTTATGAAAACGTTTATTCACAATGTTCGCCTCTCTATCCACTTCCCATACGCAGGAGAACGCAAACCGCTCAACGCCACCAACCAATGAGCAAAGATTGGAGCTAAGCAGCTCTGGAACCATGTCGATTCGCTTGCCCACCAAATAAACAGTTGTGCCACGTGCAGCAGCTTCCTTGTCCATCGCATTTCCGGGACGTATAAAATGACTGACATCGGCAATGTGAACGCCAACTTCCAAATTGCCGTTGGGCAGTTCGCGGCAGTGGAGTGCATCGTCAATGTCTGTGCAGCCGGGTGGATCCACTGAGCAAATATACAAGTCACGCAAGTCCACACGCTTGGCATAATCCTCTTCTGTAATGGTCCACGGCAGTTTTGGCAAGAAACTCAAGACTTCCTCAGAGAACTTGCAATGCGGTACATCGTGTTCCAGTAAGATCACCTCATTCTCAGTGGCCATGTTACCCAAAGGTCCCAATGAACGTACGAAATGTCCATGCGGATATCGTGAGTTCCTCGGCCAACTATCAATAGTCACAATAATACGCTGATTCTGCAGTGTAGCCGCCTGACGCGTCTCTATGCGAATGCGTGGAATCTTGCGATCGGCAGGCACAAAAATGTGCCGAGTTGTGTCCTCTATCAAGCTGGGCTGTAAAATGCCGCAATACTGACGCCATTTGCGACGCACAATGCCCACAATGCGGCCAGTGGGTGTACGCTCGGCAACTGATGCCGTCTGCACCTGTTGTAGCATTTCTTTTTCCTCCTCGACTCTTTCCTCACTGGGCACATCATCGGCATAGACATTCTTCTCCTCAAGGACAATCTCACTAGGCGCTGACCATTCGCTTTCGGGTAATAGTTCCACAGCCACAATGTCTCCTTCCACAGCACGATTTAGTGACTCGCGTCCTTGGATTAATATCTGCAAGTTATTAGTCGATTAGTTAGTCCAAGCGATTTTTAAAGTTAAAATAAGCTATTCAAGTAAACTTACGCCCGTTTCATAGCCCTCGACAGTTACACTGCCCTCGAGATAGTTCTCCCTGGATGCATGAAATGAGCCTTGCCGCAACTTCTTTAGTCGGAGACCTTCCAGAAGCTCTTTCACACTCAAATGTGCTGGATATTGAGGCAGTGCCTGTTTCTCATTTTCAAATGTCTTATGCGATAACTTGTCAACCAACAATGGAAAATCTTCGAGCGACTTCACATACTCTGCTGCACCGGCTACCAGAATTCCCTCGGCCTCTGCTTTAGCGCGATTGCCAGCATCATCCGTAAGCAGGATGACACGGGTCACACTACGACCGCTGCGCTGAAAGTTCTTGGATTCCTGAGAAGTTTGCAGATGGGAATCGTACCATTTGGCAGCCAAGCGTATAGCTCGATCATTGCGATCGTTGGCACTCTCATCGGGCTCCCGATCGGCATACGTGTCTCTGATGAGTGTTAATTGGATATTAATTATTTAAAAATAAATCCAATTTTACTTACTTGTGGTGCTCGTTGACAAAAACATAAAAATTGCGCGTGCGATCGTGTATTAGCTCATTGAGACGCTTGTAGATGGATGAGCTCTTGTGTTTCACTTCATTTAGCACAGTGGTAAGCACAATAACGTTGTGGAGCACATCCTCTTCGAGTACATCGATTTGATCCAAGACCACATTGGTGTCCAAAACAATGTAGTGTGGAAATTTGAATAGGCTGCATTTGATGTCATGCTGCGATGTCAATTGGTATACCTCGTTTTGAAAGCAGTACTGACACAGATCTGAGCCGCAGCCAATGTCATCGCGTAGATAATGTTCTCGCACAATCTTTAATATATTGCCGCGTTTTGTTTTACGCGTAAATTCGCGTAAAGTTTGCATTTTCTTAACGAATTAAAATTTATACCAACACAATTCACATGCGTGCCGGAACTAGGGTCACATACACGTTCAGTCTGGCAATAATACAGCATACACTGTGCAAAATAGTGAGGTTAAATGTTAATTGCAAGATGTTAACCACACCAATACTTGACGTGCGTGTTTTTTTTTAATTAAAAACTTAAATATTTAGTCAATTTATTTTAAGGGATTTTAACATTTTTGTCTCGCAATTTCCTACACATGTTGCACATTTGCTGCTTTGCAACACTATTTATTTTTTCTTGCCGTTGTCAAGCACTAACTCAGCATTTGTGTTTGAAGTCTGCAGCACGTGTACAGCGCACGTTGCGTTAATTTAAAAAAAAATTTATTTAGACCCGTAAAATATAATTTTCGACATGGTTTCGAATGAAAAAAGCTTTCCGCGCGGCGGAATAGCCAATCTACAAACAAATGCGGAAAGCAGCACATCAAATATCGTAAGTAAATAGAAATTAAACCAACTTCTATGCAACTGATTACATTTGTGTTTTTTTCAGGTTTTTGGTGCCACACAGAAAAAGATTAAGAAGGCACCTAAACTAAAGGAAAAGGATGTTGACAATGAAAGCACAGAGCAATTGCAAGCACTTTCTGCCGAATCTTTAACATTCGACACACTCCAGGAGCATATGCTTGTAATGGGTGTAGTAAAATCAGCGGACGCCACTTCACTGCAAATTGCACTTCCTGGCCGTTTGACGGCGCGTGCTATTGTGGCTGATATATCGGATGCTTACGCACGCGTGGTACAATCCTGCATGGCCGGCGACGTTAGCGAGTATCGAGATTTGTCAGAGCTTTTCTGTGCGGGCCGCATCGTCTATGGACGTGCTATTAAATCAGACAAGCAGGAAAGAAATCGCATGTCGCTGTCACTGACACTCAAGCCGGCCGATGTTAATAGCAACTTGCGCCATGCTAGCATTAAGAAAGGCTTTATATTTTCGGGAGCCATTGAAGAAGTACAGGAGCACGGTTGCGTGATTGAAACTGGTATTGAGGGATTACAAGCTTTTATGCCCAAAGAAGAGGATGCCGCAAGGCAGCATCATGTTGGAGAGTTGATCTTTCTGAAAGTCAAGAATGTTCAGCACAGTGCTGAGCAGAGCACCTGCCAGTGCGTGCAGCTCGACCAGGACAAACTGAAGATCAAGAGTCAGAATGAGACAAATCTGGACTACATACTGCCTGGTAGCATTGTCAAATTTAAGGTGAACAAGCAGGTGAAAAACGGACTGGAAGGCAGCATTATGAACGAATCATTTAGGGGCTACGTTAATGAGCATCATTTATCTGAAGCTCTGCACACGCCACAGGACTATGAAACAAATGAGGAATACATGGCTCGTGTGCTGTACGTGATGCCACTGACCAAGCTGGTCTATTTAACATTTAATTTGAACATTGGAGTCACAGCTGAGCAAGATTCGGATGAGGAGCAGTTGCCCAAAAAGGGCACAATTGTTGAAAAGGCACGAGTTTTGCGTCATGGCACTGGCGGCATCGTCCTCCTATTGAATCACAAACACAAGGGTCTCATTTCGTACAGTTCCATTAAATCAAACTTCACGGGCAACTACGATCAGGATGTGGTTCTGGCCAAGTACAGCAGCAAGAGCAAACACAAAGTGCGTGTGCTAGGCTATGATGTCATTGAGTCCCTTTACTACTGCACCGACGATCCCAATGTTTTGAATGAAAAACTGTACACGCTAGAGGATCTACATGCTGGCGACATTGTACAAGCTCGCATTGTTAAGCCTGATTTAAAAATTGGCGGCTACTGTGTCAAGATTGGCAAAGTTAATGGCATCATTGAGCAGATGCACCTAGCGCCAAATGTACGCTACGAAGTGGGACAGCGTCTGCGTTGTCGTGTGCTGGAGATAAACATAGAACGCAAGATTTGTTATCTTACTAATCGCAGCGAGTATTTGAGCAAAAGTGCCAAGCTACTCACCACATTAGAGTCCGCACAGTCAGGCAATCTCTTTACCGGCACAGTGGTTAAGTGTGAGCCCAGCTATGTGCTGGTCAAGTTCTGCAACGGACTTAAGGGTGTGCTGCACAAACAGCGTCTTAACGGTTTGATGGAGAGCACCTTTTTTGAAGGTCAAACCACGCAATTTCGCATTGCTGGAAGAAATATGCAACAGGTTCTACTCACACTACCTGATGACAAGTTCCAGTTGGGTGAAATATGTCCCATTGAGGTCACCAACACCTTGGATGCTGGTCTGGAAATTAAAATCACTATCGCTAGCGATGATCAAGACGAGCCAATGGAAGACGATCAAGAAGAGGAGTGTAATACTGAAGAGTTTGTTGGTCTAATGCCAGTGCGCTTGCTCTCGGATTTTGTGGACTTGCAGGATGCTCAAAAACGAATCCATCCCGTTGCCACACACACCGAAGCTGTTTGCATTCAACAAAACATTTTCAGTTTGCGCGATGTGCCGTATTTTAGTGAGAATATAACCAAGGATTGGCATACCGTCCAAGTGGGAGATGTGTTGCGTGCCCATGTCAAACATGCCACCGAGCAGGTGGTGGAGCTGCTGCTGCCCGTGCGAAACTACAACAAAGTGGTCAAAATACACGTTAAGATGCTGTGTCTGAAAACTACACGCGATGCGCCCATCGCGCTGGCACCCGACCAGCTGCTGTACGTTAAGGTGCTCAGCAAAGAGACGGAGACTAAAACGCTCACCGTTTCCGCCAAACTTACTGATGTGTGGAGCGGTCAACTTGCGGATACTGCAAAACTAGTGGAAGGGTAAGTTAATCACATAATGATTCTTAAATAGATTTAATTAATTATTTAAAATCCTTGTAGATATTTGACAGAAGTTGCGCAGATAAGGAAATCATTGAAACTGTTAAATGCACCCATTGCGAAGCATATTGTAGGCGGTAAGGTAGAGGTCATCTTCAAGGGAGTCGATCCGGCAACCAACAACTGGGTGTATAACGTGAATGGTTCCAAGGCAATTACAGCGCTTATGGTAGCTAGCTTAGTAGGAGCAGCGGCTAAAACCCCTGAAGTTGGCAGCAAAGAACAAGCCGTCATCTTATGGATTGACTATGCCAACGATATTTTGTTAATAAGCAACAAGAAGCTGGATATTGAACACATCAGTAGCAGCAAAGAGTTGCCTCAAAATCTGATTGCTAAATCAGGTATGAAGGCTAAGGTATTGCTTAAGCTGGACAGCATTGTGATCTGCTCGCTTAAGAAGGGTACAAGTAATCCCTTGGTGATCTGTCCTTTGCGTCTGCACACCAACGATGTAGAGAACTCTGCAAGTGCTTGCTTGCGGCAGGGTGAATTCTGTAATCTGGCATTTATACACGACAAGCTGCCAATTGCCGTGCCGGAGACCGTGTGGAAGCTGTGGAAGGGTGTAAAACGACCTGCAACCGTCGATGTTCATGAAGCACCCGCCGTCAAGCCCAAGAAAGTCAAGTTGGAAGCCAAGCCAACAACTGAAAATGTAACTAGCAATAACAAGGAGAAACCTGTGCCGCAGCAGAACGGCAAGCAAAAAAATGGGCCGTTATTCTTTGAGGACAAAAAACCAGCAAAGAACGATAAATTAAAACCAAAAGCAGCAGCAAATCCTGCTGATAAGGTGCGACTACCTGGTGTTTCAAGTTTTTGGGAGTCTGATCTTAACATTTTAAATGGCAAAACAGAAGAGGACGCAACCAGCGACGAGGATGAGGATGAAGCAAACGCGGCGGCAGAAGCAGAGGCTAACTCCAGCAAAAAGAAACGTCTCAGCTCTAAGGCGAAAGCCAAGGCTGAAGTCAAGGAGGAGCAGCGACTACGTGAGATCGAAGAGCGCAATGCAGATCCCAGTCAACGACCAGAAACAATAGATCAGTTCGAACGTCTTGTGATTTCCGAGCCAAATAGCAGCAAATTATGGATACAGTACATGTCCTTCCTGCTGTCAAACACTGAGATTGACAAGGCTCGTGAAATTGCCCGACGTGCCATCAAAACGATTGCGTTCCGCGAGACTAAGGAGCTGCGAAATATTTGGACAGCTCTTATTAATCTAGAGCTCAGGTACAACTCATCCAATTTTGATGATGTGCTCAAGGAGGCGCTGAGCCATAACGATCCTCTCGAGACTTATCTAAACCTTGTCGATGTCCTTAAATCACACAATCTTAAGGAGCGTCTCATCAACACATTGAATCTAATGATGCGCAAATTCAGAACAGAGCTGCAGGTCTGGAAAGTGACAGCCGATGCTTACTTCTGGCTGGGAATGGTTGATCGTGTGCAGCCAACATTGCAGCGGGCGCTCAGCGTATTGCCTAAAAACCAACGTAAGTAAAATAATCGCAACAATTATAAATATCCATTACTAATACTGTTTGTTCTATTTTATTCACAGATATTAATTGCATTGTTGCTTTTGCGAAATTGTACGCCAACAACGATGATAATGCGATGGCGCAAACACTGTTAGATGATATTGTTACCTCTTATCCGAAACGCATTGACATTTGGGTGTTATACGTCGACATGTTAATTAAATGTGGACTTATTGAATCAGCAAGGTATGTAAACTCATGTAAACTTAAATTAATACAAATTGATAACAATTATTTTGCGTTTTAATTGTAGAAATGTACTGGAACGTGCTGTGCTGCAAAAACTGCAGCCGGACAAGATGCTTGTCATCTATAAAAAGTATCTGGACTTTGAGCAGAAGCACGGTACGGAGGTTAACGCGGCCAGAGTTAAGCAACTGGCCGAGCAATATGTCCAGAGTCAAAATAAGGCGCTTAAGTAGGTTTATCAACTGTTGGAAAATAAAGAAAAAATATGTATCAAGTTTTAGGAAGCATACATTCTCGCCCTCGCATTGACAAAACTTGTAATTAAAGTAGATCTGTTTTTGTTGATACTTTATTCTAACATCTATTTTAAATGAAGTGTGTGATTCTTGGACGCCTACGTTTTTTTTTTAAATATATGTATATTATATATATATAGAAAATACATAAAAAATTGTTGTAGTCACTCCCAGAGATGCAGCTACATGCAAAAATGTAGCAGCAAAGTCTGATGAGCGTGCTACAGAATATAATTTAAACTTTGAACATTAAGTGAAGGATATGGATCTGTGTAATGAATATGGTTACAAATGTGAACAAAATGTGTTCAAGAATAGATTTGTGTGTGCATGGGGGTGTAGTATTGGGTGTGGATGGCGGTTCACAAGGACACCTGACGTTTTACAATGACAATGAATTACTCTTACACATTAATCAATAATATGAAGCAAAAATTATAGAAAATGTTGTTTGCTCATGTGATTATAATTAATTTATACATAAAACAGTCTTGAGCGCAGCGCTTCCGGGCGCCCAATTTTAATCCTTAAATATGCCTCGCGCCTTTGCTGATATCTTGCGCACTCGACCACGACTGCTGACGCTGACCAATTGCTCATCACTATCCGCCTCGCTGCTTTCGCCGTCCTGTGCTACGTGTGGCTGCTCTTCACGCTCCTGTGAGCTATTGTTGCTAGTCGTTGTATGACCATCCCAGTTGCGAACACGCTTACGCAGATTGCTCTGCGGCAGCTGGTGATCTTCCTCATCGGATTGCTCATTGTAGCGCGGACGTTTTTGATTGCGACCGCTGCGATGATTGCTACGCAGCCGATTGTTTCTACTACGCGGTGCCTCATAATCATCATCACCTTCATCATTCACAAAGGAGTGATCAGATTGTGCTCGACCATGTCGAGACTGGCGATGTTCGCGTACCTGCGTTGCGGATGAGGTTTTGGTTTTACGGCGTGGGCGTCCATTGCTGGGCGAGACGTAGCTGGTTAGGGGCTGATTGTCTTCAGAGTCTGTGGCAGTTGCGTCCGCATCATCATCATCGTCGTCGTCTTCATTGTTGCTCGCCTGTGAACTGGAGCCGCCATCAGTGCCCTCATCTGATGCAGCGGCTTCTTCCTCATCTGGCGGCTCCACTGCCTGCTCGTCTTCCTCCTCATCCTCACCCTGTGACTGCTCCTGACTGTTGCGGGCACGCAATCTGCGCGTTGTCACATTGTTTGTTGTGGAGGTGGGACGTCTGGGATTCGACATAACAGCCATAAGTCGTGGAGTGTTTAGTGGATCAAGACTGGTGTCCAGTTCATCAGCATTACGCTGATGACGCGACAGCATACGACGCGGAGCACGCGATGCCGCTGTCGACTCACTGGCTAAATAGTTGTGATCATGCGCGGCCATTGGTGGCTCCTGTTGGCTGGAACTGTTGGTTGTCGATGTCGCATGCGAGCGCGTCATATGCGTGCTCCGTGGCACCGAAGGCTGACGGCGACGCAATATCAGCGGATGAGGTGCTGTTGTGCTGGCTTTTGCAAGACCAGCAGTGGCAGTTTCTGTAAAATAACATAAATTATCTTGTGGTTTAAGTGAAAAAGAGTAGTTGTAACTCACTTTGCTGGTTGTTAGCTAACGGCTCATTGTCACTGTCATCGTCATCGTCCTCGCTATCCACAGTAGGCTGAACAACAGTATTACGATTTGTTCGCAGCTGTCGCGCTGGAACTGCTTGACCTAAAGCAGCGCGACTAGTCGATGGCATATCGTCCTTTGTGGGCGTGGGTAGAATCTAGAAAATGCACAAAAGCATAATTATAACATGTCTTTTTCTTTTTGTATTTAACAATCTACCTCTTCGGCCTCTTCGCTTTCTTCATCCTCCTCTTCAATGTCACTGCCTCGCGCCCAATCGATAATCGCGCGTTTGGCGCTTTGCCTGGTTGGTCGCCCAACTGGTCCATTGGAATCGTTGTCTGACTCAACGATGCGACCATTACGAACAGGTAAATGATAACTATGATCATTTTCTGCTGCGTTCTGCGAGCGTCCTCCGTTGGCACGTGTGTTTCGTGAAGGACTTCCCAGGCTAGAGCCGGCAGATGCAGCAGCTGCACTTGTACTTGGGCCATTACCAATGGCTGTTGAACTCTTTGCTCTAGTTAGTCGGCCGCTTTGCTTTCGCGGTGCCTGACTGTCTTGCGTGCTATCATCTGGCTGGGAATGTGATGTTCCCGCCAGATGCTCGTCCTCGGAGCTGCCTAGCAAACGGCGTGTACGGCGAGTGGGTGCCACCGCCGCTGCACGACTTGTACTAGGCTGAGCAGACGGATCAGTACGATGTCGCTTGGTATTGTGTCCTTGCTGGCTGTTGGCCTTGCGCTTGCTGCTGCCACCTGGTGGACGGCCGCGTCGTCGCTCGTTGGGATTGTAGCTTTCTTCCGAATCTTCATCGCTTACATTCTGGGGCGCAGTTCGACCACGACGTGCACGACGTGTTTGCTGCGGCGAACTATCATTAGAGTGCGCCTCCTCATCTTCGTTCTCATCGCTACTACCATCCGATGTGGTTTCCTCTTCCTCCTCTTCTTCTTCTTCCTCGCTGTCCGAATTACTGCTTGTCTCGAGGCGCCTTTGCTGTGCATTTGACGACGAGGAGGTCACCCGATTTGAGCCAGAATTGCTGGCACTAACAGCCACGCCATTACGTCGTCTGCCACCACGTTGAGTGCTACGCGCTGCTTGCTGCTGATGTGCCACATCGTCATCGTCATCATCATCTTCGTCATCATCTTCCTCTTCATCGCTGGTATGCGCTGGTAATCGTCTGGCAGCTGCAGGCGGCTTTTGATTGCGCCGCGTTGCACGTTCCGTGGGCGTTCGCTTGTTGGGGCTGCTTGAGCCACGTCCACTGCTGCCTGGTTTGTTTTTGTTTGCGCGTCTGCGTGCCGCCTTCCAGTTGGTAACCACCGTCTTAATGCGTGACTCGAAGAGCGCGCTTAAACGCAAAGTCATTGCATAGATCTGCAAAAGAATTTAATCAAAATAATAAGTTAATTTAAATTGTCGATGCGTATTATTTGGTAGTTGAGTTGTGAATAGAATAGTAGTTTTAGTAGTTGTTTAGTAATCGCCCATGAGCAAGCAAACCTTACCGCTAGGTTATCCTATTTAAGTTGATTTGTCACGGATCGTCATTCATTTGGTTAGTTCGAAATATTTGATGGGTTTTGATTGATTCGATTGATGGTTTATGAGTTGGGTGGTGGTTAATTTGAAGTTTGAAGGCATGTTAACAAAATGCAAAAGAAACGTTAAGAAGAGATGAGCTGGTGGTGTGCGAGCTTGTGTTTTGTGTAAGCGGTGTGTGGCCAATGGGATACAAATGCTTTTTTTAACTGAACAAAACAATCATAATTTAAACGATACGTTCTGTTATTTAGTTCTAAGCCAAATAGTACAAGTCTTAAATGCGTTTTAAATTTAATTATACTTTCATTACCTACTAAAACTTTACATTAAACAGTCGTATCGATTTCAAAATATAGTGTTATAATTTACAAAAGAACATTATAATAAAAACAAATCATTCAACAACTAAACTACAATAGTAAAGCTACAAAAATTAAAATATATTGCAAATTCGATTTAAGATCGCTTTCATTCCCAAATAAAAATATTTAAAAATAAAATATATGTTTGTATGATTAATTTTAAAATAAACTTAGCAAAAAGATAAAAGTTAAAGCAAATAAAAATTACATTTTTAATTAAAGCTTGTGATGCATTTGTATTTGAAAAGTTCAATTTAACGCAGGCTTCAAATTAAGAGGAATTTTTGTAGTCCGATTATTGTTCTGCATTTGAATATGAAATTTAGGAAAAAGTTTGTCTAAGGGTTCCCATTGTCCATTTGGACGCAGAAGCAAATACAAAGCAATTTAAACACATTGAGCTCAAATGCAGTGAAAATGGCAAATAGGATGCATTTGGCATTGGTTTGGAATAAATGACGATCTGCAGCAGTAGCCAGATCTGGCCAGGGGACTCACCCGTGAGCGTTTGTTGGTATTATAGTTCTTCGAATTAAGGAATATAAGTCGCACATCCTTGGCAAAATCTAGTGGATCATCATAATTGCCACCAAGCAGATCCTCTTTCACTGTGCGAAGATCCATCGGTGTGGCAATAATTTCCAAATAATCGGGAAACTCAATCGTATCAACTGGCTCACGAAATGGCAGCGAATCCGGCCGCTGCCACATCAGATCCAAAAGCTGTCGGCAATCAGAGCGCCAGTCGCCATCTGAACGTATGCGATTCGAGCTGCAAACAATTGAAATTGTTTATCAATGTTTTAAAATGTATATTTTGTGTTGCTTACCGTCGAGTTGATGAAACACGCTGACGAGCAGCAGCCGCTGAGGTGGTTGGTCCGGTACTTGTCGATGGTACAACATCCGAATCAGCTTCATTTTCCGATGTCGATGAGTGATAAACGTCCACAAGCTGATGGTAAACAGCTGCCACATCTATCTCATCCGCTTCCCTACTTCAAATAGATTCAATTGGTAATTCTTGCTACTTAGTTAATATCAACAAAGAAGTATACCTGATTATACGCAAACAAAGATCTGTAACAATGCGAGCATGCTTCACAATGCTGGTGTGGCGACGATTGTACTGTTCCGCATTGGTGGCCAAATAGCGAACATCAAATTGTGCAGAAGTAATGCGCCGATAGAAATGGTTCTCAAACCGTGACTTGACCGTTGTTAAATCGATGGGATACTCAATTAAGTAGGCGTAGTCTGGGTAAATATTGAGGTCAACTGGTGCAAGAAAATGTTCAGCTATTGACAAACGCATGACCTAATGATAAAGAGAATATTAGCAAAAGCAATATATGTATCTATGTTTAAAAAGAACTGCAATGCTGATTGGTACCTGCTCGAGTCCATTAATAATTCGTCGGCAGGTTCCATCGCGATCGCCGCGATGCCATTCCTCAGACTTGGGTTGATAAAGTGTGGCGCGTATCTCCTCCGGCAAAACTGGTACAGCGCCGCCCACTTCATCTGGCAAGCGCTGCTCATCGATAGGCTCCATGTCCCAGGGACTCATGTACTCGTATTCGCCATTATCCCACCGCACGCGGAAACACATGAAAAACGAATCGGGAAAATCGGCACTGAGCGCATGACGCGATTCAATCTGCCCCATCCACCAACCGTCTCCAATCATACAGCGAAAACGATCACCAATGCTCCAATTGCGTTGCACCGCCAAATCAAAGGTCTGCCGCAAAACCAAAAAGTCAAGAACATCGGGCATGTCATGGTACTTGATCTTGAACGTAGTGCCTGTCATGTTGCCCTCATCGTCGATAATAGCCAGCTTGAGGCAGCACAGCCGCGGTGGACGAATCTCATATTTGATACCGATGACGCGGACCAACTCATGATCGCGCAGTGTACGAAAATTCCAGGGTTCCGAGCTGTGCGATAGCTTATAGACCTTTTTGAGACGCACTGCCTCCAAATAACGATGATGCCCCTGACGAAAGTATACAATCTCATCGCCCATTTGCGGGTAGTAGGGCGCTTTACGCGGTATCACCTCAGAGAGCCATTCTGCCGGGCGATAAATCTCTGGGATTTCGCCATTAGGAGCTGTTGGTGGGATTAAAACACGCTTGCGTCCACGTTTTTTACTTGATGCCTGGCCCGGCGTCCCATCGTCACTACTGTCGTCGCTTATAGTGCGGCGACGTGACAGTGGCTTGCGCTTGCAGCGCTTCGGTGGCTCAAGATTTGGTCCGGGTGTGTCGGCCACCCAATCCGAATAGTCAGAGCTATCTGTTTCCGATTCATCGCTGCTATCCTCCAGGTTCTCCTCTACATTTGAATAGCTGGTGTCGCCCGAGGTATTGCTACTATCATCCTCCTCCTCATCAGGTATCGGGGCAGCTACATCATCGTAGTGCTCCTCCTGATCGCGCACTGCACGTGTCCGATAGGCAGGCTGTTGCCCACCCGGCTGCTGTTGCCCGGCCTGTGCGCCACGTCGTCGTCCCGGACGTCCGCCACCGTTCGAGCGTGTGTTGCGTGGTCGACCCACTCCTGCCAGCTGTGCAGAAGCAGCACATGCTGTGTTTATCATAATGGGACGACGACGCATCTCACGCTTATATTCCTGCATCTCATACTGACCAGCTGAGTAGATAGTTTGCTTAAGATTCTGAAGCTGAGCATATCTCATAGGACGCACATAGGTGCGACGCACGAATTTTAAAGGCAACGCCTGCTGGGCAGGTATCGCCTGCAATGCTTGCTCTCCCTGTGCCTGAACAGCACCGGCATCTACTGCTGGTACTGCCGCCGCTGCGCCAGCCGCTGCCGGGAGTGCAGCTGCCCAACCCTGACGTGGTGTGCTCTCTCCCAGAGATCGACGTCCGCCCAACACATTGCCACGTTGTGGCGTATTGCGCGTGGTATTCGAGTCGGGCACCTGATCCTGGCCTTGGCGCATGATTAGGCGCTCAAACGACTGATTTGCATTGTTGGCATCGTTGGCATTGGCATTATTGGCATTGTTGCCCTGACGATTGGCAAGTGCAGCAATCATGCGATCAATATGCGAATAATTGCCCGCTGCTGCTGCTGCAGCGCCTCCGCCTACAGCTCCTACACCAAGGACGGCAGCTCCTGGAGCTACTGCAGCATTTGGCGGTGCAATTACGTTATTATCTTCAATCACAATGCCATCGATGCCCACTGTTAAATTTGGTATTAACTGATCCATGCTACATGTTTCGCGACCGGGCACAAAGCGTTGATACTTGCTCGGATGAGGATTGCCGTCAGCGTCAACTAGAAATGGCGGTGGCATCAAATGCGGCATTATCTGCGTTTGTTCATCTACAACATGTTGGTGTGCATCACGCAACAGTGGTCGAAAATCCGTATGAAAGAACAGCTCCGTGGGCAGCTAAAATTAGAAGAACATTAGAAAACGTAATGGCTAATAAAATTGTTGGGATCTTTATTTCTTTCACATACCAGCTTGTATTTTTCGGCACCGATACCGAGGCCAAAAATTAGAATGTGGCCATGTGAATCAGTTGCTGCTATCATTGTGCCATCAGGGGACCATTTGGCATCAAACACGCTGCCATGTCCTTGGCCATCGATGTCATTGAAAAACTGAGCAACAAATACGCCCTGCTCGATGTCCCAGAGAAACACCTGACCATCGTGACCGGCAGAAAGCAGCACATGCTCATCACGTGGATTCGATTCCAGTACATACAGCTCATCTTTATGGCCACGCAGTACACGATGAAGCTTGGCCGATTTGGAATCCCATATTTTGATCTGTAAAAGCATAATTTAATATTATTTATTATATCTATTTTCCCTTGTATTTACATACCGTAAAATCGTTGACAGCAGTAATAACATAACGATCGGAGGCATCCCAGGCGACCATTGTAACTTTAAGCTTTTTGCCCTCCTCTGGCTCGGGACAGCTTCGAAATGTCAATATACATATATAGAAATTATAATGGCATAATAAAAGCTAAGAATATTTACCTTGGCATGCGTTCGGTCATGCATAGTTTAAGACTTTTCCACTGTTGAGACTCAAAGGTCCAAATATGTGCTGTGCCATCTTTGCTACCCGATATGAAACGCAGACCACGATGAGACCACTGCACTGAATCAACGGCATCGGTGTAAGCTTCTGTTTCCAGTATGCGCTTAGGTCCATCTTCAGCCATCATGTAGACACGGACGTGATGATCTGCCGAGCCTGCAGCCAGAAACATGCCACCTGGCGAGAACGTAGTACAGATCATTTGTGCCTGTCCTGGGCGCAGCTTCTCATGATATTGTGTGGGTCGCGGTGCGAATGTTATTTTTTGTCCGCGTGGCGTAGAATACTGCCAGAAGGCAATAGAACCATCCGTGCTGGTCGTCACCAAATATTTGAGATCGCTGCGCGGTGACGGACAAAAGTTGACTGAAGTTATCATGCCCGTGTGAGCGGTAAGAACGGCAATTGGTGATGTTGTCTGCATGTCCCAGACGCGCAAAATACGATCAACTGAGCCCGCGGCCAACATTGTGTTGTCCAAATTAATGGCAATATCAGTTATCTCAGCCGAGGCTCCGCGCAGCGTGGCCAAAAGACGCCCATCTGCAGCTGACCAAATTTTGATAAGCAAGTCATCGGCACCAGTAATAATGTAGCGACCAGTGCGATCAAAAAGCACACAATAAACCGATGATAGATGGCCAACAGTGCGCCGAAGTAGTTTCGTTTTGCGGTACAGATTCGTAGGGACCAGCAGTTTGCGACGCACCACAACACCATGTTCCCGGCCGGAGAGTACCTTGCCTAAATGAAGTAGTAACATTAGTTATAGTTATTGTTGGATTTATGACTGCAACTTACTAAGATTGTGTGTGGGTTTGGTGAGCGTTGAATCTGGCAATGAGATGCCATGTAACGTTGTGCAGTAATCCCGAAGGGTACGATGCCGGTATACGGTGTCTTTTGTGCGCAGCAAATTTTGACGCCCTGTGCCAAGTAGGGAATTTATGCCTGGCACGCTTGGCGCTAATTCCTTGTCGACCAAAGGACCGAGACGACTGCATATTTCTAATAGATGATGTGGTCCGATGTGCGCGTACTTTCGTTCCTACAACATTTCAAAAACATTAACAGTGTTTCGATAGCGATAACATTTTGCAACATTCGTGCGCAGCGCGCCCTGCGCAGCTGACACGATTATATAACCATCTCGCTCATACGCATAATAGTGGAACCCAGTTCAAGGCATATGCTTTCAATGCATACACACACGCACACACCCAAGCGCATGTATGTATGGATTGAAATCAAGATGTCTGCTTCCATCAGCAAATTTTTTAAATTACTATGTTATTGTAATTAATTTTACTAATTTTTCAAAATTAGTTAAAGAACAATGTTAAATGTAATATTTTTAGCAAGTTTATACAAATTTATAAAACTTTGAATTTTATCACTACTTTATGTTTTATCTATTCGTTTAATTATTTAATTTAATTAATTTACAAATGCACTTAACTAATTTTCATTAATTAAAAAAATATTAATACCACGCATACAAGTTTCCATTCAATCCATCAATGGGCTTGTGACGTCACAAAAGCGCACACGCACGCACAAGTACACAAACGCAAACGCGCAAAATTTGCACACACAAATGTCAATTATGCAAGCACAAATCACTTAACAAAATAATCACAAAAAAGATCATAACAATAACTTACCAATTCGGCAAACGTCTGTTCATGCTCATTTCCCAGCCAGTCGATGCGTCGCGGCAGTACCTGTGGGCGAGAAAGAGGCAAACAACATTTTGTTATCACTTGCACTTGCGGGGCACCTAAAATAATGACGTAGCAGGGAGCCTATACATATTTTTTTTTTAACCTACTCTTATTAAGCAGACAGACTGTAGACGGTATAATACGGACAGACATACGGACTTCTCCAATACTGTCGCAGCGCTATACGATTTAGTTCAATTTCAGTATAGCTTTGAACTCTGAAATAAGCAGACGGTGTAGGCTGCTGCCGGTTGCGCTACAACAACAACAAAACAGCGATGACGATGACGAGAAACCAAAACAAAAAAATATATATAAACAAACGCTGGCAAGTTTCTGCATTAAAAGTTGCAAACCAGAGAAAAGTCCTCATACAAACAAAATTAAGTGTCAATTTCAATGCGTCACCCCACAACACAGACACGCACACACACAAACACATTGATGGCTTACCTTCTTTTGCTCCAATTCTTGTACCAGTACCTGAAAGTTTAATATTTGGGAATCGGGTTAGTAAAATGTTTGTAAACAAAAGCGAAATTCAAACGATGAAATTGCGCTCTTTTTATAGGGCGGCACTGAATTAAGACGCCTGATCACCGACCTTTGCTGTCTCTTCCAGAGGTCCCGCAGTCAGAAATTTAGATATTAGGAAGTACAATTCTGCAATAGAAACAAAGCGGTACACATATAATGCAACAAGTTGCTTGCCAAATTCACATAATTATCATAAAAATGCATTTATTTCGGCTCGGCCATTCGCGCAGATTTTGCACTCACACGGGCCCAGGGCACTGAGGCTGAGGCCAGCCAGCTAGTCAGAGGTAGCGTACCTCTTGGGCTAGAGCCAAATGAACGCCATATTTGTGCAGACTTATAAATTTTGTCAACATAACGCACCTGGCACTATCACATCATTTGAACTGGGCTGCCTGTTTTCCATTATTACACATTTTATTACGAAATTACAAAATTGTCGCACTGAAATTCGCCTGAAATACTTTTTTCAGCTTCTTCTTTTGTGTCACTACGAGTTGCCATTCAGCCTGCTGCGTAAAGTAAGTCACAGTGAATTCGAAATGTTACAGCAATGGTCTATCTGTAAACTAACATGAATGCAATTATTTGGTATTTTTTGCATTTAACATATTGGTCACTCCGACTTTCGCTGCAGTTGGTAAAAAAAATTATTATTTTTTGTACGTTTTATTAGTTTTTCATGCTACAATAATACGGCAGATATCCACAAAACGTGACAACTTATTCACTAACTGCCCAAGCAGCAATATGGATTGCAATCTAGGCAGTGAAATTGGACAGAAAATGCGCGTAAGTACTTTCTTATATATCACCTCGCGAAAAATCAATGAACTCGTAATCAACCCAATTTTTTGCAAAACATTAATATTGACAATAGAGCGCCGTAAAGGCGAAACTGCTTGAGTTGGGCACTGGCGGCTCTGCCGGCTTTATTGACGACGAGCTGCCCGACTATGTAATGGTCATGGTGGCTAACAAGCGAACCAAACAGCAAATGAACGCCGAACTGAATCTCTTCCTGGGCGATCAGACAGATCTGTTTGTCACCTGGCTGCACGAGGTGCTCCAAAAGCTGCAGGAAGTCACTTTGCCAGCCTCAGGTGGTAAGTTTGTGATCTTATTTGCCGTGAAATAATACAAAAGCTTGTAAACTATTCACAGCTGGAAGCAAAAAACGCAAATCCCGTCAGGCCGAATTGCCTAAAGCAAAAGACAAAGACAAGGACAAAAAAAGTCGTGACAAAAGGGATAAAAGAACGCACAGGAAATCCGGAGATGGTGAACAGTTTAATTCATCTGCAGATCAGGCTATGCCGGCTATTGGCTCCATCACTGATGTTTTCGCAGAGGAGCTGCTGGAAAAAGCCAAAAAGACGCTCGATGTTGATGACGAGCTGTTAGTTAAGAAGAAGAAACGAAAAGCAACAGAGGAGGATGAGCAACAGCAGCCAGCGACACCGGAGGCGACCAATGAACTCGACATACCAAACATGTCGGAGATTAGCTCCACTACCATTTCCAGTGGTAACCGCGAGAAGGATATAGCCGAATTGGCTGAAATACAGCGTAAAATCTACGCAGCCAAGCTGCATCTGCGTCAAATTGGCGAACTTGATGACGAAAGTGATGAAGAGGAGCAGCACGATCAACAGCTTGTCGACGATGTGCTCAATGTAACCGACCCGGATGATTCCCTTGTCAAAGACTCTACGTCAGCAGATCCAGCAGCTCCCGCACCGGCAACGGAAGCAAACTCTAGCTGTAATACACGCAGAGCTAAAAGTCCAATTGTGTTTAACAGGACGACCGAGCCGGCGCCAGCTAAAGATAAACCAAAGCCACAAACTGAACAAATAATTCAGTTGCAAAAATCCAGTGATGAACGTTCTGAGCGTCGCTCAGTACACGCTCGCCTTGGCTGCAAGCCCAGCCAGCCAGCAGCAGCACAACCACAGCAACAGCCAGCAACAACGGCCGAGCGACCACAACGCGCGCAAAAGGAGATGGAGCTCTATGTGCCAGCTCATCGACGCCGCAACGATCAGCAGCAGGAAGAGACTAAAAAACTAGAGCGTGGCCGAGAAAGAAGCCAGCGAAACGACAGTCAGTCAAGTCGCCGAAAGGAGCGGGAATCGCTGCGCAGTCGCCGTTCACCAAGCCGTAGCCGTAGTCCAGATGCCAGTTATAAGAATCGCATTGGATCGCGTGTCATTGTGGCGGTAAACAAGCCTCCAGAGCCGTCTGATGATGAGGATATTATTGAGAAGCCTGTCAACTCAGTTATCAAAATTAAACCACGACCAACGGTGTCACCACGTCGTCAGGCGTGCAAGAATCTGCTGCTGCGCGCCGTTGCGGATGCACAACGATCAACAATTCTGGCAAAGCCTACGGTGCCCGCAGCAAGTGCAGGTACTTCCAAATCACGGGGCAGTGGAGATGAGCCAGAACTCATAAGCTCGACGGTGGGTAAACGGCGTTTGAATAATTCACATGGAAGTGACGCTGGCAAGGAACTGTTCAGGCGCAGCAGACGTGAACTGGTTGTCAATGTACTGCATCGGGAAGGCAAACGAATGCGTCATTCGATTGAGCCACAGACTGAAGTCAAGCTGGTGCACAAGGAGCTGGAGGATGAGGATGAAGAGTATGTGCCAAGTTTAAATGTGGGTGAATACGAAGAATATGTGCCACAGATTGTGGAGAACCTTAACATGGGCATGGATATTGATATGCATGTGGAGAAATCGGACAACAACTTGGGCGCCACCACGGCTGGGCTGTCCAAGACACAGTTTGTGGTCACTTTGAATGGTGATCATTCGTTAAGTAAGGCTGCAGTAGCTGCTGCTGCTGCTGCTGCTTCTTATCGTAAGCGTTCCCGAAAGCGAACGCCATCGCCTCAGGTGTCCTCAACGAGTTCGGCAAATGTTCAGCTGCTTAACGCTGAGCCAACCTCAACTACATGCGCTTCCTCTACATCGAACAGCAACAGTAGAGACAGTCGGGACAGGCGTAGTAGCAACAACAAGTCGAAGCGTGCTCGAAGCTCCTCCCGATCATCACCTTCCACTTCATGCAACACACCTCCGCAGAGGGCGTCGCGTAGTCTTCACCGGAGCGAAGTGTTGCGACAGCCGCAGGAAATAAAAAAGATAATTATCAAAAACGATGCCGATGACGATGAGGAGGAGGAGCAGCAAACATTGCTGCGTAAGCGCTCTCAAAAGAAACGTTTGAGCAGCAGCACCAATATAGCTGCCACAACAGTTGCTTCTTCCTCGTCCACTTCCAATGAACTCAAGGCCGGTTCAAGGTCAATGCCAGAGGAGAGCAATCGCTCAACAACGCCACCACTGCCACCAAAACGGCCAGAAAAACGCGATACCAGCAATGAAAAATCAACATCAACCACAGCAGTTGTCGTCACAACAGCAGCAGCAGCCCACGAGGCGCCGGTCAAGATAAAACACACACCCATACGCTTTAAGCTTAAGCCGGAAGAGGAACAGGCGCAGAAGAGTCGTCGCTCTGGCAGCAAGGATCGCGATGCGTCAATGGAGCGACGTCGAATCTCTATACGAAATGCGGATGAACGAAAGTACGACAATCTACCCGCATGTAAGTATTCCATCAATATCAATATTAAAACGCTATTAAGTTGTAAAATGGTTATATAAACAGTCGCGAAGTTCACTGACTTCAATCTTACTTTCCCATTGCTATTTTATTCATGTTTATTTATATTTTTCAGTAAGTGCCGTCAGCGTTGATTCAGCTGTTTTAAAGGTGTCAAAGCCAAAGGAACGTTGCAAATACCATCCAAATTGTAGCAAACAATTCTGCGAATATTATCATCCATCGGCGCCATGCAAATCGTTTCCCAATTGCAAGTTTGCCGACAAGTGCATGTACTCACATCCAAAGTGTAAATTTGATTTAGCCTGTATAAGCATCGATTGTAACTTTGCTCACAGTGGTGTGCGCGATCTCAGCCATGTGCAGCTTGCAGCTCCTCCTCTATGTATGTGTGCACTTTTGTACATACGTTTGTTTATAGCATAATTATTTATATTTTTATTTATAGCCTCGCATGTGATACCTGTGCAGAACTACAAGTCAATATCCGCACCGGCAACGGCGACAACAGGAACGACCATGTGCAAATATTATCCAAACTGCACAAAGGTTGGCTGCACTTTCTATCACCCGAAGCCGTGTCGGTATGGCAAGAATTGCATTAACAAACTCGAGTGCATCTTTTATCATCCGGAAATGCAAAGCAAATTCAAATGGGTCGCGTCACTGGGCTAGGAAAAGCCGCACGAACACAGCTCACTTTCTTTAGCATTTTTTATTTAGCGAATTATTATCGACTATTCTCCTTCTACTATATTCACAAACCCCATAATGTTCAACTAATGGAAACTATTCACAAATATGCGCAACGATTTTAAATACCATTACCAATACGAATTGTCTATCGTATTATTATTTATACATTTTTTTAAACCCATTCATTGCGTATTTTTTATTTTATACTCTAGGCAATAACTCATAAAATTGACAACAAAAAAAAAAACACAAACATTTAACAATTAGAGCTGTTGATAAATTTGTTGCATTATGTTAAAAGGCATATTTGTCTGCATCGGAACTGTATCCGTCATATAAAAGTCGGTGAATAAAATTTTGCAATGTACTTGCTACAATTGGACATTAAAATTTGTTTCATTTTCCTTGCAACTATCTTAAATTTCGTATTTTAAAAGCTGCACTCTGTTCAAATCAATTTTATATTTGAATAAATAAAGCTTGTTATTTAAAAAAAAAACATATATTTATATTTCAAACATTCCATACTTACAAGAACAACAAAAAAAATCGTTAGATATTTTATATAATTTTATTATTTATCTTTTATTATATATATGTATGTGTATATATATAGTACAGTCTCTTAAGTTTACGCTTAAATATTGTAGAGCAAAATATTTGATTTTCTTAAACAGCTAAATACAATTAGTTCTCATGCTTTTTGTATAAGGCCACAATAACTGATATAAACACACATATACTTGCATATATAATTAAATATATATATATATGTATGTGTATATTTTTTATTTTTATAGGATTTTATTTAGCTCAGCTAATTTAGTTTAAAAAGGGCATGCAAATCTATTTACAAAAATATACTTGTACATTTCATTATTTAAAGGCTTCCGCTTGGAATGTGTCGAATTCTATTTGCTAGTATTTCTATTTTTAATTGCATTTCGTTAATTGTATTTTGAATTTTGTATTATTCTGTGTGCAGCACAACTTTGTTCGCAGCTCTATGATAGATAGATACTCGTTTAGTCTGTTGAATGTTACCAAATACTGAATCTAAACTGTAACTATTTAACGACTATAAAGTGATTGCCATTTACATGCTACTTAATATAATAAATAGAAAACGACATTATTAACTAACTAAAGCGTAGGCATCATTAAGTCCAAGCCTGTGTTTGGAGATTGTGTTTGGAGTGCAGAGTTGCTCTGTGGAAGCCTGGCTGGTTGCTTTGCGAGCACCTTACAAAGACGTACTTAAAAATTAATAAGACAAACTTAGTACAAAATGTACTTATATGGGCGGATTTAAAAAATATCTTTTTGTTTCTATATATATGGAGGCGGGCTTAGGCTAACTAAATAAGTCGCTCCTCTGGCGGTGGCTTGAGCACATTGTCCATTTCTAACCGTGGATTGCAGTACTCCTGGGCACTAGGACTGTACGTGCCTCGCGTGGCACGCTTATTCCTAGCCATTACCAAAAATGTGCCCAGCAAAGCGCCTGCAATGAGCAATAGCACTATAACAACAGGTATTACAATGATGGCAATGTCTGTTGTCGATGGTCCATCATCCTTAGCAGTGATCTATAAGTAATTAATTTCCATTTTATAATTTATTTAAAGCTTAAATTACTTAAATTACTATATGACTTACCGGCGCCGTGCAGTTTTTGCCCATGAAACCTTCGGTGCAGTTGCAAGTGTAATCTGCCACTCCGCCACAGTTTTCCACACACTCACCGCCATTGGCGCATATATTGGGTGTATTGCAGGGATCAGTGAAGTTACAGAAGGCACCGCAATACGGTTTCTGGCAAATGCACTTAAAACTGCCAGGCATATTGAGGCAACGTCCAAGACCACCACAATACTCAATGCCCTGAATGCACTCATCAATATCGTTTTCACAATGTCCACCCTCAAAGCCAGTGTTCTCACAGTTACACTGATAGCCACCCACGAGGTCAAGACACTGGCCGCCATTCTGACAGGGACTTGATGCACATTCATCGATTTCTTCCTCGCAAAAGCGACCCATATAGCCCAGGCTACATTTACAAATGGGTATCTGTCGAAAAACGTTTCTTAAGAACATTGCATTTAAAGAAAAGCATTTTGCATCCTTACCGTATTAATGTACAGACAGAGACCTCCGTTGGCGCAAGGCGTCGTCTCGCAGAATGGTGTGTCACAGAGCGGACCCTCATAGCCCATGGAGCAGGTACAGGTAAAGTTATTGCCAGTTTGAGCATCTATAAAAAAGATTTTTAAAACGTTTATGATGTGAAAGATTGAATTATCACTTACTGAATCCATTTTCACATGTGGAGCCATTGCGGCAGGGTTCGTTCTCGCAGGTCATTTGCATGAGGGCATTACACTGTGGACCCGTATATTCCTCCGGACACTCACAGTGATAGGCAGCAATAAGATCAGTGCAAGTGCCACCATTTTGACACGGCTGATCGGCACATTCATCAATATTTAGTTCACAGAAGCGACCCTCAAAGCCTGGCTGGCATTCGCACAAGAAGTTCGCCACCTGATTGATGCAGGTGCCGTTGTTCTGGCAATCTGTATTGAGGCACTCATCAATATCTGTGGCGCAGTCATCGCCCTCATAGCCTGGTTGACAGGTGCATGCGTATTCCTCGGTCGGAACTCTGCAGTAACCGGCATTCTTACAGTCCTCCTGGAAGCACAAAATGCAACCTTCTTCGGGACGGGTAGAGTTCAGGCGGAACTGTGCCTGCGGTTGCACCGAAACGTTCTCAGTGTGGGGATAGAGTTCGGTATTGGAGAAGTAGGGTAGAAGTAGATCACCAACGCGAGCCTCACCCACGCAACCCTTGAACTGGGAGCCCTGTTGTGAGGATTGTGTAGAGCCCCTTAACTGTCTAGACTCTGGCATCCCGCCCAAGTAAACTTGGGTGCTGCTGGAGAGAAGCTCCTGAAAGGCCGCCTGATCAATGTCCGTAGAAAAGCCGGGTGTGGGATCTACCATAGATTCCCAACCCTTCCAACCACCCTCCAGTTTACCACCATGCGCACGCAAATATATGCGACTCCATTCACCATCGGTGTTCTCCTTCTCAAAGCGTCCGGACTCGCCAATGTGCAGCTGAGTCAGTTTCCAGGTGACAGTAACACGGCCACCATTCACACCAATCTCAAAGAAGCTATCGTGATTGTCAATAAAGAGCAAAGTGCCGCCGGCACGAGTGCGATATGCAATCTCAATGATGGGTTTAAGCACCGGTTGCTTCGTAACGCCAATCTCATCGGGCAGCTGCTGTTCCTTGAAGTAGGAGAACGCCAGAGGAGCATGTTCCTGGCCAGTAAATGTTATATTGGTGAGACACTCATAGCCATCGTCCAGATTCTGGCAAACACTGCCGCCGGGACAGGTCACCAGTTGACAGAACTCAATTTCCTGACAATCCTTGCCCTTGTAGCCATTGGGACATTTGCAGCTGTAGTCGTTCCATGTGTTTCGGCACTCTGCATTGTGTTTACAAGGATTCTTGCGACACAGATCATCGGAAACTTCACCGCGCAACACTGAAGTGCGATCAATGCTCACAGCTCCAAAGGGTTTGGCATTCACATTCACATCGGTCACATTGAGTGGATACATCTCAACGATCATGTTAAGCGAACCGTTGCTCACTTTTACATCCTGTATGATGCCCTTGAAGTAGTCCTTGCTATCATCCATCTCCTTGGATGCTGGACTGCTGCTTGGCGCCACAATGTTATCGTCTAGACCTGGCTCAGTGCTGGCAGGGAGCAGAGATTCACGCGTTGGCGCTGGTCCGCCCAAGTAAAGCACCTGTGCATCCAACAGACCCGTCGTCGACAACGTCTTGCGGAAGAGCTCGGTACCATTGAGCTTGACTTGCACCAAAGTCTGATTGCGCACCACCTCGATCAAATGATTATAGCCATTGTCCAGCTTCTGTCCACCCACAGTGTATGCCTCCGGTGTGCCATTAAATTGCATTTTTACAAGCAGTTCTCCGCCATGCAGCTTGGCTGCCACATACGAGTCGCCAACGTCTAAAATATTTCAATGATTAGTTCAAGCTATACTTTTTTATACGTTTTAGTTACTTACTTTTTGTGGGCATCTTGCGTGGATCACTGCCCAAGTAAAAGACCTGACCCGTTGGCTCAAGCGTGCGTATAAACATGGATATATCCAAAATGGAACGTATGGCACGTCTGGCCACATCTGTTGTCTCCACAATAACAGCCGAATGTGTGGTATTTTCATGTCCAAAAGTCGCTGCGGTCATATCTGCAAAAAGATAAAATAGAAGGTTATGTAAAAATATAACAATCTAACTTAAGCAATAACAAAATCAACTTACTGTGCTGACAGGTATGTCCAAAGAATGGCCGGGGACAATGACAGGCAAATGTGTGCCAGAGATCAGTGCATTCGCCATTTGAGTGGCAAGGATTTGGTTTGCATTGCTCGGTCCGTGGACAGCCGCTCTGTACATACGATAGCTTCGTATTCTTATCGTGCTCATTGTGCTCGTCCGGGAAGATCCATTTGCCATTGACAACAACATCCTGCATGCAGCCCACAAAACTGGAAGGCTGATGTGTCAGATGGCGTAGATAAGATTTCAAATTGGGTATGGTTCCGCCCAGATACGTCAATGGAAATGAGGGTTGACTATTGTTGGCTGTCTCATAGGAACCAACGGGGAAAATGGCCTGTTCATCGTTTGCGGAAAGCACCAGATGCGACGTATTGATAGCAACAAATACTTTGTGCCAATTGCTGTCGTTAAGCTTGGAGCCAATGAAGACGCCCTCCCATTTATTCAGCAGGGATGAGTGTAGATTTAAACGTCCATTGATCAACTCTAATATATAACTAACTGGCTCATTCTGTCCGCCGGATGTGCCAAAAGCCAGAACACCATTGGGCAGCGTTGTCTTGAACTGCAAATTGATGTCGTAACCCTCGTCACGCTGTGTTTTAACCGTTATCAGACTGCTAACAACCATGGAGAGTGTTGTGGTCTTCTCACAGGTATCACCCTGGAAGCCATGCTCGCACGAACAATTGAACAAATGAATCGTCTCGTTGACCAAAAAGGGGCGACATGTGCCGTTATTCAGGCAAGGTCCTGTGGTGCAGCCTATCAATGGCACAGAACAGTTCTTGCCACCAAAGTTGGCATCACAATCGCAATCGTAATCATTGATCTGATCAATGCAGGTGCCATTGTGACAGGGATTATAGCGATCACATTCATCAATATTTATCTCACAGTGTGTGCCCTCAAAGCCCGGATCGCATTCACAGGTATAGGTGCCAATCTGCAAAATAGTTGAGTTTAGTATTGATTGGATGTTCTTAGATGATTAATAAAGCTACACTTACCCCATCATTGCAGGTGCCATGCTTGGTGCAGGGATTGCTTTCACACTCATTGATATTGATCTCACAGTTTTTGCCAATAATGCCCGGCACACAAACACATTCATAACTATCCGAAAACATTTTGTGATTAGCACAATGTCATTTAATTTACGTTTGAAAACTTACCCGCTGGCATTCTCATAGCTAAAAGGCTGGCTAAACACTTTGGGCAAATCCATAACCCGACTCAGCTGATACAGCGTGGAATTCGAGCGTTCCAAACAGGTGCTATTGTATTGACAAGGATTGCTCTCGCACTCATTGACATCCTGTTCGCAGTTCTTGCCCTTGTAGCCGCTGTGACACTCACAGAAATAGTCCTTCACCTGGTCAATGCATTTGGCGCCATTCGTGCAGGGATTCGAGACGCATTCATCAATGTTGAGCTCACAGTTCTTGCCCTCGTAGCCAGTGCCACTGCAATCGCAATGGAAGCCACCCAATTCATCTATGCACAGACCATTATTTAGGCATGGCGCCGAGACACAATCATCAATATCAATATCACAAATGCGACCCGTCATTCCCGGTATGCAGTTGCAGGTAAAATTGTTAATCATATCGATGCAAGTGGAGCCATTCGAGCAGGGATTACTTATGCATTCATCAATATCAATCTCACAGTTTTCTCCCTGATATCCAGGCTTGCAGTCGCACTCATAGGCATTGATCTATGTGAATAGATAAAAGGTGATTTATTACTAAATGTATGTGAATTGTTTAACAATTACTACCAAAAAGAAAAACCCTATTAAAAGTAACTACTTAATGGGAAATTAAATAACGATTTTAAGCATTTAAATCCTAATCGACAAGAATTATATATTACTTTAAAGACAAAAAAAAGAGTTAATAAAGAAACCAAACTTCTAAAATAAATAAATGTTATAAAAAATGTGTCACAAAAACTAAATTATGATGTTGGATAAATGATATTGATTAGGAAGATACACAAAGGGAAGTTTATACTAGCAATAGGCCAAATTGAATATGAAAATAACTCAGTTGGAGTCATTGGCATTGGAATTTAGGGTGAATCAACTTGAGGGGAATCACTGTTTAAAAAGCTTAACGGTTTGGGTTGGATGAATAAAGTAGCTAAAAAGTAGATTACACAGCAATCAAATCAAACAACACACGAGACATTGTTAAGGCCAACTCACTTGTCTCAAAATCCGATGCTTTCCGTATTTAAAGAAAAACAGCTAATTACATTTTTTAGTAACTAAAGAGACTGTCAATTAAGATGCTTTTACAGCTAAGCGACTTACCTTATTGTGGCATGTGGCACCGTGCAAGCACGGATGACTGAGGCACTCATCCACATCCGAGTCGCAATGGATGCCAGTGAATCCGGGCGTGCAATAGCACTTGTACGAGCCCTTCTCATTCTTGCATATGCCATTGCCACAGATCTTGGGCTGTAGCACGCATTCGTCCACATCGTTGCCACAATTGCGTCCCATCCAGCCACGCTGGCATTTGCACTCGTAATCCCCGTTGGCCAGTTCCAGACATTCGCCACCATTCTGACAGGGCTGTGTGGCACACTGATTGCACACCTTGTTCTCCGGACAGATGCATTGGTTCTGGGCACAGATCATTGGCTCCTGGCAGTTGAGCGGTGAACAGTTCTCAGCCTTTTCGCAACGATCGCCCGAGTAGCCGACGGCACAGTAACAATGGGTTCCATTCATGGAGCAGGTGCCTCCGTTTAGGCATTTACCATTTGTAGCATTGCAGTTAATCGGCGCTAAGGCCAATGCAGTGGCGCCATCTCCCGTGCTCTGTTGACAGTTGTAACCTAAATGTTGAATAACAAATTTGAGGTTAGTTTTTATTGTGGTTTTTTGCTTACTAATTATATAGTCTTTTCTACCGTATACTAGTATATAAATTTAACTTATAATCAAAGTGTAATCGATAAATAAATAGGTAATAGATACTACAACTACGTATTTACAGTTAATATCAATAAATAAATATTAATATTAACAAGGGTTGCATTACAAGTTTACAGAGCAAATAATGGGCATTAAATAAATACTAAAATTACTTTGTTTTCTACAATTATTTAGTGCATATCTATTAAGTGTTAATATTTTGTACAAAGTTTTACTTTCGTATAAATAAAGAGAAAACCAATATAGAATATACAAATTAAAGCTTGTTTTTTTTGTTGACTTGCAGTGCAACCCTTCATGTTGTTGTTGTTGTTGCCAAACCTGTGTATCCACTAGCACATATACAGGTATAATTGTTACTATTTCCCAGGCAGGTGCCACCGTTCAAGCAATTTTCTTGGGGACATGCATTCAGTGAGGCCGAGCGTTGGGTTGGTGCTTGTTGTTGTTGTTGTTTTTGCTGTTTGTATTGTTTATTATCTGTTGTTGTTGTTGTGTTTGTTGTTGTGTTGTTGTTGTTGGTTATTGGAGGTTTAGTTGTTGTGGTTGTAGCAATTGTTGTTGGAATAGCTGGGTTTCTGTTTAGCATTGTTGTTGTTGTTGTTGCAATTGTTGTGGTTTGTTGTTGTTCTTGTTGTTGTACTGGTGTCGGTGTTGTTGTTGTTGGCAGACAATGACCAATCGGGCCTATTTATATTTATATATAATTTACATTGCCATTTACAGGATAGATACAATTGCAAGCCATTTTGTGTTTAAATGTGTATGTGTGTGTGTGTATATACATAGTATTTGAAAATTCAATGGATTAGTTGAAAGCGATTTGATTATGGGTTTTTAAAGCTGATAAATGTTTTAATCTGAACCAAGCGAAAGCACTGAACTATTCAATAGGAAAAAAACCAAGCAATTCGAAAACTTTTCTTGAGACTAAGTTCATTTCTTTTGAATTAATAACATTTCTGTTCTTTAAAATACTTTCCTCTTTTGTTTATAGCATTTAAGGCCTAACGAGCCATAAAACTACAAAATCTATAATATATTTTTACTAGCAATAATCTAAAGTACTTTTTGGCTCGTTCACCTACTCAGTTTTAGTTCACAACGCTTGCGTTTAAGCCATTCGGGTGATATATAACGCTTCTTCTTGCCACCAAGGCAATCTCCTGCCCCTCTTTCACCCACGCCCATGCCCATGCCCATTTCAAGCGGAGTTGGCAGCTCCAAATCGGTAGCTTTTAGATTAGATTAGAAAGATATACATAGATAATCACCATCACAAAGCTATTCCCTCACAGCGAGCAAATTGCATGCACCACACACCAGATGAACCAGATGGTAGAGGAACCCATATGACCAAGAAGTAATGGAATCATTTACTCACCCGATGTGCCTGGCTTACACATACAAACGCCGCCCACACACTCCGAATCGATGGGACACTGCTGGGCACAACTTGGTCCCAGTTGGCACAGTTCACCACTGTATTCCGGTCCACAGATGCACTGGAAGCCAATGGCCTTGTCCACGCAGGTGCCACCATTGAGACACTGCTGCGTCTGACAACTGATGGGTTTCTCACAAATCTCACCATGCCAGCCATCCTGGCATTGACAGGTATATCCACCATAGGTATCATAGCAACGTCCACCATTCAAGCAGGGATTATTCTCGCACTCATCAATGTTCGTCTGGCAGAAGGCGCCCATGTAGCCGGTGCTGCTGCAATCGCAACTGAAGCCATTGATGCTATCAATGCAGCTGCCATTGTTCTGGCATGGCTGCGAGGCACACTCATCCATGTCAATCTCACAGCGTGCTCCTGTAAGGCCCTTGGGGCACTCACACGTGGGATTGGAGCTGCCGGCTAGCACAACGCAGGCGCCATTGTTCAAGCAGGGATTCGACTGGCACAATGGGTGAATATTGACTTCCGTTTCACAGTGTTCTCCACTGTGATTTGCATGACAAACGCACTGATAATCTCCGCGTGAGTTCTCGCGACAGGTGCCACCATTGTTGCAGGGATTCTTGGCACATGGCGATCCGTTATCCTTTTGGCAGTTCTTTCCGGAATAGCGCGCCGTACAGCGACATTCATAGCCATCCGCATTTGAGGTGCAGGTGCCATGTCCCATGCAAGGATCATTCAAACAATAATTATCCTGCAGCCGGGTAAACGATTCATGCTCACTGCACGGTCCATAAGCCAATGGGCAGACTCCGAAAACGGCATTCTGCTTGGATGCATTCACAAACTGCAAACCAGGTCCATCCAAGAGGCAGCCCGAGAAGGAGTTGCCCAAGATCAGAATGGCCAGCTCATTGCCAATATCCTGGTTGGTCAAAAACTGACTGTTGTACGTTGAGTTGGCTGCAATGGAAGAGGCAAATGGTAGATAAAGTTAGTTATGAGTCAATATCATCAAGTTATTCTAGCCTTCCCTCACGTCCTACTTAACAGTTGTAAATAAACATTAAACATTAGTTTTTATTAATAATAAAGTAGAGCTAAAACAATCCTTTCAATCTAACTTCTTTGCCTTGAACATATTTCTACAGATCTTTTATATTTAGCCATCACTAGATGAATAAATATTGCTAAGCTTACAAGGTTTATGAAACTATAAAAAAAGAAAACAGGTAAATTGGAAAGCAACACGCAATAATTACTAAATAAAACATGCACAAAAACTAGCTATTTAATTTAAATATAACATGTTAAATACTAATTAATAAAGAGGCATTCCACTTTAAAGTAAAAATGTTGTGGGTTGTTTTAAGTTATGCAAAGGTTTAAAAAGAGAGAATTCCGTTTCCTGTGAACGTTTGCGTTGGCAATATAATTCTTAAAATGAACTTATAGCCCAAATATAGGCTATTGCTTTAATAATATTTATAAATGACATTGGAATAACATTTAAAAAAGAGAATATACCTAGACTTAATTTGATATTGTCTATTCAATTTGGCACGATCCAATTGAAAATTGAAAATTGGTAAATGATTACTCACCGAATATAATTGCCTCACGATCCACATGCAAATAGAGATTACCATACTCGTATTTGAACTGCAGCGTATGCCAGCGATTGTCCAACAGTTGATAGGGCAATCTGACATCTAGCCGATTGTTCAGGCCAATGACGGCCGGTCCAGCAAGGGAGACTTGCAGAAAATCGTTGAGCACTGAGATTACAATTGAGTTTTTGTTATATTGCTGGGCGAGTATTTCGCCGCCACGGCACGAGCGGAAACTGATCGCTGAGTGATCCCAGGTGGGCATTGGTGTCTGTAGACGCAAATATGCTGAACCATTGAAGTATGCCTCCTTTGTGTGCACTTCCACCGAAGCAACATCTGCAAGAAAAGGCAAAACGCCAAGAAAATGAGGTGAATAAATTGTGTTAACTTGGACAAGGCCAGCAGCCGTTAATCGCATTTGATTACATTTCAAGTAAAAAGCTAAAGAGACTTCCTCGTTTGTCTATCTTTTGTTGCATTATTGTCTTATTGGGCACAACATACATCGCCAAATACGGCCAATTCACTTATGGACAAACTCTTTTCGCCAGGAAAGTGCTCTAATGCCAAACTAGCATTGACCAAATTAGAAAACTTGCCGCCTGCTCAAAATGCCACCTTAATGTTAATTACTTACTCTCCCAACATCGCACACACAACTTTCATTTGCGCTGGGGGCACAGAATCAATTCACCTTTCCTTTTCTCTTACCGCGCTAACCCCTTGGCTCCACTTAATGGCCATATGTGCGTGTTTGGATACAACCAACAACAGCGGCAGCAGCAGCAGCAACCAACACGCTTCACTTCGAGTGTTTTCCTTAGAGTTTTCAAAACATAACCGAAGTTGTTTTTTGTTTTTTTTTTGCTCTTCTCTTGAAAAAGTTGTCTTTGCGAGAAAGAAAGTTGTACTTAGGAAACGATAATGCGAAATTTGTAGAAATATGAAAATGTAATAAGCAATTGCCTTTTTATACCCTACACCCATGAAATGGTGTAAAGAAAGGGTATAATGGCTGTTGCGGAAGATATTGTTAAATCTAAGTTTGTAATCGATAAGCAAAACATTGTAATGTCATTTTAAGTTACTCGATATATTCAATACTCAAAATGATACGCTCGATACTTTGTAACACGATCGATAGTGGAAGAAGGGGGCTTCAACTTAAGAACTAAGGCAAGAGCGAATGAACGCGGAACAATAAAGTTAAAATCTGAATAAATATTATCAATATTTTGTTATTAAATAATAAAAGTAATAAATGTGAAACATAACAGTGTATAGTTAATCACTAACATTATACTTTGGAGTTTTGGATATAGACTGTCGAAGTGGTTGAACATCGGGTCGTTCGAGCCGGATAAGTAATAGTAGCCAACAATGGCTTTGTGCAAAATTCTATAGCATACAGAAGGAAGCATATTCTTGATCAGTTTCAATAGCATAGTCGTTTTCACCATGTTCAATTTCCGAGGCTGTAAAAGCTAGAGACTTTAGATTTGGGACATATTTACTCTCCTATACCAGATCAAGATTATTCTAATTAATCGTAGACTCTTTTGGTTTACAAAAATATATGAAAAGCGTTTAAAAGTTATGTCAAAATATACTTTTATAGTATTGGGTTAAGGAACATTGAAGATAATAAAGATTTAAATCATATGGTAAGAGTCATTCATACACTCAAGAAATAATTGAGTTTTTTCGACTTGAGGCCTTTTTACTTATTTTTTTATACAAGACAAAGCAAATACACTTCTCGCGCATAACTTCATGAGATAAAATATGATAATTTATATATTTATTTATTTTTTATTTTTATATATATAAATTGTGAAGTTTTCTTCAATTTCCAGGTGTTTAAATTTGTTTTGATGTTAAAAATATATTTTATAAGATTTTCGTTGCGAACATGCTAAAGAATAAAATAAGTACATTGCATATAAATATAATATTTTCTAGATAAACTTTTGGCAGTTTTTGATTTTTATCTGTTCTTTACTTTGATTTGTTTGTCAAGCCATACAAAAACCTGCTTATCTTTTAATAATCTTTTTATATATACATATATTGTTCAGCATTGAGCAAACAAAAGGTACTAGAAGAAGGGTATTAACGCTATTTTATAAGAAAAAGTGCACAGACTTTAGCATGAGAAACTGTTAAACGTTTTTTTCAAGTTTAAAACTAAAAGTACTTACAAATATTTTTTTTGTTTCACAGTTGCTTTCAATGGCAATGCCAAAGTGACTGTATAATAATAGCAACAAATATCAAACAGATACTAACATAAAGTTGGCAGTTAAGAATTTGTGTTAAGTGGCAGACATGTGCGATTTTGTCATAAATCTTAAATTGGCATCTGCGAACAAAAAGGTTTTCTGTTATTACTAACTTTTTGTTTTTCAGTTAAAACAAAGCTGCTTTTAAAATAAAACGCATGACTCTGAACCTTTTTTTTTTTGGTTTTGTTTTGCTGCGCTTTGGCCTGCCCTGGCCCTAACTGACTGGCAGTTCAGTTGGCTTAGAAACCGTTTAAAACAACAACAATAATAAAAAAAAAACAATGCACGTTGACCAGACCTCGAACTGGCCCCAGCTCACCTCTGGCAAACACCCTCGCAGGTGGAAAAAACATTATGAGGGCATCGATTTTGTTGCGCCGCTTTTGAAAACAATTTTATTCGTTAGTTAAAGGCGATTTAGTTTAACATGCATTTGCTGTAAGAGCAGGAGGGAGGGCAAACGTTTTTTAGACACAATCGCAGCATTTGTGTGTCAACGCTTCGAGAGCTTCGTGCGCATTTGTCGGTTAAGTAAATGAGCCAGTAAGTAAGCTGTTAGGTAAAGTAGCTCATAATTATATTATACCTGCACGTACGAAACTGTGCAGAACAAAAAAAAAAGCATGTCAGAATGTTCTATAGTCAACAATCTCACAATTTTCACACCTAACATACCCTGTTTTTGAAATTAGCAATGGCTTAAATAAGAAAAACACACATGAAACTAATGAGCGATTCTGAGAAGAGCTTTATATTTTGAGAGTTAGCTAAATCCGAATGGATTTACACTAAGCGAAACTTTAAAGACAGTTTTAAATAAAATCCTATCCTTTTATCTTTATCCTTTAAATATTTTCATTTACACAGTTTTGTTTTTTCTTTATAATATAAAAAAGACGCTCCTTGAATATAAAATCTTTCAAACTTTTTTGCCATTTTTGTTTATTTCTACATTGTTTAGTTCATACCCTATATATATATAGGGTATTGAAATGGCATTTCAAATATGAACGCGTATGAAAAAGAATTACTTATTGTATATGTGATGTGTGTAGAAATGCGCTTTTGTATAACAGCATTGGCCTCTTGTGTTTGGCCGTAAGCGAACGGAACGGAAATTTCATAATCATAAACGTACGAATTGCGAAGCAGCAAAGCAAAGAATTTTCGACAAGAGTTTTTTTTGGTTTTTTTTTCTTTGCATTATGAATGAAACGACAGAATGACGACAACGATTTAGACTTGGAACAAGATCTTGAGCTGGGAGAACGAGCGAGTTTTAAGTTTAGCGGTACTATAAAAGAAACAGTTGTTTATAGCTTGTTTTTTTTTTTTTGAAAACGTTAAGCTTTTGGACATGCGACGCTTCAAAGTTAAAGCTTAATGATGTCTAAATCGCTTTGTGCTTTAATTTGGGCGTGTCAAATGGCCGACAGAAAGAAACATTAAATACCTGCAACTTAATGAACACTAAGCAAATATAAAAAGATTCACATTTATGTGAAGCAGTGTCACAATAGCTCGTTTTGAAGCATTCACAATAATGTTGGCTCATTACAATTGATGACCACATAAAGTATGCAAAAGAATGAAAAGGGTAAGAGCACATGAATTATTAGATCTTTCGATATATATTGTTCTGGAGTGAAGTTTGTCAACAAAAAGATTGCTAGTTGGATTATTTACTAGTTAGATTGACATACTAAAACTTGTTAAAAAACAATATGAACTATTCTATAATGCATTCAAAATTTTAGTTTTGTAGTTCGTCAAAGCTTTTAGTATTTAAAGCTTTAGGGTAATTGAGTATGTAATTATCAGAAAAGCTACTTTCATTTCAGCATAAGAGAAAGATCCAAAAAAACACAACAAACAATTACCATTTAAAAAGATACAATCTATGCAGTTATATCATTATTCATTTCCCATTTTCCCAGCGTATTTTCCGCAAAATAATTAAACACTCCACAGTAAAGGAAAGAAAGGAAAACAAAATGTACAAAATGATGTATGCAAATGCAATGTCGAAAGCTGTGCTAAATACATTGAATGTGTTTTTATATATTTTTTTCTTAGATGCAAGAGTAACAACAACAACAACAACTCCTGACACGCCCATTTTTTTTGTTGCTGTAAAGGCGTAAGACCCAGTTACCAAACACACACGCACACACACACACAGGCAAAGAAAATCTGCATAAGTATGCAGCATGCATTTAAATTAGCTTAGCTTTAGGCCCCTGCATTTGCATTTACATTGCATTGCATTCTGTAGTATGACTAATCAGCACAAGCATATATAAAAAAAACAACCTGGTTAACACACACAAACACACACACACACACATGTCGGCATTGCATGTTTGACGCGTTTTACTTGCTGTTTTTTGTTTTGTTTGTCTGTTGCGATTTGTTGGCTGTTTTGGTTTTGGCTTGTATTCATTCCTGCAGCTTTGGTTTTTTCGTTTTTGTTTTTCTTACTCTCTTTCAGCTTTCTAAGCCTTGTCATGCTGTTGCTGCAACTTCATGCTGCAAGTAACTGGCAGTAATCCACTCACCCTTTGGTCAGCCAAATGGCTTTACTTAGTTGCTTTTTAGTCTCTGTTTTTGGGCTATTCGTTTTTTTTTTTTGGTCATACATCAATTGTTTTGCCATTGGTTGCCCCACAAACAACCCACACACACACACACACACACACACACACACACACACATTACTTGTTATTGCTTTTAATTTTAGCTCTAAATGCTCTTTGTTATTGTTTTTGTGTAACAAACGCCTACGAAAAAAATTTCATTTCTCACTTAGTTTTCTGTTTGTTGCCGTTTGATGTTCCACAGTTGCATAAATTATATTTTTTGTTGTTTTTTTTTGCTCGTCTTTTACTTTTTCACCATTTTAATTCGTTTAATCGTATTAGCAAAACACAAACAACAACAATTAAGATATTTAATTGTGTTTTAATTGTTGCGTTTTCGATTTAGTTTTCAGTTTTTGTTTTTCTTAGATTCATTTTGTTGCCATTCATGAAAAAGTGAAAACATGTCGCGATTAAAATATAGTTTAATTATTGTTTCGCGATAATGCGATTATCAAAACATCAACAATATTTTAAAGGTATACAAAGCTAAAGAAAGTTATTGCAAAAAGTTGTTTTACTGTGAAAATAGTTGGGAATTATGAAGCTTTTTTTTTAAGACAATGGAAAAGCTGCTAATGAGCGTTAATTGCAATTGTTTACGTAAGCCGATTTATATTTTTAAACTATAATTGTATTAAGCTAGAGTTGATTTTTTTAACGCTAACATATTCATATTAAAATCTAATTTGTTTGAAAAGTTTAATATTTCAACCTTAAATAATATAACATTCAGCATTTTTCATAAATACTTTTTCCATTGCATTCCACTTGAAATGATGTCAAAAACCTCAAAGATAATACAACTGTGTAAATGTTGAAACTCTCTAGAGCTCTCCCCATTTCTTATCAAAAGAGTTCATTTTAGTGTTTTGAAGAAGAAAGAAACACCTTGCATTCTTTGTTCCCATTCGATGGCAAGCACATTGAGATGTTTCATGTCTGAGTGCGTTTTTACTATTTACTGACTTGGTAATCATTTGTGCAGACAACTTTTGAGAGCGAAAACACACACAAAAACACAACAGCAAACAAAGCTCAAAGCCCTCAACCAATTAGTTCCCACACTAATTTCCGGCTGCGTTTCTTGGATTGCCAAGTGTAGACGTTTAAAATATTTAAATAAATACGGTGGCTGGTTTATATTGTTGTCGTATTATACAATAGAATGGATGATTATAACAATAGCAATTCACACACATGCGATGGAAAGTTAATTAATTTTCAGGCGTTAAAAACCGCACACAAAACGCTTGGGAAACGCGCGCATCAATTGTTGGGGGCTGTGGCAAACTTAAAGTCAACGCAACTCCACCCTGAATATTTTGTTTCTGGGAATAACAAACGCGCCCAAAATGCTTAGAATTGGGCACAAAGTGTGGAGTCACTGGTGGCGCCGACTCAGTTGCTGCTGCTGCTCTTAACCTGGGAACCAGTTTTGTTTGTTGTTTATATTGTGGCAACAAGAAGAATTGGGCGCAGACGCAGCCAGGGCAAGAGCAACAGATACAGCGAAGACAAGAACAGCCCTTGCTAGAAGACCCGTTTCGGCACAAAGTAGCACAAAGCAATGAACTGTTGAAGTTGAAGAAACAAAACACCAAGAGAAGAGAGACAACAGAGAGGCCTGAGAATCTTTTCCGGTGCTCCGGAACAGTCTAAATAAACATTCAAAAATGGTTTAAAGAACTGGCTTGCAGCAGCATTGTGGGCGTTGCACCGTGGAATGGAAAGCTGCAGCTAAATTACTCAACAATCAAAAACAAAATATGCTAACCGCATGCAATTGGCTTGAAGCCGATGCCCTCTTAAAGTTCTTTTCTTTTTTTTGGTAAGGGAACTCGCATTCCAACTGCATTGTCGAGTTCATAATGTGAAATTTAATACGAAAGGAGCCAACAGCCAAAAACAAATGCAACAAGCTGAATATACAGGAGAATATGTCGTCTTTGTTATACCCTATATAACGAAAAGTATTTATAAAACAATTGCAGTCAAAATTCTTGTACGAACTGTAATTGGGAAATATGATTTATTTGTTAAGCTAATCGCCAGATTAACTCATTTAATACCATAGAAAAGTCGACTTTTTTTTAATGCATTCTGTATCAAGTTGCGCATCTCAAATGTCATTAATCAGAATCCCTTTTTTTTGATTGCGGTGAAGAGAAAGGTTAAAATTATTATTTAATCTACTTGATTAATGTGCATTCCAATTCTTTTGACAGTTGTTTGGGGCAACAAAAAAAGTTAATTAACTCTCACAAATTTCTTATTCGTACTAAGCATAGATAGAAAATTCAATTTTTATACTTTTTGTTCCACAGTGCGGAAGCGACTTTATATCCAACTACTCTATCCCTATGAGTCAAACTCAAAGTTAGCTGTTGCGGTTTGTGTTTGCTGCGTATGCAAATAGCTAGAGATAAAACGCAGCTACGTGATGCCAGTGATAAAAAAATAACAATGACAACAACAATTACAATATCAACATTAGCGACAACAACAACTATTTAACGACGCCCACAATTTGAACATTCGTTTGCCACTAAAAGCGAAAGCAGCTGGGTTACGTTAATATATCTTTTTTTTCTTCTTTCCATTATGTGCAAGTATTTTGTATTATTTTTTGTTTTGTATATTTGCGGTTTGTGGTCTTCTCAAGGCGCTTGAAAATCGATGCTTCCACTAAAAGTCTATAAACTGAAAACTGGCAACGCTGTAAGCGTTAAATTGCCCTTTATTTTTACCTTAAACTTATAGCATGGTTTAACACCAAATAGGGGGAATTGCTACAGTTTAATGTGCCCAACTATGGAATAAATACTTGCCATATACTTAATAATTGTTGAACGTCTTTTTAAGAGTAGTAACAATATTAAAACATGATGATATATGAATTAAATTAGGTAGTTTTCTAATAGTAATCGTAATACTCTTTTTCTCTGGAGCTCAACTTTTCCCCCTATATTATTAGCATCGCTACGATATAACAAATAACTTAAGAGTATAATAAATTCGTATAGAAAAAACTTTATGCTATAATGAACCCCTTAGTTTGAGTTGGGACCCAAATCAGTTTTAGTTCCTTTGTAGTTATATACATCTAAATAAGTGCATCAATATACAAAACCAAAAAAAAAAAAACAAGCTAACGACTTGCACTAATCGAAAGCGTCATGCAATGAAAGTCTATCGAGTGCGTAGACTCGTTCGGTGGATGATGATGATGATGAATGCGACACACGTTACGGCCGATTGCACTTTAACACTTGACCAGGCCAGAACAGACCAGAAGAGAAGAGAACAGAAACCATAAACGTCGACCAGGGACAGGAACAGGGTCGGTGGCGGGGGTGACACACCCGCGGTGGTTTCCGCGGGGTCACGTGTTGTTAACGTTAGCAACAACAATGCAGGTAGCACAGGTAATTTTATGGTCTGCTCAATGTGTGTGTGTGTGTGCGTGTGAGATTTTTACCTGAGCTGCGATTTTTTCTTTTGAAAGTCTAAAGTATAATTTCACTTTGGGATGCATTTCAATGGAAATCCGACTTTGATGATCGACGAGACAGCGTTGGCTGTTACTTTTATAATGACGCTGAAAAACCAGTTGTTGCTGCTTGTAATACTCAGGCTGAGGGCTTTTCCCAAGTGCAACTGTTACAACAACAGCAACAACAATAAGACAAAACATTGGCCTCCAACATTAGTTGGCTTATCAAATTACTCAACGAATCTATTGTTGCTGACGTTGCTAGTTGCCGGCCACATTTGTTGCAGTTGTTGTGGCCAAGAGTACTTTACTCTCCGGCCCCGATAAGATACAAAATATCTACACAATTACGTATACATATTGTAAATAAATAAACGAATTTTTTTTAAGTTTTTGAGGTCGCTCTTTTGCACAGTCAACAACAACGACGTTGAGAAAACAGTTAAGACTTGAAGGGGAATGGGCTGACACGTAATGCAAACAGTTAGTATGTTTGGTGGATGAGCAGCTGAGAGAGAATATGCAAGGCCATTAAGGCATCCAAAATTTGTAAAGTGACAGCTGTCTGCGTTTTTTTGTTTTTGTTTGACAGATAAGCATTGGAATCCCCAACAAATATTTCAATTATCAATGTGTCTGTTTGGTAAGATTTATTATCTTGAACTTCAAAGACTATTTGTACTTAAAATGTTTTGTTTGGTTGGAGTAAACAACTAATGAAATATGTTTATTGACTATTTTTCTATATAGATTAGGTGTTAATTATTACAAAAACTAGCTTTTATTTGGACTACGAATGCATTAAATCAAGGGCATATGTTGAAAGTTTTTTTTTTTAGAACATTAAGAAATTTTGTTTGCTTTAAACAAACTTTTTTTTGTTTTGTGTAGAAACAACAGAGATTTGCAACTGTTAAACACGATAAGCGATTTAAACGATAAGGAAATTATTTTGTAATCGTAAAGAGCATTGAAAAGATATTTATGCTTTGACTGAATCATCGATATGTTGCCATTCAGCGACCTCTTTAAACACACATTGGCACATGTCGATTAGTAAACATGCTGGCAACAATAAAGCTAACGAAACCAACAACTTCAGAGTACTCGAAAAAATGTAAGTGGCTCAGCAGAAAATTGGAGCTCACATTGGTGTCAAATACACATGTATATTATGTTCATAAATTTTGTTTTTACATCGACTCTCTTTTGCTCCATTCAAAAAAAAAACACATTCTCTTATGTCCTGAGCATTAAATAAGTCATACAATTTGTATATGTGTATGTTGTTGTTATTGCTTTAATTGAGCCGCACTCTTGATTTCCAGCCATACATCAATTGTCAACTATCCGCCTCTCTTAGGACACGACCATGTGCAAGCGCGCACACATACACTCACCTGTTGCTAAATAAATTAATATGAAGAGAAATATCCATTGTGGTGCTGAAATGGCGCGCTTGAGCAGCGGAGTAAACGTCGACGTCATTTGAGCTGCGCTTTTCGTGCGCGCACGGCTCATTCGCTGTTGCTGTCTCTGCTGATTTGTTGTTTGCTGCTGTGATCGTTGTTTCTGTTGTTGTTGTAGTAGTGAGACATGCGCGTTGTTGTTGGCAGTTGCTGACGCATAAGCAGTAGCAGTCATAGCCATGATCGTTTTCATTCGTATTGGAGTTTTTTTTTTGTTTTTATGGTTTGTCGTTGGTTCTTTTATTTTCTTATTATATTCTTCTTTTTTATTCAAGAGTGGTTCAGATAAATCGCAGTGCACATTGAGCATTAGTTTTCTTTCGTTGGGTTTTTTTTTTGGTTTATTGCCTTTTGCTCTCTTTTTCCGTATACGTGTGTGTTTACAGGTACAAATACATATGTATGTGTGTAACTTGCACTTGGCGTCAAGAACAGGTTTTAGTTTTTAGCTAAATAAAAAAGAATTGCGCGGTTGCTGCTGCTTTTATTTCAACACTTTCGCACGCGACACTTTCTAGCTTGATTTTAAATTTGAATATTGAGCACACGGCATATTCTCACAACTAGTGTTGGCCATTATATTTTTGATTTGTGTTGCGAATTTGTAAGAACAATCACACACACACGTAGGCACTATATCAGACTAACTTAAACACATTCAGGCATGAGCGAGTTGGCTTAAATGCTTGCTGGTTATTGTTGTGCTTTTACTTTGGGTGCTGCTTCTGCTTGTCTGCCCTTTTGAACTGCAAGCAGCATTGGCTGCTTCACCACCAATACACGGGCGCTAGCTTGCATTGGCTAACATTAACAGACACTAATACCTGCGCAGCCCTAGCATAGAATGACAAAACAAAAACAATTTCCGGCGTCCGTTGCAACAGCTTAATACGTCCAACACGGCCGAGAACAAAATGCGAACTGAATTGCGCGCTCTCCGTCGTGTTTAAACGCAGACTTTCAGTCAGCCGTGCTCAAGCGCTCACATTCAGACCTAGATGTTAGTGTGTGTGAGCGAGGCAAATGCTGTTCATGAGCGGGCAGGTGGGGTGGGGATGTGTGTGTGTGTGAACACAACAGGTAGCCATGGGAAATCTAAGTTGATCGATTAACAATCTCAGCACACAATCGAAATGTTGGTATTTCGATATTCCACTGTGTAAAATGAATATTATTATAAGTATTACATTGCACTTTTTTTTAAAGCTATAATACTAAATAGCGGTTACAATTGAAAGCGGGGATAAATATTTTCCCAATATTTTCATCTTGCACTCACAGGCAGTATGGCGCCAAGTCGTTGTGATATCGTTATCGATAAGGCGAAAGCACACTCTTTCAGCTTATTTCAATAAATACCAAATAAATACAATCTGCATTTTACAGCACTGGCTTCGTTGATCAAAACAAAGATTGAAAACTGTTACAAAAATATGCAAAACTTGACATAGTAAAATATACAATTCTTTTCCATTTTGATGATGCATTTGACACAAATATGCACATTACCATAAACCACTTTACACAAATTGTGCTATAAATCACGACCTGTACACGGATATGCAGTCGTACGCAATGCAAATGAATGCCGGTGATAAAAAGCGCGCAAATCGTCGTCACCCAATTATGCTTATCAGCATAAATAAAAAACAAGTCGGCAAACAGTGTTTGAAGGTCTAGGTGAGAGGAGCAGGCGGTAAACAGAGTATGTATCTATATATATACACGTGTGCTTAATAATAACTCCAACAGTCTGCGAATAAAGCACAAAATGGCAAAGTTGCAACAAGTATTAACACTTTTTTTGCTTTTTGTTGGCATGCAATGCCTGGTAGCGGAGCCAACGGAGGAGGATGTTCCAATTGATCTGTCTGAAATGGGTGATGCCATTTTTGGCACACCCGATAGCGAAGTAACTGGCACACTGGTGGAAGCACTTGACGGTGCATCGGAACAGAATCCTGAGGAACTTGGCACCTACCATGAGGGTGACATACTTATACCGCTGAGTTATCATAATTCTCGCACGGATGACACAAGAAATGGATTGCTGGCGTTGAGCACACGTTGGCCTGGTGGTGTGGTGCCCTATGAGATTAAGGGAAAGTTCGTTGCCCAGGAGCTGGATGTCATACAGCATGCCTTTAAGCAGTATCACGATAAGACCTGTATCAGATTTAAGCCGCGCACCAGCGAAAAGGATTATATATCCATTGTGGATGGCAAATCGGGTTGCTGGAGCGGCGTTGGACGTTTGGGCGGTCGTCAGGAAGTCAATCTACAATCACCCAACTGTTTGCGCACCTATGGAACACCCATTCATGAGCTAATGCACGCGCTGGGCTTTCTTCACGAGCAGAATCGTCATGAACGGGATGGCTATGTCAAGGTGCTTAGCGAGAATGTTAAGCCCAACATGATTGTCAACTTTGACAAAGCCAGCTCAAAGACACACTCTGGATACGGCGTGGACTATGATTATGCCAGTGTGATGCACTATTCCCCGACCAGTTTCACCAAGAATGGACAGCCCACATTGAAGGCATTGCGCAGCAATCCCGATGCACGCCAAATGGGACAACGACGTGGCTTCTCAACGGGTGATCTGCGCAAGATCAATGCCATGTACAAGTGTAAAGTGTAAATTGTAAATTGAATTTATTTATTGACAAAAATATACGTATATAACAATCGCCATGCTGACTATGTGCTCCTTAGTGGTGTGGCAAGTTCTTGTTCGTCTCAAAGAAGACATTGCCCTTCATGTGCAGCTCCTTGCAGAGCGTCGAGAAACGCCGGATGGCATTGAAGGTGCTGTTACCGCTAGCCGCATCTTGTCATCCACAAAAACATACACACAAAAGTACATTTTATATACATACATACTTTATACGTTATACAATTTTCAATGCTTAAATTTCTATGCCTAAAAGCATGCAGGATTAGATGAAGTTTTTGCTAGTTGGATATTCATTTTGTTTGGTAAAATAACTGTTGGGTTAACTATTATTGCTCCTTCGTTGCAGCAGCTTCGTATTTGTAATCGTTTTTTTTGTTAGTGGGGACGCGCTTTGTACTGTAGCTTCACCTTACCTGCGCCAATGGCGGCGCCATTGGCTGCACTGCTTCCGCACACATCGAGATTCATATAGAGCGCCATGTTGCTTGCCGAACCGCTGTACGATCGATTGTTGAGAAAGTCCCGAATGTGCTGCACAATCAAATCGATGCCCACTGCAATAGATATAAGTCCCAGTGTTTGTTATCGAATTCATTGCTCAGGGACTTTATGGAAATAACTGTTATTTAAAATCAAATTTAATCGTAGCAACTCAACAAAGGAAGCGTTTAAATGTGTTTGTGTTGCGTTCACTAACCTTGTGGCACAGCTGCATTTGGAAAGCGTTTGAAAACTTTTATTTACTCACATGACATACCAACTGGGTTGTACTCATTCTTTTCTTTTCGGCCAGTTGCAACCGTGTTAAACAGCTTCTGTTGCTGGTGAAGTGAAGTTTTGGGCGGCATTTGTTGATTTCTTTTGGTTAATCTACTTATCGGTGTAAATGTGCGCATATTTTATAGTTATAAACACTATTATAGCTAATATACATATTATTAGTAAACCTTATAGGTTCAATTAATGTGAGTTAAGAAATTTTAAGACCACATTTCAAATACTTAATAGGACCATTTCAATACAGTCCTTGACTATGTAAAACTACAAAACTTAAACAGTAATATTTGCCAATTAATTGTTATGCTCGAGTGACTACTGTACTATGGAACAGATTGAAACATATTGTTTTATATTAATAAGAGTTGTTCTATGGAGTTAATTATCTTGTGATATATCTAAATAATAATAAAGCCAGCACAACAACCACATTAGGTTCGTTATTCAGCTATTAACAATTCAAAATTATCTTTAATGTTCGTGTGAATCAACCAGATTGTATATTTTTAACAATTCTGTAATTATTTTTGTTTTGGCATAAGCGTTTTTATATGTTTGTTTGTAAGTAGGTTAAGGTGAAAAATCTATTACAATTCTTTAGGTGTGTCTGTAAATTTATTTGTGTATTCGACCATTTAGTGCTTAAACTATATCATTTGATACTTCATATCTTTTTTTAGATAATAATTATTAAAAGCTAGCTCAGTGTTAGATTAATTTTGTTAATTAAAGCCCGAGTTAGACTGGAAATCGCAATTAGAAAGAGCACACTTAAGCTGGTTAAGTAAGTAAGTATAGAAGCTTAAAATACACGCTTACATTGAGAAAACATACTTTTCCATCTTAAGACTACGTTAATTGGTTTTAAGGTGTGCAAGGAGCATATAACTATAAACGGACGAACTAAACATGTTCGATATATGTTTAACTATATCTTTTGCAATTAGTGCAAGCTTAACAATCGGCGCGTCTTTAAAACTTTACTTTTGTTTAGGTTAGGAACAGAAAAATGGGTTTGTTATTTGTTTCGCTTAAAGAGAAGTTTAGGTATTTGTTTTTAGTGATCGCGCTTCATGCTGGAGGCCGCAGTTCTGACTGTGTTGTCGTGCTGTGCGATGTTGGTGGCCGCGAGTATTTCTCCGATATGGCGTACAATGAGATCAATGGCAACTGCAAGAAATACATTGTAACAACAGAAACGAAAAAAACAACAAAAAACGGAAGAAGAGCGAGAAACGAAAGAAAGAGTTTGTGGTAATAACATCATCAGGCAAACTATTCTAAACGCAAATAATAATAATGATTTAGTTTTAGATTGAACAGAAACAGAGAACAAAAAATAAAACCCAAGAACACAAAAAAAACTTTGATAAATTGTTCGTATATACAGAAATTTATATACATATTTGATAAAGTTGTTAACTAAACACTACAAACGCTAGATTAGTGTGTGTGTGTGTTGTGTTGTGTGTAGCTAGCAAATAAAGTTTGCAAAAATAAGGCACGTGTTGTTATTGTTCTAGCTTACCTGTATTATCTGCACCACGCGGTATAATGACATCGGCAAACTTCTTGGTCTGCAAACGCATAAAAAACGCTTTGTTAAACAAAACATTGTAAAGATAATAAACACGCTCACCGGCGAACAAAACTCCTCAAAAGCAGGCTTTACAAAGGTCATGTATTGGGTGAGCACAGCATCCAAATCCCTGCCACGTTCATTGATATCGCGTGGCACTTAATACAAATAACAAACATATTGATTAACACACTATGAAAACGTATAGCATTTGGATATTGATACGTACCACGTCGTGCCAAACGCGTATCCGAATCGGTGTCCACAAAGAGTTTCATATGAAATAGATCGCGTATTTTGGGAAAGTAGAAGACAAGTATGCCCTCGAAGAGCACCACATCGGCCGGGTATATATCGAGTGTGTTTTCATAATCACTGCGCAATAAACAGATAATAAAACACTAACGGCGATCATAACAGTAAAACAACGCAGTGTTGACTTACAGCGAATTTGTGCGATAATCATAGCTAGGTATTTCCACTTTGTGTCCATTTAGGATGCGCTGCAGTGTATCGTACATGAGCTCCTCATTGAATGCATACGGATGATCGAAGTTGAATTTGCCCTTTTGTGCCTTTTGCTTTTCAACTGGATTTAGTTCACGATAAAAGCTGTCCTGACTGATGCACACCACCTGGCGCTGTGTGTGATCCATTTCCGCTTGTCCCAATTGTTCCATAATTTTTTTGCACACCGTCGACTTACCGCTGGCCGTGCCTCCAGCAACACCGATAAGAAATGGTGATTTGACCTCATCATTAGCAAGCACATCGCCATTGTGTAGGCGCACATTTTTACTTTTGTTTATTTCTTCCATATTGAAGTTAAACTGCAGCAATTACAATCACAAATAGCAAATAAATAGCGTACAGATCTTTGTTTCGCCGCTTACCACATTTTTAGCGCACAGCTGTGTTAACAGCGTTGCAACGGCAGCCATAACATTTGGATAAATGTTATTAACAGCATATGTAAGAGTGACATTCCCTTATTTAATGTACGTTATTAGTTTGATTAAAAGAAAAAAAACAATTTGTACATAGAAAGTTACACTTGCAACAGCCGTTGATTATTTAATTCATTGGAAAACATATGCAAGGCAAAGAAAAAGATTGAATTACATTCAAACAATATTGTTGAAAGCTAAACAGATATTCTGCAGAAATAAGTTGTAAAAATAAATTTATTTTATGGTTTTTGGACTATAAATATGGAGAGTGCCACGGTTTCAAACACAATTCACAGCAACAGTTGTAAGATTCAGCAACATGAAAATATTGATCCTATTGTCGGCTCTGGCAGGAATCGCTTCCTCTGTTGATTACTGTGCCCTGCCCACCTGTCTGGACAAGCACATTGCCTGCAACAACAAAGGAGTAAGTAACTCACCAAAGTAACTCAATTGATTGCATTAACTATCTATGAACCCACAGAAATTTAGCGAAGAATGCCCCAAGAATGTGCGTGAAGTCAAGATCGATATGCATCAGAAATTGATTCTGTCCTTGTTCAATGATTTGCGCAACAAAGTCGCTGGCGGTAGCTTTGAGGGCCTGCCCAAGGCAGCACGCATGGCCAAGATGTCCTGGTGCGAGGAGCTCACCCATTTGGCCAAGTTCAATGTAATGACATGCCAATCCTTGCCAGACAAGTGCCGCAGCACTGAACGCTTCGCCTATGCCGGCCAGAACAATGCCATCTTCAGCTACAGCGGTCCCGAAGCGGACTACACTGATGCCGAGATAATCAAGGAGCAAGTTGAGAACTGGTTCAGCGAACGCGCCAACACAAGTCCCGACATGCTTGCCAGCTTCCCCGAAGAGGTGGCCAACAAGAACGTGGCCAAGTTCATCATTTCCATCTCTGACAAGAACACCCATGTGGGCTGTGCCGCTGTTAGATTCAATCGTGACTACTACAATCACTTTGTGTTGACTTGCAACTTTGCCACAAGAATTGTGATTGGTCAGCCTGTGTATACTCCTGGCGATAAGGCTGCTGCTGGCTGCAAGAATCGCTATGGTGCCGCCTTTGATTATCCCAATCTGTGCTACGCCAAGGAAATCTATGACAATGACAAAATTGTTCCCGATATCAGGTTTTTCTAATTGTTCTCTCAATAACTATACAATTGCCAAGCAAGTGTTAGAAAAGTTGAATAATTCTAGATTTTCACAATGGGAACTTTAACATTATTTAACATATTATACTTGCAAAATTTCACAAGCAGCTGAAAAAAAATAAAGCAAAACAAAGTGAATTTAACTTAATTATTTGATTTTTTATTATACATCGTTTACATAGGAGGTATTTACTTTATCGCTCAAACTGTACTGACAATTCGACATTTGACAATTTATCATATTGTTTTATTGGTTTTTGGTTTTTAAATTAAACCCGCTCGCATTTATCACAATCTTATACAGGTATACAAAACATGAGCTTAGCAATTAGCTTGATTCAACTTGAACAATTTTGTGATATTTGTTTCACAATCTTTGTTTATAGTATATAATATCGTTTAAGCTAGTTGTAATAAATATGTTGTTGTGTATATAAATTTGTTACAGATTTCAAGTGTCGTCAAAGCCTCTGGCAATATTTTTGCTTGGACAGTTGGTGTTAGGGGTATTTTGTCAGGCCAAATCAATCAAAGTGTGTTCATTAATTAGTCAATGACTTCAAACTAAAATACAAAATGAAAATTGTTAAATAATGAAATTGACAGAGAAGGTAATAAGAAAAATATCGCATTTTGTGCGATTTAAATGATTTAACAACAATTTACACTAAGTACAAATACACATAGATTGAACTATTAAAAAGAGATTTAATGGCGAGCATTACTTTTCCTTTGGCGCCTTGTCGAACAGATACTCCTTGGCCATTTGGTAACCCAGACCAATCGTTAGGCAACCCACAACGGTTCCTTGCGCGGCCACACGCAGTTGCATGAGGAATACGCTGGTGCTCATTGTGCCACGATTTCTGTATTTGTAAGCGCCAATTAAACCCGCCGCCACGAAGCCAGCAATGCCTATAAAATTAGACAAGTAAGAAACAAAAATAGGTTAAACGTATTTCGCACATTGCATTAAATACACTAACTAATATTATCTAGCACTAAACACTGATTTCAGTGGATGTTCAAAGTGTTTCGATGCACTGTGCAGCGTTTTTGTTGCTAGCCACTTGTCCACTTGATAATCAGCGGCGTCAGCTGACGCACCAACACCAATGCAATAAACACGCGCCAACAACGACGTCACGGATGCTCTAACAATACGTTCATACATCATTGACAAAGACAGACAAAGTAACTGTTCTAGCTTTTGTGCATGCTGTAGGTCAAGTAATTACATCACAGCATCTCGCACGTACACAATTACGCGAGTACATATTGTTATGGTGAAATTGCAATGTTATTAAACGTTATGTCACTTGCTTGTACATATGTGTGTATCTGTATCACTGTTAATTTTTTCAAAATTCACTGCGAAGGTCAAGGCGGCACTGTCATCCTTGCACACACACATATACCAATGCATGTGGAAAAGTTTTCCGTGACGTCACATTGGCACACAGTAACTTTTCGCACGTAATCCAGTTAACAAGTAATTAGTGACTTACCAACCAACATGAACGGGGACTCCTTGGCCTTTTTGGAGAACTTATTGGCCTGCGCCGCATCTTCTTCGCTTTCAAATAGAGATTTGGAACTCATGGTTGATGTTGTTGGCAATAATGAGTTCAATGGCAACAATGCGTTGTAAGGTTGTTTGCAAGTGAGTGAACGAGAGTTACTGAACTTGAACTGAACATTGGTTTGCCAAATTTAATCGATAACAAATCAGCTGTTTTAGACAACATCAAAATTGGTGCGCTGTGCAAAAAAAATTGCACAATACATTCTTATAAACATCAGTTTCTTTTTAATAAATGAACTTTTAATTTATTTTCAAAGATTGTTTTTCCATATTGTTACCTTTAAAATAAAAGCATTTGAATTTATGGAACAAAATCTTTAATTTGATTTTATTAATTTCAGTTACCATAACAAATTGACCAACACAGAACAGGTGAAGAACAGTGTGACCGCAACATGAAAGAGGAAATATACACTCACAGCTGAACATTGTGTCATGACATAAGAAGCGAACGTTCGTCAAGAGGGGAGAAACGACGTCGAATGGCCGTAGCCCCAACACAGTTGTAGATTAGTTTAAAAATTTCTGACTCAAAGTGCTAACACACAACAAACGCAGCAGCAGCGAATACGATACGACCCCACAGCAATGACGGGCATCATTTCAATATTAACAAGGCAATTGCCGCGCAACGTGCAAAATGTTGGTCTAAGAGCTGTGCGGAATACCGAAGTTAGTATAAGACGGAGTCATTTCTTTTCCTGCCAGTATACAAACACTAAAGTTTATATACATATAAAGCGGTAAAAATATTCCCCAAGGAGTTGCGTTCACATTTCGCATTAAATTGGATAAATTGCGTTTTCAACCTGCTTAAGCAGTCTGCAATGCGATTATGTAATAGAAAAATGCTTGCAATACATTCGCAATATGCGTGGCACAGCCACGCCCCCCTTTTACAAGTCACGAGACTTTCAAATATTAACCACTTGTTGCTTTTTCGATTGTGCAATCATTTAATATGCCCTACTAAAACATACTTTTCTGCTTCTTCCCACCTTCAGATTCAGCTCAGCGCCCGTCAGTATTCTCAGCTGGCTGCTGTTGCGGCCATTCAGCAGCAGCAACAGTTGTTGCGCCGGGAGACGAATCCCACTCTATGCTGCCAAGATGCTATGCGGTAAGAATATTAATATGAACATCAAGGCATATTGACAAATCTTCTCTTTGCAACTATAGAGCCTTGGGCTGGCAAAGCTTTCACACTACCAGCAGTATGTGGTCGGATCAGGTGGTGAAAGTGCCGCCGTTTGCTGATTCCATTACCGAGGGTGACGTTAAGTATGTTGACACTGTAGTTAAAAGCCCCCCGCTTTGTAGGGGGCTTGTTTATTGTGCCGTTAGCTTATCGAACAAAATCTCATTCTCTGTTTTACTATTTAAATATATAATAGGTTCACCTGTAAAGTTGGTGACTCGTTCGGTGCTGACGAGGCGGTCATGGAGATTGAAACGGATAAGACTACGATGCCAGTGCCGGCGCCCTTTGCTGGTGCAATCACGGAAATTCTTGTCAAGGATGGTGACACGGTCAAGCCTGGCCAGGAGCTGTTCAAAATGAAGGCTGGAGCCGCACCAGCTAAGGCAGCAAGTGCGCCTGCACCAGAGGCACCAAAGGCTGCGCCCGCTCCTCCACCAGCACCAAAGCCAGCTGCGCCAGCAAGTGCACCAGCACCAGCTGCGGCAAAAGCACCGCCACCACCACCACCACCACCGGCAGCGCGTCCTCCACCAGCGGCTCCTCGTGCTGCTGCACCAGCACCAGCTGCTATAAGGCCTGCCGTAGCTCAGGTGAAGGTGCCGCCAGCAGATGGCACTCGTCAGATCTTGGGCACACGCTCCGAGCAGCGCGTCAAGATGAATCGCATGCGTCAAAAGATCGCTGCCCGCTTGAAGGATGCTCAGAACACAACTGCCATGTTGACCACTTTCAATGAGATCGATATGAGGTTAGTTTGATTCAATTGCTTGCTTTGTTTCCTAATGTTTCTAATGCCTTCTTTTGTCTGCCTTTACAGCTACGCGATGGACTTCCGAAAGGCCAACCTCGATGCATTCGTTAAGAAGTACGGCATCAAGCTCGGCTTCATGTCCATCTTCTCGAAAGCCAGTGCCTATGCTCTGCAGGACCAGCCCGTTGTCAATGCCGTCATCGACGGTCAGGTAAGCCACTTTCACCTTTGACTCACTTATGACGCTTCTGTTTATTTCCTTATCATTTTCACTTTGTTTATGCAATTTCCCGTCGCTTTGTCCTATCTAATAATTAACTGATAAGGCAGCGTCATCAAAGCGGTTGCAGATATTTGATAAGAAATTGTCTTCGTTAATGCTTCGCTACAATTGCTTAATATAATTTAGTATTAAATAGTTACACCATCTTTTTTTGTTTGGCATTTAGGCTTTTTTTAAATGTTTCTTTTGGTTATATGCGCAAATCACATATTTTTTAAAACCTGTTTAAGCACACAATTCTTTAACCAGTTTAATTTTGATTTTAAATGTGCATTGATTTCTTAGTAGCCTAAATAATGACCCCAAATAAACCCAACCATATTGCGATTCAATAATCAAGCCAGTTTAACAAGCAAATTAAATTATTGTGATAAGTAGATCCTTCTGTTTATACCCTTCAATATAAAAAAAATGTTTAAAATAAACTAATGGTTTTTTTCCTTTGCAGGACATGGTGTACCGTGACTATGTGGATATCTCAGTGGCTGTGGCCACACCACGTGGCCTTGTTGTGCCTGTCATACGCAATGTGGAGAGTATGAACTATGCAGATATTGAGATAGCGCTAGCCGGTCTAGCCGATAAGGCGAAACGTGATGCCATCACTGTGGAGGACATGGACGGTGGCACCTTTACCATTAGCAATGGTGGCGTCTTTGGATCACTAATGGGCACACCCATTATTAATCCACCACAGAGTGCTATTCTTGGTATGCACGGTATCTTTGATCGTCCCATTGCTGTCAAGGGAGAGGTAAGTGTCGCATTTATTTGTGTTGTACAGCAATTTGTTATTCAATATGTTTATTGCTTATAGGTCAAGATCCGACCCATGATGTATGTGGCCCTGACATACGATCACCGAATCATTGATGGCCGTGAGGCTGTAATGTTCCTGCGTAAAGTGAAGGCTGCCGTTGAGAACCCAGCCATCATTGTTGCCGGTCTGTAAGGACAGTCAAGATTGTTAGCGCTGAGTCCACGTTGTTCTATTGATATTATCTAATCGGCAATCCCAAAAAATGTTGAAGCACAGCCAAATTCTTTGTATAAAGCAGAACTTTTGTTTTTATGTATTTATTTAAAAAAAAAATTACGAGTGTCACAAGTCAAATCGAACATAATTTGCGTTTACCAGAGTATAAAGTGTGCATAACTAGCACTTGTTCTAATAAAATTCAAATACGACGTGGAATTGTTTTCAAAATGTACCCGTACTAGACTTATTTTTTTGCACCTTTAATAAATTATGTAAACAGCACCTGCTGCAAAAGCAATATCGTAAATAAATACGATATCGTTATGAATACCAAGACTAACCTTTAGTTTGATGTTTTCTATTTGAGCTGGTCGGTTTAGTGGGCATGATTACATGTTTTTAATTAGCGTTTATAATCTTTACTTGGAGATATCATGGACATGATAAATGGGCCTGCAAGAGTTATATTATAATCTACTTAAATATGTTTTGTCAGATATGGTGATTTTTCGGATTAAAATAAGTAATCACTTGATGCCTTAGATACACAAGTTTTGTTAACATTTATGCAATTATTTTGTATTGTTTGTATTATGTTAATGTAAAGGAGTTAACCTATATTTAAACAGGTTTAATTGAGTTTGAGTTCAAATTAATTATTTATTGATAAAGTAGGTAATTGAAGGTATTTTTGTTTATAATTTTGTAAACTTAATATTGTATTAGCAGAAAAGGTATATCTTACTTATTATAACTTGGTGTTTTATTGTATTCAGAATATACATATGTAAGTCCGCTTCATGCGACTTATACTCCGTGTTCTTCAAGCGATTACAAGCGACTGACTTTTACTTTATGAGAGTAGCTTCAACATAGACAATCGACGAAGGTCTTGATAATAAGGAACTTACAATTACCGTTGCTCGCAGGCAACAACAGATTACGACTACAAAAGGAGAATGCAAGACAAGCTGCGGTGTACATAGGCAAATACAGTTATTTCCAACATTACTATTTTAGAAAAATATTTTCAAGCCAGAATATGATCAAATCTAATTTACCCACAAAGCTACCTATACATAAGGGAACAAATTTATATATACCTTTTTAACAAATCTGCTTTATAATTTCTATGCAAATAAACCAAATATATGTTATATTTTATTGGTGTTTGCAACGCTTAGATACCAAAGGATAAGATTTGTTTTGCTATACAATCTTAGCTTTTTATTTTTAAACGCAGCTTGGAAAGGACAAAAACTTTAAAATCAAGTTTGCCTTGCTAAATGTCTTAAACAATTTGATAAACTTTTGAACAATTAATGAATTTTTAATACCAAACAACAATAAATCAAAGATGAGTGTGTTTTTAATCCTACAAAGACCTTTGCGACGTTGCGTTCAATATTTTGATCCAAAAGTCTTAAGGATTCGAAATGTAAGTGCTGTCAGTTATGGGTCTAGGGTAAAGTTTATCTGTTTGTCTTTAACTTTTTTATTTGTTCCCTTAAATTAAGCTTCAGCTAAATGCCCGTCGCTATTCCCAGCTGGCTGCTGTTGCGGCCCTTAAGAAGCAGCAACTGCTTTTGGGTAGGGAGATAAATTCTAATCAACACCGAAAACAAGATGCAATGCGGTAAGAATGTTATAAGCCACTTGAACTAGTTAATCCTTGGCATCATTTTTAACTTTAGCTTCTTGGGTTGGCAAAGCTTTCACACTAGCAGCAGCCGGTGGTCGGAGCAGGTTGTAAAGGTGCCAGCATTTGCAGATTCCATCTCTGAGGGTGATGTTAAGTAAGTGCCACTTCAATTTACTTATGCTACATGCTGCTTAGTGCTTGGAAATCTCTTCAGGTTTACTTGTAAAGTGGGTGACTCGTTCAATGCCGATGATGCTGTCATGGAGATTGAAACGGATAAGACAACGATGCCGGTGCCGGCGCCTTTTGCTGGTTCGATAACGGCCATTCTTGTTAAGGATGGGGATACGGTTAAAGCTGGCCAGGAGTTGTTCAAAATGAAGCCTGGCCCAGCACCGGCTGGTGCACCAGCTCCAGCTCCAGCTCCAGCAGCAGCCGCACCAGCTCCAGCACCAGCAGCCGCACCAGCTCCACCGCCAGCTGCACCAGCTGTTGCTCGAGCTGCACCACCACCACCACCACCACCACCACCACCACCACCGCCACCGGCTGCTCCAAAGGCGGCAGCAGCAGAACCAGCCGCTGGCAAAGTGCCTCCCATAGTAGGCACCCGTTCCGAGCAGCGCGTCAAGATGAGTCGCATGCGTCAAAAGATTGCAGCCCGCTTGAAGGAAGCACAGAATACGACTGCCATGTTGACCACATTCAATGAGATTGATATGAGGTAAGCTGTTTATTTATATGTTTTTTTGATAAAACTTTAGTTCTTGTGTTCTTAGTTTTTCAATGGACTTTCGAAAGACAAATCTAGATGCATTTATGAAAAAGCATAATGTAAAACTTGGTTTCATGTCCATCTTCTCAAAAGCCTGCGCAGCTGCTCTACAGGATCAGCCTGTTGTGAATGCTGTCATCGATGGTCAGGTAAATCAAAACTTCTTTTAACATAATTTCATGTTTATATACGATGAAAAATACCGTAGGAGATTGTGTATCGCGACTACATTGACATCTCAGTTGCTGTTGCCTCGCCTCGTGGTCTACTCGTGCCGGTTATACGCGGTGTGGAGGCCATGAAGTATGCAGATATTGAGAAAACTTTGGGTGATTTGGCTGCCAGGGCACAGCGCGATGCCATCACCGTGCAGGACATGGAGGGTGGCACTTTCACCATCAGCAATGGTGGCGTCTTTGGCTCATTGCTGGGCACACCCATCATAAATCCACCACAGAGTGCCATACTTGGCATGCATGGCATAATTCAGCGTCCCATTGCGGTCAATGGCAAGGTGTGTATTTAAATCGCAGCTTTCTTTAATATTTGTATACTTTTCAAATGTTAACCAGGTCGAAATACGACCCATGATGTATGTGGCCTTGTCCTATGATCATCGAATTATTGATGGACGTGAGGCTGTAATGTTTTTGCGTAAGATCAAGTCTGTTGTGGAGACACCAGCCGAGCTGGCCAAGGGTCTCTAATGGCTAAAAAAAAGCAAGAGCAGAGCTAAATTTATTGTAAATTAACGACAAACTGCACAGAATATTTTGCATTAACTGTGTAGCTTATTGATATGAATAAAATTCATCAATTTATGTTAAACAAGAGCTGAAATAAAGTTGAATTAAAAAGTCAGTTTAGAGTTTTGTTATTTGAGCAAATTGGCTTGTACAATTTTATTGATTTTGTTTTTGTTTGCTTTGAATAAATATCAACTATTTCTAATGGTTTACAAAAATAAATATTTTTTTTTTAACAATATGTTTAGATGTGAATTTATACGAATTTTGTGTTCGCTTTTTTTTTGTTTTGTGATATTTAGGTAAAATCTTGTTTTTGTTTTTCAATTACTTAATAAAAGAAAGAATATTTGTTATTAGATCCATCAAAGAGATTGATTAACACAGTTATTTTTTTTTGCTAACATTTTGCTTATCACATATTTAGGTAAGTGTGTATTTGTATATATATTTAGAAAAAAAATGTAAACCGAAAGAACTGAGATTGTTAAATAATGATTGGAGGTAAGTCGAAAATAATATAAAATTATTTATAATATATCATTAATATATGTATATGTATATAAAAAATGCGACAATCGTTTCGTCTAAAACATTTTGCACAAGTCTATGCAAAATTAGAAGAATTGCTATTTTAGACAAAAGGATTGGCATTATCTACATTTTTATCCCATTGTTTTGTTTTTGTTTTTGTTTGTTTGTTTTTTCTCTTATCATTCTTTTTGTTTGCTGTTAATTTTTTAAAAGATTTTAGCTTAACTAAGGGGATACAGAGTGTAGTTACATAATTTAATTTACTGTTTAATCGTAAGAGATATTCCTACCAAAGTTCATGAAATATGCCTATGCTGTAAAGCTTTGTATGGACTCTTTTGTGTGCTTGATTTAGTTTGGTTTCTGGATTTTGTTGAGCTATCAAAACTAACTTGGCTAACTATGTTGCCCTGGTTTGGGTTATGCACTTGTCTTCCTGCAAGTACAAAACTCTCAAGTCTAAGCAATTACACTAGGTATCCCCAACCTTGTGTCCGAAATAATATGTTTTCCTTTTTTGTATCTCTGAATTTAGCTTTGCTTGCTATTTATTTTCTTTGATAATTTTTTGCTGTTTCTATCTCTCTGTATAGATCCTATGCTCTAATATTGAAATTGTTTTGTGTATTTTTTTTAAATGATTTTCAATAGAACTATTGTACAAGATTCCATTTGCTACAATTTGTTATTTGTGCTTGCTTCTCTCGATGATTTTGCAGATTTCCAAAATGCATCAAACGTTTCCTTTTTTTTTTGCTTATTTTTCTGTTGCTGCTTTGTGCGTTTGCCAATAAACTAAACAGTTTTGTGTGTGTGTGTGTTGTGTTGAGTGTGCGTGTGTGTTTGTGTATGTGTAGATATATGTAATTCATAATGAAATTTTCAGTCAACACGTGTTTGATAGTATGAATTTGAATTTTCTTGGCCTTGCTGTCTCTGCCTTTTTCTTGGTTAGAATTTTCAAAGTTGATTTTGCTTTTTACTGTTTTACTGCTGCTTCTGTGTTTTTTGGCTACGGCTACAATGTTGTTGTCGTTGTACAAGTCGGAAATGTGTAATTTCATAAAGAAAGACGGTTTTTGCTCATGCTGTTGCTGCTGTTGTTGCTGCTGTTGCTGCTGTTGCTGTTGTTGTTGCCAAGTCTCTAGATGGTGGTGTTTGTTAGCCTGATGATGCTTATGCTGCCGCTTGGCCAGGCAACTTTCGCAATGAATTTATAAATCAAAATTTTGCTGTCTCTAGTGGTCGTTGGTCGTTTTGTTTGGTATGTCGTTGGAAGGGTTTGTAGTTGGGTGTAAATGCTGCTGCTTGGCTGCCACCCGACTGACAGCCAGCCATATTTTATTTATTGATAGCAATTATGTCTCGACCTCGTCTATTGCCAGTAGTTTATATAAATTTACAGTTTTGTTTGATGTGCTTTCATGACTGCATGATGGGTTCGAAGTTTTGCAAAAGAAAACCTAGCCTAACCACAATTTGAAGGGGTCTCTGCGACTGGGAATATTGATGTGTGTGCCTTGATATGTGTTTTCTTTTTGAATCTGTGCTGGTTTGGGCTATGCTTAAAGTTCTGTTCTGCTGGTTCTGTTGTTTTTCATTTGTTGCTTTTGATTTGGTTGATTTGGATGATTTGGATTTTGTATTAGATTTTGGTTAACTGGCTGTGTTTTTTGTTTTTCTCTTCACTTTTGTCAGGCGCAACTAATGCGCTCTGAGGTCTCTTGAAAAAGTTTTCATTCTATTTCAAAGTTTTATACAATTTCAAACTATAAAAAAATCTTTTGCTTTTGTGGCTTTTCTAAGTGTGTGTTGTGTGTGTGCTTGTGTTTCTTTGTTTTGTGTTTGTATGTGTGTAAGGGATTTGGCTGCTAAACTTATATTCAATTTCAACCCCTTCTATGCGAAAGTTTTTACTATAATCGTGTGCCAGTTGTTGTTGTTATTGTTTTGCTTTGTTTTGTTCGCGTTGATTTATCTGCCTTGTCCTATTTTTGTGCCTGTGAGTAGGCCGCCATTTGTAAGATTTTTGCCAGAAAGTTGCCAGGACAATTGCATCCTTGTCGTCTTGCCAGCGACTGCTTTTTTGGTGCTTTTTGTTTTATGATTATTATTATTATTGCGAGGATTTGGTTCTCTTTTCTTTTTTCTGTTTTCTGCTCTTGACTTTTGTCGCATTAAAACTTCCGTTGCTTCTTGTAATTTATAATGCTGCTGCTTTTTGGGGAATTTCGTTGTAATTTGTCATCTTAATGTGTAATAATTATGCGCCAAAGGGGCCTTCCTAATGCTGCGACTTTTCAGTTAATTTGAGTTGGTATTTGGAATTTTGTCATATTTGCTGGCGGCTTTTTAACGATTATTGTTTTTCTCCTTTTCTTCTTATTTTCGATTGCTACACAGTCTCAAAAAGCTATGAAATTTATTGTATTGTTTTCTGTTTAAGACTGAATGGTTTGTGTCTTGGATTTTGAATTTAGCTTGTTTTAGAATTTCATAAGAATTTTGTGCAGATTTTGATGGTTTTTGAATTGCCTATTGAAATGTTGTATGCTTGTGCTAGATTTAAGAGATTATTGATTTTGAATTTTGATGTCCGGTTTGCGTTGAAATTTTGTTGGATTTTGATGCATGCCAGAGTAGCCGAAAGTTGCAAATTTTGATATCTTTTGACTTTTCGAGTTCTAAAATAAAATAATTTTGATAGAGTGAATATAGTTCAGTTAAAAAATACATAGCCTGATTATAAAATGTTTATGGTATTTACAAGGTTTTGCGATTTAGTTTTGAATTTAGAGGTTATTTCTTTGTGTTGATATTAGAATTTTTTCTTATTTTTGAGTGGAATTTTATGTACGAATTTGCAGTTTTAATTTGTTGAGTTTCGTATGTTTAATTTGGATGGATTGCGGCTTAAAATATTATTTTTAGTATTTACTGAACGGGAAAGTTTGATTTTGCTATATGAATCAGATTACTTTTGGTAAATTTTAACACCGTTTTATATAAAAAAATAGATGAAATTTTTAAACGCCACAGAAGTATAAATTTTAAGTTGAAATAGTTACTTTTAGAATTTTGTTTGGCTTGTTTGTTCACCAAGTTAGACTTTCTTTTTTTTTTTTACAAAATTGAATCAAAAATTATATTTTTGTTATTGAATTTACAAATTTTGTATATTTTTAGGTAATAATATTTTTTGATTTGTGTTTGTACAATTTTTTGTATCGGTTTGCATTTTAAAATGTTTTAAACATTCGAAAGATCAATTGAAATGTCATAATTCTTGGAATTATTTTTAAATAACATTTTGATTTATGAAAAGACACTCGTGTGAACATTGAATTTAAAAAATTTTAAATTAATTAAATTGGTTAGAATTGGCTAAATTCGTATTAAATCCAAAGTGGATATAAAATATAAAATTTGTTATATATAATTTTTAGCACGTTTTAAAATTTTGAAACAGTTAAGAAATAATTTAAAATTGTTTTTAGTTAAATTTAAAATTTTTAAAGATTTTAACTCTCTTGATTTTACGATTTTGAGTTTTAAAAAGGAATATTTTAGAATTTTCGTATAAGTATATTTGTAGCTAAATATATAATAAATTCAAAATCATTAAAATGAAAAGAAATGTTTAAATTTTGTGTTTTTGGTTTGATATCAGATATGTGTTTGTTTTGGAACTTAGTGAAAGGATTTAGATTTGTTGAAAAGAGTAAAGTTTTGTTTTTATAGACATTTGTCATTAATTTCAGATCGGTTCAGAAAAAAGGATCTCAACAAAATATTTTTATATTGTTTTATATGTTTGCATTAGATTCAAAATAAATGTCAAAGTTATATTTTGATCTTGAATTTAGTATGTGAATAACTCTGAAGATAGCACACATGTAAATGTATGCCAAGATGTAAAATTGTTTAATTTTAAAGTGATTTCGAAGATATAATGTTGTGAAATAGTTTTTTTTAGTCACCTAATGGTTATTTGGATGGCTAAGTTTATAGAAAATTGTAAAATGTTTTCTTAAGTTTGTTTTTATCGCTTTGGTTTGAATTTGCTACTGCCTGGATATGATATTTAAGATTTGAGATTTTTTAAAGGTTAATAAATATTAAAAAAGTTCATTTATAACGATTTGCTTGATTTGGAATTCAAAACTCTTGAATTGATGAATTTAAATTTTTTTAGCACTCGTAAGGTTTCTAATAACTGTCCTATAAAAGTGTTTTTATCTTGATTATTTCATTGCAATTTTGCGTTAAAATTAAAATTGTTAACTGACAGTTTCGTGTTTGGTTTTCTAATTTTGGGCGTGTTAAATAGTTTTTGCTTTCAAATTTGGTATTTAAATAGTATTATAACTGTTGTAAGAACTTGACTTGTTTTTGATTTTGGTTTAATTTTTTTTAGGTTATTATTTTTGAATTTCGCGGTGTGATTTTGAGCTCTAAATTATATTTGATTTGGATTATTCAATGGAATGGAATTTTTTAGAAGTGACTATAGTGAAGTTGTGGGTTTTAAATTCGAATTTCCTGGATATTTGCCTTATTACCTAAACCTATTCTTATCAGCAGGAAACAAATGTAGCTTGTTTTAAATAATGTTGTATGTTTCTTTACCAACGACCAAAAGATAATTGTCTTTACTATACGTTTGATGTTGGCAACGATTTTCTGCGACCTAGTTTTGTGTTTTCCAATTTCGTTTTAAATCATTTTTGCGCATTAAATATTTTTTTTTAACTTTCAAGAATTTCGATATAAGAAGTGCGGCAACGTCATTGCAGTTATCTAGCTTCATGAAAGTGCAAAAAAAAATATTGAAAGCGCGAAAAATGTCAAAAGTCATGTTTGGTTTTGAGTTCAAAAAATGATGCTTTGCTTAAATTGCTATCAAAATTCGTTTTGGGGTCGGACTATTTCTTTTCTTCTTGGGTATCGTAGAAGCAGCTTCCTTTGCAGCCATTTTATTACCAAAGTGGTGTGGGTTTGTGAGAGTGTGTATGTGTGTGTGTGGGTATGTATTTGTGTGTGAGCCCCTGTTTATGTGTGCTCGAAAGTATGTGTGTGGTGTGTGTGTGTGTGTGTGTAAGTTGTGGGCCAAATTGGTGGTTGGTTTATGCCTGAAGCTCTTGATGTGCGAAACTTATTTTTCTTGTTGGGTTTTGGTTAAAAAAATTCTGGGTTTGTAAAAACTAAAGAATTAATAAATACGAAACGCGTTTTTGAAATTTGGTCATTATTCGATTTGCGTTTTGATACACAAAATGAAAAACTATTGCATTGTGTGTGTGGATTTTGTTTGTGAACAGGGGCCAGGGGTACGGGTTGGAAATGAAGGCTTCTGCGATGCCGTGGAAGAATAGTATTTCTTTCTTTTTCGGTATTTTTTTTTTTAGTTGTTGTTTGTTCGCAGTACTCTGATATGGGAATTTATATAGCTTTTTGAAATTTTCATATTTGGCTGTTAATGGAAAATCGCTGCTTAATTTACATGATTTAATTTTTTGTTTTGGATTTTGTTATTTGTTTTGTTTTCTTGTCTTTGCGGTCTGCAACACAAGCTCACCTTTTATGCTGTTTTTTGGTTATTTGTTTTGTAAAAGCTTTTGTTTGAAGTAATTTTGGTTTTTTTTGTGATTGGTTTGACTTTTTTGCTGGCTCTTGGAGGAGCGGGCCACGAAATCGAAAGGTTTAAAAAGTGCAACTGAAAAAACGTTAAGCTAAACAAAAATGTCAAAACATACTTGCAAAATTTTGGTTTCGTTGCCCGCTTTGATTTTTGGATGCCAAAGGTGCTCTCGTGTTGCGCTCGCTCTTAACTCTCGCTCTCTGTTGTTCTCTTGCTGGCTCGGTAGTTGTGTGAGTGTGTTTGTGTGTGTGTGTGTGTGTTGAATTCGCCGCATTTACTTTTCTTGGGTGGTGGGGTGTTGTGTGTTTGAGTGTGTGTGTGTGTGAGTTGCTTCCTGTCGAGGGGTTGCTGCTGCTGCTTTGTATGGAGCGGCCGCCCCTGCTTAGATATTCAGCCAAATATCTATGGCGGGGCGACTGTCACCCCGTTTTAGCTGCTGCCTTAGATAACTGCCGACGTTGACGTCGCTGCTGCTGCCTCTGCTGCTACTGCTTTTGCTGCCTGCTCCTTTCGCCGTCAAATGCTCGATCCTCTGTTAACCATCATCATCATCAGCTTGGCTGGCGCTGCTGCCGTTGCATTTGTGCCTTTATTATATACGAATATTGCTTTTGCTTTGTTACTGGATTTGAATTTTGGTTTCCTTCCTTGTAGTTTCTGTCGGAATTCTGTATGATTTGCTGGCCTGGTCTCTTGTTTGGGGCACAATGCATTTGGGCTGGTCAGCGGGCAATTGCATTGCAGTTTCTTAAGGCTTTTCGAATTTTGTTGTATTTGTTGCTTTTGGATTTGTGGCGTTTTGTTGCTTAATTTGTTGTTGATTTGTTGTCGATGTGCATTGCAGTAGAGAAAGATGAGCAATAAATATTTTAGAATTTGTTTGAGTTTCATAACAATATTCTCGGAATTATTTTTTTTAAATGATTGTCTGAGCTTCTTGTTGCCTGATCCATGCTCGTTTAGCTAGAGCTCGTCTGCTTAGCTTCGGTGGGAGTCCTATAGATTAATTGTTAATTATTATCTAGCATTTCACAATTGACACAATATGAAAAAAAAATAAAGTAAATCATCTTACCTGTAAAATATATAAAAAAATAATATTATTATCTGTGCGATAATTCCTTTTTCGTCCTTTAACGTTGCTGCTTTGAAAACTTTCCAATTAATATCGAGCTGTGTGCACTTTGTAACGAGATGAATTCAAATTAAATATTTCGCGGATTTTTCCAGAATTCTAACTTTGATTTGTTACGGAATTTTGTATATTGTTGTGCGTTGAATGTATAATTTGTAATTTTAAATTTATTGTTTTATGATATTTGTTGTTTTAAACTATGTCACAAAAATATTTCCAAATATTTTTGTAAATTGTTCTTCTTGGTTTTTCTTATTGTGATTTATGTTTTTTATTTTAGTTTGTGTATAAGAGTTAATCTGACTTTCGGTGTTGTAATTTGTTTTTTTGGGTTTTGGTTTATAACTTTGTTGAATTTGTTGATTTGGGTTTTGGATTTTTGTTGTTTTCGTTTTGTTTTTCGGAACAGTTGAAAGTAAACTTGAAAGGTTTTTGTGTTTTTGGTTTTGTTGTTTTTGATGCCGCGTGCAACAGCCTCCTCAGCGCTGCCTTAGCATGGCGCTGCAGGATGGAGGAGCTGTTGCTGATCCGCAAAGTCCTTTGACGGTTCCTTGTCGCCGCTGCTGCTGCTGCTGCTGCTGCTGCTGCTCCTGGCTGCTGTTGATCCTTAGCGTTTGAAGATTGAAATGAAACTGATTGATTCTGCGCAGCAGCCGTAGCTTATATACTCGCCACCAGGGGGTTGACAGGATCAGGATCGAGAGGCTGCTAAGCTTTGTGCATTGTCTGGCCGGATATGGACAATAGGCGAGCCTGGACAACAATGCCAATGTTCAATGAAACCCGTTAGGCTAGTTTATTGTAGAAAAACCGTTGCTCGGATGTGCGGCAAAAAAGCGTTCGTCGGGTTTTTTTTCTTCATTATTATATACATATTATTTTTTTTATTTGTATTCATGGTGGTGGGTCTGAAGATCTGAGGCCTGATGCTTGCAGCATCATCAACAGCATGGGGATCATGGCACACCTGGCTATTGAAAGCTGCAACGGCTGCTGGACCGTAGAAAACCAGTTTGACAGTTGAACCAACGAACGGATGTTCAACATCCTTAGATATCCTTGACCATTTGAACTGCAATTGTCTGGCTAGCTCTGATGGGAAAAAAACGCACAAATTTTGAACAGATTTTTTTTCGCATTTTGATGCTTTCAAGCTAGTTTCTGCTGCCTTAGATAAGCATCAAAATCAGATCGTTTGGAAACAAGTTTTTTTTAAATACTTGCGTGTACTTTAATTTGTCGCTTCTGAATTTATGGCCAGCACAGGTCCAGCGCGGGGCATCCAACCCAACATTCTCAGCACAAGTACAAATGGCAAAACCCCCCGTAAAAACAGATACTTTATCTTACTTATGGGTCATGCAACCTTTTTACTTGGTCGCCAAAACGGTCGCTGACTTTTTATTTTTCTTTCGGTTTGCTTCTTGCATTAGTTTCATTTTAAAGTTTTCATTTTGTTTGTGATTCGCTTCTCAGGGCATATCAACAAGTTAAGGGTTGGCTACGTTGGCTGCATTCCTTTCACGATTTGTTTTGTTGCTGTTGTTCTTGTTGCCAGGCAGTTTGATTATTCAAATTGTCGCTAACCCTACGGGTTTGGCCTGGGTTGGGCATTGGGTTAGAGGTTGGGTCATGACATTTGCATCCGCGTTCCTATTTGCCTGTGTGTGTGGCTGTATAATGTGTGTGTAAGTGTGTGAGTGTGTCCTATCCCGATATGGGACATTTGCTGAGCGAGCTGTCAGTCGGATTGAGCGTGAGAGAATCGTTTGTCTATTGTGAATGTTGGCTTTTTTTCTAATGTGACCAAAGTGTTGAAAAAAAAGAAACGATAGTATTTGTTTTACTATAAAAAAACGTGCTGTTAACATAAATAAAATATGTAATCTCAATTTTTACTCGCTTTAACAATATGTTCGGAAGTAAGAATAAAATATAATAATATGTTAAATACTTGTGAATTGTCAAAAGTAATACACATAAAATATATATTACCATTATCAAAATATAATGAAGGCAATGCTCTTTTACTTACTTTAGTACAATCATTGGTACATATATATTATATTTCTTACATGTTTATTAGTATTATTAGATAAAAAATTTGTTATGTTTTTGTGTAAATCGTTGTAAAAGCGTGCTCTGTATTTATAATTTTATATCTAAGAAATGGCTCAACACTATTATCTTGCAGTATATTTTCATAAAACAGTAAAGTTTATAAAGCTTATAAGTATATATTTATATATATATGTATATATATCGCAGTGTAATCACATCAAAACATATATATTTCATCTAAAAGAAACTGTCTTTGAATGTGAATAAGTGATAAAGTTTTAATTTAGTAAGAACAAGCATAAAAATAACTACAAGTAGTATTAGCATATTTTTTTTCGGTTCCAATTCAGTGGGCACTAATTTTCACTTGCCCGCTTTCAAAAGTTGACCCGATTTGTATTCTAATCTTAGTTGAATTGTTTAATTTAACCTTTATAAATCATTTTTGTATAAACACATTCGTTTTTAAATACACTTTAAGCTCAATATAAAATATTAATATCAATGAAAAGATTTTAAAAGACCAGCTTAAAAAAAAATCAACAAAAAGCTTTAAATTAAAGCTGATAAGCTGCAGATAGCTTTTGTCAAACATATTGTTAACCTTTCGTACAATAAGGCAAGAAAAATAGTACTTTAAGCTCTTGGAGCTTTTAACCAAAACTTATTCACTTTACTTTTTTGTGTTTAGCAGATATAAAAATCATTAGCCATATAGCAAACTCTCAATGACATATGAATATTTCTTATGTTTCAGGTCTGTTTTAGAATATAGTTTTTTTAATCTAATGATTTAAAATTCATAATTTCATTTCATTGCAATAAATGTTGGTTTCGTTTTGTTGCTTTTTTGTATCCCTACTGTTATAAGTCTTAATCTTTATTGCAAGTAATGCATTCAGTTGCAAGCCACTCAATTAGCCAACGTAGCAATTTTCATAAATTCCAAATGGCTGCAAACTTTACAGAGGATGCCCATTTGATTGTCTGAACTCATGTACAACTTCAATGGGTGCCTCTTTCTGGGAGAACAGCCTACGTGGAGATGAACAGTGTAGATATACTATATGTGGATGTGAGGGGAAGGGAATACACAATTTCTGGCCAAGTCGTTTATGGTCTAACAATTTTTGATTGTGCAAATGCTGTGTGTGTGTACAGTTGTGTACAAAATGTGAGTTGGCTCCGAAGTGTTGAAGGTTTTCGTTTAGGCTCTTTGGCAGCCTTGTCATAATTTCGAATTCAAATGTGAACGTCGTGTTGGTGGCCTTAACGAAAACAGAGAATTTACATATTTCTGTTAATTTTACATTGAAGTTGGGTTCATAACGAAGAGGAAACACTTGAAATTTGCATATATTTGCTTCACACACACACACACAAACACACACAAACACACGCACGCACGAACTCACACTCGGAGCAAAACGACTTCTACATATGCAAATTTGTGTGCTGCAAAGTTTTCATATAAAATACAAGTGAAAACAGACAGAGAGAAAATAGCTTTAGACGAGAGTGGGTGGCGAGAGGGTGGTGGAGGACAGCTGCGGCAAGGGTAAGTACAGCAAGGACAAGGAGGACAACAAGCAATGGCTGTGGCGGCCATTGCCAGGCTAAGCATCTCTCACCCCTACACACCACCCACCCACTCACACACACACACACACACACACTTACATAAAGTGCCTACACAAAAGAGAGAGCCGCTTTTCAAGGAAACGGATTGTGCGTACCAATGTATCCAGATTTGTGTGTACCGTGTGTGTGTGTTTGTGGGCTTTGTGTAAAAGTCAGCAAAAGATACACACACTAAATAAAATTTCAACAAAAGGCTTTTTCCCAGCTCCATATATATGTATCTACATACATAAATATATATATATATATGTGCATGTCTTTGTGTGGGAGGCAAAGTTTGGGAAAGCTCGAATGATGCTTGGTCTAAAAAGGCACCTAAAAATACTCAAACAAGTTCCTATCTCTCTTGCAAGCCCTACCAACGACCCTCATTTTTGGTTGGCCCAACATTTTTTGTTGCTCTTCTGTTCAATGTGAACGTTTTTGTTTTTTTTTCTATTGCTGTTGTTGCTGATGCTAATGTGGCTGCTGCTGCCCACATTTATGTTACCATAATTTGACTTAAGAAAAAAAATTGGTTTAAAAAAAATATGAAGGAAAAGTTGAGTTTAAAATATACGAAGCTAATATAGTCTCTAAAATATCACCTATTAACATTTATATTTGTAATAAATACAAGATCAACTAAACAATATTTGCAATCGTTTAAAGGTTTGTTAAATTATTTTCTACCATCATAATTGGTTTGTTTTATTAAAACTGTTTTACATCTATTTAAATGGCTTTTAGTATGTATATATAGACAAAAGGGATTTATTAATAATAGAGTATTAAAACTAAATATAAGATATATATTATAAGAACATAATATCAGAAAATTAATTTAATTATTGCTTAACAGCACCAAAATCAAAAACAAAACAGTTTTCAAAATATTGATTAGAACACAAAAATTAATAAATTAAATAACAAACTCTACAAAAAGCTGTTTAGGCCATTTGGAAGAGTATAAGCGCAAGGACACATCACATACACTTGGACACAAGCAAAAACACACACACACACAAATACCCTCGTATATCCACTCATGCACTCATATATAGAAAATTGGGAGCCAACACTTGCTAACCGAATTTCCTGCTGTAGTTTTTTGGCTATGATGGGTTCATTTTTCAGCACACACACACACACAGGAAGACAAGAGGCGACCACTTATGAAGCGAAAGTTGGCAATGTGAGCGTGTGTGCGTACACACACAACTACACTTAAATACACACATCTACACAAAGTTCGTTTGGGGTGGGTGTTGCGTTCTTTTGCGGATTTTGCAGTCAACTTGGTAGCCAACTGGTAAAACTATACGGCTAATGTGTGAGACCAAGTGGGCGTGTGTGTGTGTGTGCTATAGTCAGTGTGGGTGTGTGCATAATGTGTGATTGTGTGGAAATTTTTGGGCAGTTTCATTTCGGTCATATTTATTAGTTGGCACAGACACTGACACAGATCAAAACAGGACAACAAGATGCCCCAACAACAACAGCTAAAGGAAACATCTTTTTTACCCTCATCAGAGCAAGTTTAAATAATGGGTTGGTATTAGTTTTGTGTGTGTGGAAACTATTCTGAGTCACATCCTGCTACATGTGTAGTTTAAGTTAACCCATACAAAAAACCCCCATTGGAGTATATATATTTATATGTATGATTTGGGCACATGTTGGTTGGAAAGAGCCTCAAGGATATGTGGTGCTGTACAAGAAACTGTGCCTCCTGGAGCGAACTGAGTTGGGTGCTATACACTCGAATAAAGCTTGGGTTGTGAATTTAATAAACTGTTTTTTTTTTTTTTAAATTTCGTTAATATAATAATTTATGAGTTCTTGTTGAACTTGCTAAGGGTTAAGAAATAATCAGTTTTTCTACAATTTTCTTTTAACGAACGAGGACTATAGTTTTCTGAGTGTAGTTTAAGGGTATTGCTTTATATATGTGGTATTATTAGACCAAGTGTATGTGTATATACTCCGGCATACATTTCCTGCATAGTTAACAAGCAGCAAAGTCCTTAACTATTTACAACTATAAGGCCCGTTTTACTCCACCGTCGTCTTGTCGCAAATGTAATCAATTTTTATGCCATTATTGATGCTTCACTTGGCAATTTATTTGACATTTCTATGGCAAGTTTTAGGGGAGAGAACTGTTGCTTTATTTACGTTTAAGTTTTGTGATGCGCAAATTAATTGGAAATTTTTGTTGTTGATTTACGAGCAGACGACATTTGGATTGGGTTCCGGTCGAATAAGATTCAAAGTCAGGGTATGGGATTCTACTGCAAACAGAGGTGTCTGCCTTTAAATGGGGGCGTTTGTCGTTTGAGGTCTAGGCGCGTCCTGGTGGCTCCTCTGCAAAAAAAAAAAACAAAAACCTGCCAGGAGCAGAACAGAGAGAGACAAAAACCCATGCCACTCATGCTTGCTATGCCGGCAGCTTTGGCTTTTAAGAAATCTGAGTTTATCTGCTTGTGTGTGTGCGTGTCCTTTTTTCGTCCTTTAGCCAAACGTGCGTGTTGCTGCTACATTTAGCATTATATGTCACACATTTATACATTTGTGTTGTGTTTTTATATATTTTGTCATTATATAAAAAGAAAAGTCCTTTTGTTTCAAGTTGTGTGTGCGCGTGTGCTATGAAAGTCCTGTGTCCAGGATGTGTGCGTGGCACATTTGTTTCCTTTTCATAATTATGTCAAACACAAGGATTCTTTTATGTTTCGCATACGCATTAAAAGAGTTTATCGCAGCTTTGCGCTACTTTGCATCAGACCAGATCCTGCCTCAGCTCCATAAAGCTTCAAGCTGAGCAGTAAGTATAATACTTTTTTGTAGCAACATGTGTTGTGGCATAAGCAAAAGGTTCATTGTGCCACATTCTGAGTGCGCTGTCAATGCGCTGTCCTTAAATGTTGAGCGAAACTTAACCCATGCCATGTTAACAACTTAACTACTTACGAGTATTTATGCTCAACATGCAGGAAATATGCAATTTTAAAGAGATCTTAAGCAAAACTATTTGAAATATATATTGAAGTCGTCATGTCGAGTCCAGTAAGGACCATATCTTCATCTAATGTATTTTTATATTCTTAAGGATATAGTATATAGCTTGTGTATCTTCTTAGCAAATATAATATTGTCTCTAGTTGGCAAACTATAATCAACACTTAAATATTTTATTTGCCGTTGGTTGAGAATCCATATCGATTTGATAGCTTAACTCTAGCATTGCAAAGGGTATATAATCGTCGTAGTTGTTTTTAAGCCAAATTATATCTGATATGTTCATTTTGGCAGCCATTAAAACATTTCAGTGCCTGTCCGCCATCTGTAACAATTAGTATACATACATCATTATTGCTGTATAAACTTCATAAAAGAGACCCGCAGTATTTTCTTATCAGATGCGACGTCTTTATGCCTAAGTCCTTCGGGACGTACACACACACACACATACTTACACGCATGGATATTTAGCAACCCACACGTACAGAAATCCCATTAGCATAAAAATGTCATAAATAAGAAACATGCTGCCTGATGCTGTTGTTGCTGTTGCTGTTGCTGCTGCCCGGGCAGGGGTTGCTCACAAATTCAAAATGGCGTCGGTTTCTTATTAGAAACAGGCGGGTATACAACAGCAGCATCGTCTTTATACAAATCTCGGGGGTGAGTTTTCGCAACCAAAAGCCCAAAACCAGTTTCAGAGTGTGTGTGTGTGTGTGTGTGTTTGTGTGTTAACAACCACGCCTTTTCTTATCGCCGCAAGGACTTCTCTCTCTCTGTGTGTGTGTTAACTACTAATGCGTGTGTACTGTACCTTTTTCTTTGTTGAAAAGCATTTGCGAAGGCGTTCAAGATGATGTGTGCTCTAATTGATGTCGCCATGGCTCGACGGAATGGGTTATATGTAATATTGATTTTCTTTTTTGTTGGTCCCTGGGTTTGGTTTTTTGAAAATCCGCTGAGTGCTTACATTAATTAAGTTGACTTTGATGAGGGATTTGGCCTAAAGACTGGGTGGATGTGGCTGTGGAAAGCCAAACAAGTTTTCATAAGTTTTTGCCTTAAGCTGCTTCGGGCAAAAACTATAAATACATTATGTATACACTCAGCAAAATTTTCTGAGTGTAGTTTTCTGCCTTAGCTTGCTTTTAGCCAGCTCTGGCGTCTACTAGGCCTGCTCTGTTCTGGTGTTGTAAATGGCATGTCAATAACACAAGTAAGCCCATTAGCTGAGGGCCCCAGCTCTGTTTATCAATATATATTATGCGTGTGGTTAACATCAAAAGTAAAACATTAAAAGCATTCAGCCATAAAATGTTTTGTACCAATACACAAGCATTATTCAAATATCTGTATGTACTTGTGTGTGCTGACATGCATCCCACTTTATCAAAGCTTTCTCTCTTTTTGTATAGTTTTCCACTTAAATGGCGACGACGATGCTTGCTTTTGCTGAGATCTTCTTGGGGCGCCTCTCGACTGCTATAAATCATAAGCAAAAGGCACAGGCAAAAACGACATGTACATGAAAAGCATTTAGAAGCCATGTTTAGTCCATCCACAGCACACTCCCACTTCGGCTTCTCCCTTAGCTAAAAACTTCTTGGAATTTGCTGCCATTGCAGCAAATAGTTGAATGCTGCCTAGTCCTGTTGAGCTCTGCCGTTGCCCTGCCCTGCACTCTGCTCTCTGCCTAGTCTTTGGGCAGTGCTGGTGCAAATTTATAAATGAAAATTCCGACAAGAACATTTTCTATTAAATTTCGACTCAGTTTTCTAACCATCGCCCGTTTTGTCCCAGCACGAGAAAGTTTTCTTGCCATTGCCATCCTTTATAACCCACACTGGATCGCCGGGGAGGACGGCTCAGATGGGTGCCAGACCAACAATTTTCATATACACTTGCCCCTTGATGCTCTATTAAGAGTCTAATGGAATTGGTAAGCTCTACATATGGTTTGGTTTTTCAAAAGAGAATTAAAACGATTTTACTTGAACTTAGTCTGTTAATCGTTTATTATTAACATTTTTTTTATGGCAGGAGTGTTTAAATAATATCATCTAACAAACCTATATGAAAAGCTTTACGGTTAGAGTATTTCGGCTTCGTTGTAATCAATACTTCTCTACTTTCTTGTTTTATTTCATTATATACCCAGTAAACTTATACATATTTGTGTGTTTATTTCTTTTTGGTGCACAAACTTTTTGCTTTGCTGAAAGTTCGTTCGTTTGGTTGCCATTTTGGAGACTGGGTTCCTGTTACTTTTCAGCTGCAAAGTAAAAGTTCTTAGCTTCAAGCCCCTACCCTCTGGCCGCCTTCTTCAGTCGACCCCACTACCATTCATTCCCAACTGCCAACTACTTTTTCTCAAGTACCACTGCGGGACATTAAATCCTGTACGTGCTGGGTCCTCGTCCTTGCCTGGGCCATTGGTTTGTTGGAGGTATTATGCCATGACCGAAAGTTTGAATAGTTCTTCTGCACTAGCAAAGAGATGGAAAAGTTTGAACTGGTGGGGGGGGGGGGGGGGGGGGATGCGGCAGTGTGTAGGGGCAAGGAAGCACTGAAATTGTTGCTAACCAAATTTGGCTCTTTTTGTTGTCAGAGAAAAGTTTGCGAACCCAGCTTCTTTATGCGCCTGGCCAAAATTTTTGGCAATTTATTTCGTAGCCCTGAGCTTCAACTATAAGATAAGGTCTTACCCAGGATTGCTTGCTTGAGTGTGCTGCTCCCATTATTTATGCCTTGTCTTGGAGCCCTGATTAATGCTAGTATTTAGAATTTGATTGTGGCTTACTTTTTGCCAACGCTTGTTATGCACTTTCCCACACGAAGACGATTCCACACCTGGACAACGTCTTTTCCCACAGCATCCCAAAAGAGCCAACAGGCCAATGGATTCTGTGGTCCAGCTTGACCAAAACCCGCTTGTCCAGTTGTCTTGAAAAAAGAGTTGAAAAACTGCCCAAAACTGTGTGAGAAAATCTTCACGAAACTGACCCCTGACCGGACAGCGTCCAGCTTCCAGCGTCCGTTAAAGAAGCACAGCACATTAAAGGGGTTGAATAACAGTGGAATATGCTAGAACCTTAGGTTTTATCCCAAGAAACGATTGCCGTTTTTCTATTTCTGAAGTATCTTATAACACAACTATATGTGTGGTCGTTGATGGGAAGTTTGGTTTGGCAAATGTTTGCTTATAACTAACAGAGAAGAAACAAGCAAAAGCAGCTAAGTTAGCTTATTAATTTGTAATTGTCGTTTTGCTTGTAGTATAAGTTTCATGTATTTGGTTTACAATTTAGTCATAACTTAGGTAATAGGGCTACTATTTTTTAAATGCATAAAATAAATTCTGAACTTTTATATTACAAATTTCTGTACTTATAATAAACATATTTTCTACAGTAACCATTTTTTTTATTTTCCTTGATAATCGATAAAGGCTTAAATAAAATATATTTCTGCAAACATAAATTAAAAATAAACTTTTTAATACAAGTAATTTATTTATTTTTTAAATATATACATTCAAATTTACTTTTAAACTAACGAAACTTTAAAATAGTAATAATAAATGTTAAAAGTTTTTTGTTTTGTTAATATGAATATTTATGTTGGCCAAGACAGAAAAGAATTATTAAAAATTGTATTATTAAAAGAAACTTGAAATTAATAAAACAAAGAAATAATTTATTTCTCTTTGTCCTTAATAAATTAAATTCGCAGAAATGTTATGGGAAATGTAAATCCTATTGTGAAGAAATCTAAAAAAGTAAAATTAATTGTGTATTGGCTTTTAAGTAATTATTAAAAGAAAAGCAAGGCAACTACAATTGCCAGCATGGCATCATACTAAAAGGTTAAAGATAAATTAAGAACCTTTATTAATGGCAAAAAGCTAAACAATGGAACATCATTAATATTCATAATGTTAGTATAAAACGGTTTAGACGCTGAGACAGCTTTCATGAATCAATGCGAATTAGTGGGACAAAAGTAGCATTAGCCCGGTCGGGTTTTGATGGCTTTTAGTGTTGTTGTTGTTGTTGTTGGTTGTTTAGACTAAACAGGCAGAGCTTTCATTAATTAGCGGCACATTCATCAATTTTAATAACATTTCAAAATGTTAAATGGCTGCTTGCGCCTGATGTCTGCTGAAAGGTAAATGATGTGATATGTGGCTAAATGTTAGTTATACTTTACACATGACTTAACTGTCAGTGGGTAGTGTAGGCTTTTAGGCGAAGGCAAATGGGGCTTTGGGCCTTGGCTGAGTTATGATAACATTCATTTGCCTGTAAATTTCCCAAAAGGCATGTAACGAAAACTTTGGAAAGGCTGCTAAAACTATGGTCAAAGGGGCCAAACACACATACACACACAAACTTGAGCACACACCCGCTTGGTCACACATAAGATGTGTTGTTTGGTTTGAGGGGGGCGGGGGTTGGCTGGGTGTTATTTTTGTACAAAGGATTATTTCGTCTCGACCAAACATGCAATTAATTATAAGCTTAAGGCCTTGGGTCCCTTTACGGCTTGGCCAATGTTGTTGTGCCTGGTTGCGTGTAAAGAGCAACATGGCAGAGACAACTACAACAACAAAAACAACAACAAACAGTAACAACAGCAGGCCAACAAAACTTGAAAGATAATAACCTTAGCTTACAGGCAGACGGCAACAGAAAAACAACAGAAGAGAAAACGAGAAAGAGTGTAAGAGATATGAGAGCTTCCATGTTTGAAGAAAACGAAAAACACTATAACTATTATTTATTCCCAAAAGTTTAAGGCAACATCATTATCTTTTATGCACATACACCCTTGCCAAAAAATAAAAAAAACAACCCATCAGCCACAAACCTACTTTTCCAACACCTTCACCCCCAAGCGGCAGCAAGTCTCTGACAATGCCTGTCTTTGGACAAGCTTTCTGTAGTTTCGAGCGCATGTTTCTTTAAGGCACACATTCAGTCTTTCATTATAATATACACACACCCGCACGAAAGTTATGCGGCCATGTTCTTGTTTAGTCATCAACCCTCTGTGCAAGGGTGTGTGGGAGAAGTGTTGTTGCGTTGAGTGTGTGTGTGTGTGTGTATAGTTTTACAAAACTTTTCTACGCCATCAGCTCAAGACATAAAAACTTATCGCCTGCATAGATTTTGCACCCAACTCCGCCGAAAACCCTTTTGCCTCCACCCTTTTCTGATTGCTTTCAATCCACCCCCAATTTGATATTTCTAAGCATAGTTCCGGGGGTTGAGCGGCTGTTTTTGGAGTTTTTCGTACAAAGTACGCCAGATTGTAGATGGGGCTGTTGCTTGAGTAGTTTTAGGGCAGCCAGCGTGACGAGAGTTGGGCTACTTGGGGAGAAGCAGGACTTGTACAGAAATATCGACTATTCCACCAGCTACTGTAAAATGATGAAATCATATAGTATCTGAGTCGATATATTTAGGTTGCGATTTAGTATCTTGCAGATATTAGCTTTTGTTAAGTCACTTGCATTGACTTGCAGTTTTTTTAATGAACTTTTACACAAAGACGGGATAAACAGTTTTTCACTAGCAAGGAGAAAAGATGTAAAAGAAAAAAGATTATTCCATTTTGGCCAATGTTTTCGTTAGCAAAAAAGTTTTCTATTATTATTCTATTTAAGTATTAAAATAAATTAAACGATTTGGTTATTTTCTCTCGGGCCTTAAAGATTTAATTTGAATAACTAGACAAAGGACAAGATATTTTTCTTGCTTTACTTTTGGCAACAATTAAATGCCAAGGATTTTTGTCTTCTACGTATTTCTCACGCCTTTCTGCCCATAGCTCAGTTACGAATAGTAAGTAACTGAGCTCTTGCCTTATCCTGCGTCAACAGAGAGAATGCCCAACGACAACAATGGACAAATTTTAATTGAAAACTTTAATTTGGCAACAACGTTGACGTTGCTGGTGATGGCAATGGTGATGGTGATGGTAATGGTGATGGTAATGGTGATGGGCAGCAGCTCAGACTCCTCCGGCTGCAGCTTTGTCTGCGTCTTGGTCGACGTTGTCATTGCCCCTTGGCAACGGACACTTTAGCGCATCTTCTGCAAGGAGTTGAACACTGAAACGGAGGCAGGGAAGGAATTTGCCAACAATAAAATGTCGAAATAAAACAAGAAATTTGGCAATATGTACACAAGTAGGTTCGAGTATGTGTGTGTGTATATATATATTTGCTTATGGCTAGACAGCATCACTCCTTCTAGCAATGCTCAAAATGTTGTCCTTCGCACGCTTAGCTACCATTCTTGCCGGTTGCCATACAACATTGTACATATTGTGTGTGTATGTGTGTGTGTGTGTTATTTGCCTGCCTTTCTGCCAGCCTTTGCAAGCATTTCTTGCTCTTAATATCTTGTTTCTTTTGGTTTTTGTATTGTTTAAATATGCACATACAGTACTTTGCCTACCTCTGAGTCTACCTCTGGCTCTGCCAAGTCCTTTGCATTTATTTCAACTGCTTTTACTTATTTATAAAGCCAAGGCATTCTCTAAACGCTTACTTGTACTGAGCTGCCATTCTTCCATGTTTGCTGCCATGTCCATTTTTTGCCATTCACAATTTTGTCGGATGTTCTCGCATTTCAAATTGTCCCTGCTCCCTGTGCTTTTTGTCTGTGGGCCATTTGAAATTGATTTCTGAATTATTTACAACATTTTGCTATTGCATTTGCTTTTTGCTCTTGCCTCAATTGGCAGCTCCTTGCTTACATTAGCCAATAAGTTTTGTTTGGCTTGCACTGCTCATCGCCTGTTCCAGCCATAAGTCATCTGATGTGACTACTTTGACTACTACTTCTCCTTTGCATCCTTTGGCGGCAGCTTGCAGCAGTTGATTGCTACACCCGCTACACCCGCTCCGCTGCCGACAGTTCATCAACTCAAATTTTATGCATTTTAGATGAGTTTTACTCACATTTTGTTTCCATCACTATATTTTTATTTTTCCTTTTTTGGTTTTGTGTCGTTGTTGACGTTGCTTCTCTGTAGATGTGCACCCAGAAAACAATTTTTTTTTGTTTCGGTGTTATTTTTATGCAACTTGATGAAAAATTTCAACATCAACATCAAGTTTGGCAAAATGTCAATGGGTTGCCTGCAAGCAAGAAGTGGGCGTCATTTTGTAACGAGGCGATAAACAGGAGCGTTTTGGAGAATCCCTTTTATCACTTACTTTAAGGCCGCCTCTTTAACTACAATTTTATTGTACTTTGTGAAGAAATTTTATCTGAAAATAGATGCTAAGCTAGGGGAGAGAAAAGTGTTCTTTAGGCTAAACGTTTTTAATATAACTTATTCAATTTTATTCTATTTTTTTTTAAGTTTGTTGCCTTACTATTAGTACAAATGTGAACCTTTCTTTGCTTATGCTTTTCAGTAAGAAAGTCAAAATATAAGATTAGAACCTTTGCTCATAAATTTTGAATTAAATGCCATGGAATAAAAGTAAGCTTGTTTATTAATCTTATTAAACATCTTCTTCCATATTTTGTCTTACTCTAGAAGCGCCCCTGCTACCCAGCGCCCAGCTGTATTTGTTGTAAATCCGCCACCCGCTGCTTGGCAAATTCATCAACTTTTCTGCACTTTTACTAATTTCAGCAGTTAACTTCCTTTGGTTTTCATAGTTAACTTTTACCAGCATGGAAAAATGTTGTGCCTTGGCAACATTTGCAGCGCCTGCCGTTGCCGTTGCCATTGCCGTTGCCTTTGTGGGTGGCAAATTGAAAGCAGGTTGAGGGGTTTTGTTTGGGCACACAGGCTGCAAAATGTTCAACTCCCAAGTTCAATAAAAGTTTTCCTCAACGTTGGCGTCGTTGCAATTTTATTTGCATGCAGGCCAAAAATGCAATTGCCACACATTTGTTGTTGCTGTTGTTTTGGTAAGGACTTGGACGATAGCAAAAGTAGTATATAAAGTAGAGAAGCTATTTCAGCTACCTTAAAACTTTGCATATTTCTTAATTTATTTTGCGCACGAGTTTGGCGAATTATAATTACCACAAAAAACAAACAACAACTGCTTACTACTATCAGAAGCAGCAGTTGCTGTCCTGTTTTTGTGCCTTGGCAATGTTCGCAGGTTGCGCCAGCTCAATTTATTGGCTTGACCATGGCAGTATGTATACCATATAAAGTTCGATATTAGTGGTCGCCATGAGCAGCTTTTTGTAGAGCTAACATTTTAGTAGTGGGGAGCAGTTTGCGCATTTGCGTCGCCATAAATATTAAATATGATACTTTATGTGCAAAAGCATCTACGCCTCAGCCGTGGCCAGGTTGCTGTTCTGTTTTTGGCCTGCAACTTATCAAATATTCCTCGCTGGCAATTGGCCATCCAACGTCGGCAATGTCGGCAACGTCGCTGCCTTGGCCACATCCTTGCCGCATTTGGTTAGCGTTGAATGAGCTTCATTTGCTTTTGCTTGCCAGCAAACGCGCCGTATTTTGCATAATAAACTTTACCGATGCTCTCAGGCCCTGATATGATGACGATAACCAAGTGCTGGACCAACGTGGTCTGAGGGTGCAGTTTGCTGCAGTAGATTGGAAATGCCGGCAGAGCTAAAGGGCTCCCAAAACTAATTAGTCGCGTCGCTTGGCCAAGACACGTTAGTTGAGAGCAGCGTCGTAACCTGCTGTAACCTGATAGGAGCTTAGGTGAGTCGTGTAACGTGTAACTCATATTAATATTAATGCCTAATTGCCAACAACTTGTCTTTGAGGCTAGCTTGAATTCAACAATTTCGGCCAAAGTTTCTTAAACAGAAAATTTATTTGATTTGACAGTGGAAAACGGTGAAAAAGAGAACAATGCGATTCTCTAGTCTAGGCAGGAAGTAAGGCTTGTCCACTCACTCTCTCTCTCTCTCTCTCTCTCGCTCCATCTCTCACAGTTAGAAACTTTGTAGCTCATTAGAATATTTTCTGCAGAACTTTTGCTGCCAAGGCCCAAACAACTTTTGTACATTCAAATAAAGCGAAGTGCAAAGGAGACAGCAAGTGTGCGAGTTAGTGCGAGGCGTGCATTTATTTATAACGGCAAAATAAAAGTCTATGAAAATAAAACAACAATACAAGCTTAACAGTTAAATATTCTTTGTTTGCAATTCCATTTAATTGGTCTACAACTTGTTCCTGTCGACAGTCTCGACTGTCTCGGCATCTCACAAACTTTCCCAGGCTGGCATCTCGCAACTGGTTACTGATTGCCTCAAACAAGTCCTTTAAGCTGATGCTGCTGTTGGTCAGTAACCTTTGAACCAACTACAAAAAAAACGAGTAAAATCAACTAAAGATGCTGCATGAAATTTCAATATTTTCTCATGATTTTCGCAGCCTAAAACTGGTCAACGGCATTGGATCCAGTCTTGGGTCAAGGGATTGTCGGCATCGCATCTTGTCTAAGTGCCTGCATTCGAAAAAAAAGGGGTTAAAAACCATAAAACTGAAATGCAAAACCCGTTTCCCTGGTCGGATGCTGCTTTGTGTGTGCTTTTTAGGGGTGGCTCCCGTTTCGGATAAGCTGCAGTGCAATCAAGCAGTGTACTTTTGTGCCGCCGCCCACGGTACATAGATGGCGCTCATCAAGCGCTGTCTAAGCAGTGCATACGGATAATCAGCCAAGCAGTGCAGTGGTTCTCTTAATTTTGATCTCAATTCCTCATTAAAGGTTATATGCATTGAGGGGGTTGATTTGAGCGTCGTGTTTTTCGTCGACAATTATTGCCTATTATGGTATAGATTTGCAAGTATATTGGAATAAAGAGCTATTGAAATAAGTCGGTTCACGTTTAAGTATTAAAGTATTTATTAAAATAAGCTTTTTTGTGTGAAACAATTTTCTATTAAGTTTATAATTCGTCACAAAGTTAGTTATGGACCATATGTTTTTTCTCATTGTATTACATTTTTCTTTAAGCCTTGATTAAATAGAGCTTTATTGTGGAACGCTTTGCAGACAGCAATATAATTAGGATTTAAATTATAACAATTTTATTACTATTAAAATTTTAATTTTTGGGTTAAATACAAAAAAAGGGTCTTAAATATGTAATAATATTTTAATTTTTGCACTTGTACAGTTTAAACAATAAATTATTGAACTTAAAAAGATTAAAATTATTTTAAGACATAATTCTTCTCAATAATAAAATTATTATTAAGATACAAACAAGCGTGATTTTTCTTGAAATGCAAACTCTAAACTTTTTATGTAAATAAATAATTATGTATCATTAGGTTTTGTGAGTACAGATAATGAGGCAAAATAAAAATATATATGTTTATTTACTAATCGTCTTTGAAGTGCGTTAGTTAATATTTATTAAAATAGTCTAAACTTGTTTTAAAATGTTATTTTAATGAATTTATTTTATTTTTGAATTGTTATTCGATTTGACCAGCTTAACTATCTTATTCTTTATAACTAAGCATTCTAGCTTAATTTATATGCAGGTTACGGCACATTTTTTATTTTGTTTGCTATCCAGTTTAATCCCTTTTGGGTTTAATGACCGCCTGAGGAGTATCCCTTGGCCCGCACTGTGAGTGTTAGTCGAGGATGTGTGTAAGCCATGTGCCCATTTCTTGTAATACGTATTCCATTTTTCTAAATTGCATAGCAACTTTCAATTAAAAGCCAACGTACATGGCCATTAGAACAGCATGCCCGCCTGCTCTGTAACCCAAACCCAAAGCCAAACCCAATTCCAATTCCAAGTCCAATCCCATTCTCAGTTTCGAGCAGCTGCTGCTGCAGTCGCATCGGCAATCTTATTGGCAGAAAGCTCTTGTCGTTGAAGAATCCTTGACGACGACGACGACGAGGATGCGGTGCGCGACCTCAAGCCGGGCAAAAGTTGTAGTAGTAGTAGTAGTCGCAGCTAGTATGGCGATAGGATGCAGCTACAGCTGTCGCGTACAGGACAAGGAGGCAGCGATAGTATAAAATAAATTAAAAGAAAGAGTAAACAGCAGAGTAAAAAACGAAGCAAGCAAGGCAAGGGCGGCAAGGCAAGGCAAGAGCAAATGCTTTACATTTTTTAAATAGAAAAGGGGCGGAGCACATTTAAATGCGGCGAGCATCCTTTAGCTGAACTTGTTTGTTTTTTTCCGTACGACCCTTTTTTTTCTCTCTATACTTCTTGCAGTCCAATAAGACGAAGCGGCCAAAGGAAGTGCTGAGTGCGAGTGACAGAGACAGCAAGTGCATGCTGTAGGAAACGAGTAAAACTAACCAGTGCTAACGGTTGGGCACTTGTAGGGTAGAAGTGAGTTTTGGGTCCTGGCCTGGTTGGTATGGTATGGTATGGTATGGTATGGTATGGTATGTGCACTTAAAAGTATAAAAGGCAGCAAAGGAAAATTATCAAACGAAAACAAATATTAATGCTTACAAAAGCAACAAAAGCAAAAAAAGAAAAACGTAGAAACGAGGAAGGAAAAGAAGAAGAAAATGCAAATGACAGGCAAATGAAGTGGGAACAGCAAGCGAGCACACAGATGTTGATAAGAGAAGGAGTGTTTGGAGAGTGGGCTGGCTGGCCGGAACAGCTAGCAGTGACAAAATGGCACTTTGAGGGCATGTAACGATGGTTGAAAAGGATATGAAAGAATTTCAGCAAACTTTGTTAGTTTGGCTAACAGTCAAAAGAGGTGGAAAGTAGATAGAAGGTTTGATACTACTGCAAGGATATTTAACAACCGCTTGTCTATCTGCAGCAATGGCAGACACCCGAGCAAATTCATTTGTAAATATTGCCGCCTGCAGGATACGTATGCAAATAACATTAAGAGCATGGCATAGAAAAATGTAATTTCACTTGATTTGCTCAAAAATGCAAACAGTAAGAAGGGACAAGAACAAAAATACACACACACACACACACACACACACATAAACAGAACAAAAAGATAACGAGCATAACGTGGTAGAAAGTTAAATGAAGATAAGAGCAGAAAGACAAAGAAAGGGCAAGGAGAGAAGAAGAGATGAAAGCAAATTCTGTTTTTACAGGATATGAAGCTGAAGCTGGAAGGCATTTCGGGGCCATTGAGATCAACAGAATGCTTCAATATACACATGTCAGGTGACATACATATCACGTATATGCGAGCTTAGGTTAAATAGTAGGGTGACACAGGCTGACATCATTGGAAATGTATTGTAAAGGATTTGCCAATAAAATCTAATTTGAAGTTAATAGAACATCTTGCTAAGCATTTTGAATATATTAAATTTTATTGTAGTTGTTATACCTTCAACATTCCTCTTTTAAAATAAAATTAACCTAAATGTTTTAATTTAAGTTTAATAATTAATTCCCTAAATAATTTAAATACAGATGAAAGATAAAATAAAAATAAAAATATATGTTTATTAAATTTAAATACATTCATTAAAAACAAAACAAACGTAATTATATAATGAAAAGTTACTTAAACTTTAAAGCTCTATATTGTATAAATAATTTAAACTAAATCTGAGAAATTCCTTCACATGAATCCACTGTATTTCCCATCATCTTTGTCTGCTTTGCTTACTGAGTCACCCTATTGGTAAGCATTTCTGGTTCTTTGCACAACTGTCGGACAGACAGAGAGACAGATAGACTTATCCAGCCTTGTTGCCGCCTGCCTATCGTCTGGCCAAAAGTTGTCTGCCAAGGCAGGCAGGCAAGTAGGCAGGCAGGCCTTGCAACTCAATCGCTGCTGCTGGGCGCTCAGGCGTGTGTCTTATAGCTGACAGCTATGAACACCAGGCAGACATGCAAACAGGCAGAAGAGTTGGGGTGTCCTTTGGCTTACATTTTATGTGTCTGAGGCCTCAATTGCTTTACTGGCTTTTCGACTAGCAACGAGTCTGCTGGCGATGCCGATGCCGATGTTGAGGCAGACGCCGACGACGGCCACCGTTTGGTTGGTTTGTTGGTGTGTAGTGTGGGGCGCGGGGTACGGCACACTTAACTGCTTGGGCCCAAACTCGAGATTGCGAGTCAACATACTTGCGTCCAGTATGTCCTTTTGTTGCACATTTTTATCTGCGCTTTTACGTTCAATTCAATATAATGACTCCCCTATGCATAAAACGGTCGATGGCGGTACAAGAAAGGGGTGCGGTTCGGTTCGGTTGCTTTTGAATGGTTTCGCTCTGAGCTGAACTCAACTGGACGGGATGTGGACTGAACTGGATCGTCTGGCTGGCCAAAAGGCTGGACATACTTTTTATGGCGCCAACCGGGCAACTTAAGGGGACGATTTTAATTTGCATTCGTTTGCTTTCATTTGAGGTCTGTGTTGGGTTTCCAAGGATTCTCGTCTGATGCTGTTTCTGCTGCTGCTGCTGCTTCTGCTGGCTTGCCTATATTTAATCGTTTTTACAATTTTTCGAGATTTCTCCTGTAGTTTTTGTTTGGGTTCGTTTTTGGCACCGAGTCTGGCTGGCGCCTGCAAAGTTGTGCAAATTGTTAAGTCGGCTATAAATTTGACTTGTACTCGGTTCGAGCTGGCCTTCTTTCCATTCGTCCTTTACTTTTTGTGGTGTTGGTCAGTGAAGCTATTTGCATAATGGTTTATAGAAAAGACAAAGCCTAACAAGACAGGCTAGCAGGCAGGCAGGCGACCAGAAAAATAGGATAAACTTGGTTACACGTTTGCATTGTGTGGTTTGCTGGCCTTATTGCCCATGCAACTCTCAACTCTTGTCGAAACTAAGCTTTTTAAAGGCATTTTCTTTTGCAAGTACTGCAAGTTAAAACCATCAACCACTTAAAATAAATTAAGGCGACGCCATTTTACTTTTGCCCTAGCAGCAAACAACCCCTCAGCCAAAGTAACGAGCCAACGAGCAGGCAACAGTACACACAAATACACATACTAACAAACATCCAGATGGACAGACAAGGACAAACCCTTCTGGTCTGGCCAAGAAGTTGCTGTTGTTGGCCATTACTTTTTGTGCTTGCTCGGGGATTTTGCTTTTATTTCTCTGTATTTTTTATACTTTATATATATGTAGGTATATATATAAAAAGCATTGCTCCCTTTTTGCTATTAGTTTAGCCGAGCAGTTGGAGCTTGTGTCCTGGTCTCTTGCTGTCAAGTACAGTTTCGTATTCTTCTGCTTAAGCATAACGAATGTCCCTTATCCATTTGCACAACCGTTGCACAACCCAGCTAGCTGCCGTGCAATTCCCTTGGAAACACGCTCGTGCTCCTGAAAGTCGTTTCGTTTCCTCTTTTTTTTTTTGTTTTTAGCAGAGCAAAAGTAATTTTTTACTGTTAGTTAAATAAATGCGAATGCCAGGCTACAGCTGCAGCAGCTGCTGCTGCCACCACCACACCAACAATGAGTTAAGGACGAGGGCGTTAAAAGTTTTTGCCATTTTACTTGGCATCATTCTCTGCTACCTCATAGTCCCTTTTCTATACTACTACAAACTACTAGAGTATGTATTAAGGCACGTTTGTGCATGTGGCTGTGGCATTTCTTCGGGGACCAGTGACTGCCACCGCCACATCATACATACGAGATAAGCACCATCCTGGCAAACACACACACACACGTAAGTATATATATATATATTGCTCCTTGTACCGTTGCTTGAGAGATGCGTCGGCAAAAAGGGTGTGTGTATTCACCCCTGGGGCTGGCATCCTTGCTACAACTGCTACAACTGCTGTGGCTGGCAAGATAAAAAATTAGTTTGGCAAACAAGATGAATGCCTTTTGCTGATTAAAACTGTACAGCAAAAAGAAAACAGAAAAGCAGATAAGAGAAAAACGCTGCAGTTTCTTCTTGTCCCCTCTCTCTCTCCCTCTCTGTCTTGTCTTTCCTCCTTGTTCCAACTAATGAAATAATTTACGCCATTTTGTAAACGGTTTATATGTATAAGTGTGTATATATATTTAAAAATATTTGTGTGTAGTTGTGTGCTTCTTTTTATTGATGTAGCTCTTAAAGTTGACTTTGCGCAATTGATTTAAGGTTCCTTCTTTCCAGATTAATGTTCATCATGTTGTTGGGAGTAGTTGCTGCAAAGAGTAAAACAATTTACCTATTAAAACCAGTAAGGAATACATAATAATTAATTTTATTATAATAATTTTAATTTCATACTTTAATACCTAAAAGATAATAGTGATTATAATAATGCCTAGAATCAATGAAATATTTATAAAATAATCTTGTTAGTATTATTTTACTATAAATCCATTATTATTAAGCTACAAATGCATTACTTTAAATTAGTGCTTTTAACATATTTCAATACATAACTGAATCATAAATTGTTAATATAGACTGCAGATTGTTTGTTGACCCTGTCTGGCTAGCTATTTTGGGCAAATTGTAAACAAATATATTCATAAATATCTATATGTGCACAACTATATTGTTATTGTTATTGTTGTTGTGGTTGTTGTGTGTACACGTGTGTCTGAGTGTGTGTGTTTTGGGCAGGTGACCCAACAAATTGGCCTCGAGCTCATTTTCGCTTTTGTGGGCCAACGACATTAGCCATGAACTGCAGCGAGCTGGCGAAATTTTGATTTTCCATAAATAATATTTAATTGAGTTATTGATCAGGCAAACTCAGCACAAAGTTTGCCCGCTGCACTGCCAACAACTGTTGCTTCCATTAACAAGAGCAACAGTAACCAAAAGATATAAGCGCCAGCCGCAGCTCAACCTCCAACATGCACTCCCAATGGTCGCCCAATCCAAACAGAGACGGCCACTTGTCGGTCCAGCGGCGTGCATTTAAATATGAATTAAACCAATTTCGAGTCGATTAATGTCGACGACTTTTCGTTTTCGTTTTTGCTCGTTCCATTCGGATTCATTGGTCCTGTTTTTTTTTTTTTGTGTTACTTTTGGACTGCAATTATATTTATTTTTTGGGCAGAGAACGTTGCATTTTATTTTTATTTGGTTCTTTTTTTTTTGTTTTTTTTTTTGGCACGCGCTGTGCACTTTCACTCTCATCAGGCATCAGGCTTGGTCCGGACTCAGACCCGGCGCCCAGATGCCAGCTGCGTGCCGGCACTGGGAGGCTTATTAATGCGTGCATTGATGAAATACGCACTTATACTCATACACACATACCCATACACTCATTCACTCTCACACTGACACATGCGTAATGCATGGCGATGGCTGTGCTTTGCTTGCTTTTTTTTGGCAACCAAATGAAAATTGCATATTATGTAAAGAGCACACTGACGGCAACAAAAAGCAAAAAATAAACTCACAAAAATAATTCTAGGTGAAGGACGAGGACATTGGGCAATGTTGGTTGGGTGCATTGTCCAACATGGCGTATGCGCGATGTTGAATATATTTTTTTTTTATTTCGTTTTTGGTTTTTGCATTGTATTTTAAGCGTGGCCTTTAGTTGTAACAAGTAGAGTAAAAGAGTACGGGGCGTTGTCATTGCGCCATCCACGTCCACATACATCATCACATCTGGCAGACAGTCCTGAGACAGGACAAACGACCCGTTAACGCCACCCACCAAGCCATCAAACCAGCAGTCCGACCACTGCTCTCATGTTCCATTAAGTGCAATAAACTGTGCACGTTACGAGAATTAAATTAAGTTCCCATCACTTCTAGGGATGGGTAATGTATCGCATTGTATACTAATTACTATCAAATGCGAGTTCTTTTGCATATAATCTTTAATTATTTTAGCATTCGAGAAACTATATAGATATTTGCTATTTTCTTGAATCTATTTACGTTTGGTTGAAGCTCGTAATGTGTTGTTTATGCCAAATTAATTAGGCAACTGTCAAGGCAGCTAAGGAAGATATTAAATTTATCCAATAGTTAATAATAATGTGTGTTTTATTTTGACCTATGATATTTATGTGTATAAATACACAATATCTGTTTTATTTCTTATTTAATGTAACGTTGTGAATTAGAATCTAAAGGAGATTAAGTAAGTTGTATTTGTTTTCGTTTTCGTATTTCTTGTTTTTGCTTTTGGAAAATAATCACCCTAATTAACGTTGAATATTGGATATTGAAATAATCAATCTAAAAGATTTCTTAACTTTTATAAATTAAATGCTTTAGTTTTGATTGTGTTCATTCCACTCGCAATGATTCATCGCCATTTGCTGCCATAACTATGTTTCGGCGAGTTCTTGTAGTTACCATTGCATACTTTTTGGATGACGATGAATTTACTACGCTAGCCATTTTTATTTTTTCATTTTTTTCGACAATGCGCACAGGCGAAAGTGTTTGTTTGCTTGTATAAGTACGTATACATATGTGTGTGTGTGTGTGTGTGTGTGTGTGGGGGGGTTTGTGTAAAGGCAAGTTGGTTAATGCGGCTCATACACGTAATTGGCATTAAATAAAATGCTATGCCCTTTACCTCATCACAGCAACAACAGCAGAAACAAGAACAAAAACAACCAGCAAAGAGTGCAAAAAAATTACCAGCACTGAATCTGGGGGATTCCGACATTTTTTGTTAGTTTATTCTTTTTTTCGGCTGTCACACACACACCCATACACATGCATGGATTATAGCAGTATGTGTGTGTGTGTGTGTGTGACTGTTGCTGCTTATGATAATTGCCGGTTGCAGTGCGTCTCGTGGCTCGTCTGCATGTTCCGGCACGTGGCAATCGCCTCGTTTTTGTCCGAGTTGTTGTTATTGTTGGTGTTACTCTCATTTACTCATTTTTTTTCGTTTTTTTTTTTGGTTTTTTTTTTTGGAACGTTCATTGACATTTTCAATGTCATTGTTGCCATTGTTGTTGTATTTTATTTTTATTTTGTTGTGGTTGCTTTTTTTTTATTTATTTTCTTATTTAATTGCAATTTGCTTTTGTTGGCGCGTGTCATTTTCACTGCTGTTTAAGTGTTTTTTACGAATTTTTTTTACGCGTTTTTATTGGCAGTTTGTTTTTTATTTTTATTTTTCGGCATTTTTATGATGTTTACATTATGACGTCATATTGGCATGCGTATGTCTGTGTGTGTATTGGGGAATGTCCAAATGTTGTCGTTGGTCATTGGCTGAAAATCAGCTGATTGACCGATTTAATTAACATACAATCAATGAGCATTGTATACTCATCCAGCTGCTGAATATGTAGTCCACTTGGATTTTAGATGATTCAGTTTGAGGGAATAGTTACATGTGAGTATTGAGGTGAGTATTTAATGAAACTATTGTTGCATTTTCTAAATATATATGAGAAACTTATAGCTATATGAAATTTAATTTTGGCTTCTTATTTGCAGTTACAAAAAAAAAGGTTTCTTAGTTGTATTAAACTATATCTCTTAAAACTTTTGATTAACCAACTTAGAGACAAAGATAAACTGCTTTGCAAAGTTATTATTTAATTTAATTATAATGTAAAAGATATAAACAAATAATACAAGTTAAAACAATGTCCGTGAGCAATTGCAAGGATAATTCAATTATATTTTAAAACCATGCCTGCAAACATTTGTTAAACGTTTTGTTTTTGACCTGTTTGTTTTCTCGATAGAAAAAGAATATATTCTTCTTAATGAAATTGCACATTCAAATAAATATTAGGCAATAAACTTAAATTGAAATATAATTTAGATGCTTTAGCAGTTCAGTTCTAGTTGTTTCTGCCACCCTTTTCAGCCTATTCCAGGCAAAAGCCTAAGCCCAAACCTTTCTATTTTAGCTGTTAAATGGGAAAAGCACAGCCAAACTCTTTATATGTTTGTTGTGTGTGTGTGTGTGTGTGTGTGTGTGTGTGTGTGTGTGTGTGTGTGTGTGTGTGTGTGTGTAGGTTTGACGGACCCGCGTTGGCGTCAGGCGCATATATCAAGTGGAAAAATTATTTGACGTTCGGGGAAAATAGCGAAAATTTAACAAGGCTGCCGGGGCGCAAGCTCCAAAATGTCCCGCACTTCAAAAAATGTTGAATTTCATTTTTCATTTTAATGAATTTTTGTTTTTACTCGTTCGTGTTGATGTTGACGTTATTTGTTGTTATTCGTTGCTGTTGTTGTTGTTGTTGTTGTTGGCAAGCGTTGGCTGGTGTACACACAAATTACCTTATTTAGTACACACTTGGCCGCATATAATATAATTTACTGTACATAGACCTTTTTATATGGCATCTCTCTCTCTCTATATATATATATGTGTGTGTGTGTGTGTGTGTGTGTGTGTGTGGGCTTTGTACTGTTGCCTTTTGCGGCTGTTGTTGGTGTATATAATTTACTCAACTGTTTTTGGTTTTTGTGGGCTGGCGCTTTTTTCCAATGTGGCTTTTAATTTCTCTTACCCAACATTTGACCCCTTGGCTCTAACCGGTAGTTGCCCTGCATAAAGGTCTATGCATGTATGTGTGTGTGTGTTTTTTTCGTATAGTGCGTGTTTGTTAGTGTGCGGCTGCTTTGTGCGTTGTGGGACTTGTGATCTGAACGTGCGCCCTACATCAAAAAGGAATCATCTCTAAGTCCGCATTGAAGCGGTTTGCTTTTTTAGGAGAACGTATATCTGGTTAAATTTCTAAAAGCTGCACACTAAAATATTAAAATAATGTGTCTTGTACTATTTGATTGGAAAAACTTATGACAAATGTATATTAAATATTGTTTTAATCCTTTGCAATCTCATGTGATACAAAACTACTTAAAAATCTGTAGCTTGTCTGGGATTCGTTAAGGCTGTCATGTTTTCATTTTATCGCTTTTATGCAACTTTGAAGTTGAGCTTAAACTAAAAATGTTAAAATTTTAAATTAACGACACGTTGCCGCATGCAAACCCAAAGCACACACACACACACGCACACACACAATCTGTCCAAATTGTGCGTGTGTGGGCATTTTATGTAATGTTGTCTGTAATTTGAGGTTGGTGAACGCAGTGTGCATTTAAAATGAATACGCAGATAAGTATATATATATATATGTATGTAATCGCATGTATATACTTATGCATGTATCAGCAGGCTGTAGGCATATGAACACACATAACCGGTTCATATACACACACACACACACATACTTATTTACTATATCTAACGGATTGCTGTCGCTGTACGCCATGTACGCAATTATATGGAAAATGTCGCTATTCAAAAGCTCGCATTATTTGCACTTTAGTAAGGGGTAAATACCAAGCAACAACCCACCTGGCTCTTGAGTGGAATTAGTACGCCTTTAGAAGTAGAGCCCCGAAGCAAAGATACAGTTTTTAATTCTTTATGGAAGCAGCTGCTGCCTCTGCTGGCCTCATTAGAAAAACCCACCCCACCAACCGGGCTATGCGCAAACCCTTAACATTTCGCACACAAAATGAGGGTAAGTTTTTTTTTTGTTTTTGTATTTGTTGGTCGGCCATTTTGAATTTGTTATATTATATTTCTGAGTTTGTTGCTTGTCAAGCACAAAGCAAAGCGAAACTTTTTCAACCGTTTTTATTCAATTATACATATATATATATATTTTTTTTGCAAGCAAACATTTTTAGCTGTTGAAAGCCGTACACAAACACACAAACACACACACACACACACTGAAAAGTTATAAAAAGCCACAAATTGTGCGTTACATTTTGCAGCCACAGCTGCTGCATTCGCAAACATTTCAGTTAGGTGCAAATCTACAAAAGCCTCGCCATCGGCTTTGGCTTCGCATGAAGGCTAAAACCTGCTTTAATTTCATCTCCCTACCCGACAAAACAGGCTGGATAACAAATGCATCGGTTCGATGTGGCTCCTAATGGTGTCTGCTGATGGGTTCTGATATGGTTGGCTAATGTTGCCTGCTGCCTTTTGCAGTTGTAGTTAATGGTTTTTCCATTTGCCCAACACCAGAATGAACTCGGTTCGGGTCTGGCTTGGTCTGGCCGTTGTGCTTTGGTTTTTGGGTAGTTTATTAGTTTGAATTTCAACTGTTTTCTTAATTGAGAATTTACGATTTTAATTGCTAAAACTCTAGAACTTGATCTTGAACATGATCTTTAAATAGCTGTCTAGGAAAATATACAAATGATATTTTGTAGATGAATCGATGTCGCACATATTAAATATATATAATATAACAGATAAAAAAAGCTGTTTGAAAAGTAGCTTAAATAAATGTTTTTGTCAATGTTTTTCTTTGAGATAATGTCCTAAAAGTCAAGTATCTATCTTACAAAATTCATACTTTCATCTACAGATAAGCTTATTGCTTTTAAGCTCTTATTCACTGTTGTTGTTTGGTTTTCGTTAGTCAGTTACGTTAAAAGAAAAAAAGAGTAAAGCCTTTAGAGAAGTTAAATAGGATCTTTTTCTTAACATTATATTGTGAGCATTATACAAATAGTTTTAGGTATAGGAATACTTTGTTTTGGGATTCTGTTCAGACACTAAATTGCTCAAATATAAACATGCCTAACTGTTTTCATTATTGGTTTGACAAGCTGTTTAACTCAACAATAAATAAATATATATGAAACTAAGTTTATATCATATTCTTGCTTTTCATACAGACTTAACCCGAATCCCTTTCGTCTTTAAACTTTATTTGTCAAGTATTTCGATTGTCGAGGCACGATCTGCAAGATTCTGAATAAGACATGGAGTAAAGTTAAGGCGGCGAAAATAAGAAAAAACGTATTAATATAATTAATTAAATAAAAACAGGTTTAATTGAAAGACAAAATGGAATGTGCAACTTCTGCGGTAACACAGAAGGCGGCTCCAAACGGTGAGTGGACAATTAAAGAAGGATGTGTGTCTGTCCAACTAGCGGCCTACAGTCGACCGTCTGCAAGCGACACGCATCAAAAGCAGCTACAGTGACTTCCAGACACAGATGCACACTTGCATACACTCACAAATACGCCCACAAAGCCGGTATGCCGGAGAAGGATAGACAGAAGGACAACAACAGGACATGGACTCTCGGTCTTCACACCATGCGCACAGAATTTAAATCATAAATCATGAGCTTTTCCTCCACGGCATTCATCATGCTTTTGTTTCGCCCATCCAGCTCACCAGTATGTTCCCCATTATTCGCGATTTTGTTTTTCTCTCAGTGGTTTTCGTGTTCGTTTTACTTTTTTGCGCTCTTTTTTTTGCTTGTTGTTTGCTCTGCTCTGCTGCATTTTATTTTTTCGCATTTTTCTTCGCCTGGTCAGTTGCCGTCTCATTTTGTCGTCCTCGGCGTCGTCGTCGTCGTTGTCGTTGCTTCTGGGGCGCTTTTTAGTACGCACAAAAAGAGAAAATCAGCCGCCATTTTGTTTTTTTCTTACTTTCTCATTTTCGCTCGTTTCGCATATAGAAAATAAAATGCCGCAACATTCACAACAACAGCAACAATGCGACAACATTGCTGCATACAGAAAATGCGATGACGACGTCTCCCAGCTCATTTATTTTGGCCAGGTTGGGTGGGTTTCTGCAATACGTTTCACGTAGCAGCATGTAAAGCTATCCCATCCTCCCCCCCCCCCCCCCCCCTCCACTGTCCAAACTTAAGCTCTATTGGGCATTAAGGGTTTTCTGGGATTTTTTGGGTATTTCTCTGTTTTGTGTTTTATTTTTTTGCTGGCATTTGTATTTGGTTGCGTTATTTTGGGCATTTGCCAAAGTTGTTGGTCCTTAAATTATTCACGCGCCGCCATTGAAAGTTACGTCCCTTTGCTTCTCTTCTGCCTTCCTCTGCAGGCCCGTTGCCCCAAAGCATTTCCTTTTTATATGCGCCAGCAGGGGTCTGACATGAAAAATTTCGTAATTCAAAATTAACATTTAAGGATGACTTGGAGTTGCCGCCACCAACACACACACACACACACACACACATCGGCCGGCGAGTCGGAGTCGAATGAAAAGGATGCGCGTGTATTTGTGTGTGTGTGTGTGTAAAATTAACGAAAAAAGAGAAAAACAGCAAAACGAAGCAAATGAAATAAGTACAGTTACGACAAAATGTGTAATGTGCTTCTCTTGGCGCTCGTTACAACTTTGCAATTTACGCAACATTTGTAGATTGTTTGCTGACTTAATGGAAAACAGCGACAACTTTAATGCATATGTATTGATACGTGTGTGTGTGCGTGTGTGTGAGATTGGATCAAGAAGTCAGCGACAGTATTATAATCAGACAATTAAACTTGAGGTAAAATCGATTGGAAGCGAAAAAAATAAAGGTTTTTACAAGGCATCTGAAATGCCATCTTAAATATGGAGTGATTGTCCTTAAAAGATATTTAAGCAAATAAGTGAAGATGAAGTTCAATTAAAAAAACTATTTAAGCAAAAATGACTTAAGTTTTTAGCAATTCAAATGAAAAACACTTTTATATTTTCCTTACATACCTAATAAACTTGTTTAATTATGTGATCAAAAATAAATAAATAAACTCTTAATTAAATATTACAAAAGCTTATTTTTAAAGTTATCAACCTTGATTGCTTTCAGTCTGTATGTTGATTTATATTTTAATGAATTTATAAATACATTGACATTCAAAGTTTTCTTAAAGCATGATTTTGGCAATGCGACTGACCATGAAACTTTATTATTTTTTTATTGTTATTTTTATTTTTGGCCGGCATATAAATATATCAATTTTCTTTGTATCCAAAGAAATAATGGTGTAAAGCGATTGGAAACAATATTTTTTTGTATATTTTTTAAGAGAGTGTTTGCTTTAACTCTTCTTAAAGTCGTCCCTCAACAAAATGTGCTTTGAATGATTTCTATTGCAAGCTTATCGATTGGAAATTCTTTCAATCCTTGGCCTAATCAATAACTTTACGCTCATCTTTTTGCAGTATTTCTCACTTTTTCTTTTGGTTTCACTCTTTCTCTATATGGTGTCGTTGCTTTGTTGCATTGGGTCCATCTGTGGGTGCATTTTGAACCGCCACATGGCCAGGAAGTAAACAATTTACGCAATCTGCCAGTGTAAAGTCGCCCACGATACGAGAAATTTCTCTCCCTTTCTGCTCCACCCAACAAACTAAACGCACAAAAGCGTCAGAGAGTAAACGAGCAACGAAAAGCAACAACAAGGAACTTGCAATAAAATAAAAACAAAATGAAATCAAATAAAATGCGCGGCTCAAAAGCAAAACAAGAAAAGCTTGTCGCTACTCTGAGTTTCTGCTGAACATCCATGGACAGCAGGACATGGAGATGTTGGCGATGGTTTGGTAATGGAAATCGAGCTGGAGCTGGAGATGATGGTGATGGCAATGACGACGTTGCTCTCACCAACACAAACAAACAAAGCAACACACCAACACACACACACACACAGCTACAGAGATGCTGTCTCTGGGACTCGGCTCGCTTTCAGTATAGAAAAACGTAGCAAAAAGTTGCTGCGGCCCACCCAGCTTGCAAAGTTTTATATATATTTATATATATATATATATATATATATTTTTTACTCTTTTTATCCACATTGAATTTCTGCATTTTTTGCCTTTTTTTTAAGCTCCACCTACTTGCTGCGCTCGGATTGGTCGCTGCCGTTTTGTCGGCAACGTTGCTCGTCGGCGTCGCAGCTGCAGCCGAGCCAGCAGCCATCAAAAATAAGCTAAAAGGGGGAAAAAAGGCTAACTCGGCAACAAAAAAAAGGAGCTTACACACACATACACAGCTACTAGTATATGTGTGTGTGTTTTGTTGTCTTTGATTTTGTGTTGTTTGCTTTTTCACATTTTATTTTTAACATTTATATTTTGTGTGCGTGTTTCGTGACGTTATACTGTGCATACACTCGCATTAAACACACACACATACACATGTATTATAGTTAACAGCATTATGAAAAATGAAAACGTTCGCTTTGTTTCACATAGTCCACCTCAACCCCCTTTATGTCTGCCCATAGACGCGTCTGCGGTTCAAGCCAAAGTCTCTCCCTCTCTCTTTCTCTCTTACCCTATTCTACATCTATGCCGATTTGGTTTTTGGATCCCTGCTTGCCGGCGTGTTTTAGGTTGCCAGCCATTGCACTTTTTCTATATTTTGTTCTTTTTCTAGTTTGTTTTTTTTTTTGCATCCTGTTTTTCTCTGTTTGCTTTGGACCTCAACAACTTTTGTCTGCCGCACTTGGTCACGTCGCACACTCCTGACTAGTGTGTCCTGTTGCAATAGTAACAACAATAAAAACAACAACAAGAGCGACTAGGCGACTCGTCGTGGCAGTTGTTGAGTGTTTAGTAAGTGGTTTAGTAAACACATTTAGTTATTTGTTAGCCACCGACCACACACAGCCACTCCTTACTTCGCTTTTGCACATTTAGATAGTTGATAGAATCCTTGTGCTACGCACTGAATGGCGTCGAGTGACTGTCGAGCCTTTTTGTCGTCTCATTTCGTCTCGGTTCGCGTCCTTTGTGCTTTGGCTTAAAGGCCAACGAAGGGCACTCTGGCTGCATTTGGAATCGTAGCACTTAATGACACTTAGTGATACTCAATTATCACAGCAACTCTTTGCTTAATTACTTGACGTACTTCTTTACACTTAGAGAAAATGCCCTCCAACTAAGCACACACAGAGATATTTAACCAAGAGTCGTGAAAGTCGTGGTTGCATTTATCTACATATCGATAATATTAACCACACAGCGTGAGCTTAACAAAGCTTAGCTATTTTTTTATATCTAACTAGTTTAACTATGCACAAGAGCACTTAAGATTTCTAAATAGTTTTCTTAACCTCAAACATGATTAATAAAAGTTATCTTACAAAATATACTTTAACTAATTTCTTTCTTTTTCAAGTTTGCCTTTGAGAATGTTGTATATTTTCTATTTAAGTCTCATTGCTTTCGCCAAGTGTGGCTACAAATTAGTGAATTAAATATTACTACCTCTCTGAACGTTTCGTAGCTCACATTTCAGTGGTCTTCGAAATGTAATTTGGAAAGTTTTGCTTGCCACAGCAAATATATTTGCTAGTTTATCCGGTTGGACACGATAAAAGCGCTGTCTAACCAGAAGCTGAGTCTACTACTCCCAACTGAATGGGCTGACACGCCCACTTTATGCGCTGGCTTGCAGTTTTTAGCTAACTTTTATTAGCTTTTCTACTAATTGCTTCTAATTTAATTAAATTAAAACAAAAAAAAAACTTTTGCGCGTTTCTAGTTGAAATATATGGTACCATTGGGGAACCTGAATCCGACTCCTGGCGCTGAGTTGGCACAAAATTTTTTGGCTGTGTGTGTGTGTGGGGGGGGTGTAATATGTGTGTGAGTGTCGCATTATAGTTTAGCTATAAATTTGGCACGTCTGCTTGCATTTTGCAGTAAAATATATTTTGTAATTAAATATACTATGTTTAATTAGTACGAGTAGCCGCAGCATCGAGCTACATTTTGTGGTTCTACAGTACCCCGAAAAAGTTCAATTTAATAAATGTGCTGCATTGAGTTTATTAGAAAATGGCTAGGGTTAAAGCAATTTGCAGTAACGACTCTTGATTTGTTGGCGATGCATCTGAAAGATGCTTAAGTTTTCCCCTGCGGATGTGCTACAAAAATAATGCATCACGTCTAATTCCAGCATTCATTTTGTTGCATACTCCAAGGGGTTGTTTGTTTGCTTGTTTTATGCTTTAGCTAAATGAAATTTGCTAACTGTCTGGAGATTTAATTGAAATATTTGTGTGCAGTTGTATCCATTTTCATTTTCTTGAAAGAGAGCCAGAGTTTTAAATAAAACAATTTTGTTTTTATGCCTTAATTGCATTTTGTTTTGCAGTTACCTAAAATTCAAATGAACAGAGATATAATTAAATGTCAATAGATTGCAAGTTGAATTCAGTTTATAAAGGGCATAATACTTTTTCTTTATTGGAATCAAGCATTAATTTTAATTTTCGTCAATAAATGAAAACCTTTAAGTACAATAATTCGTGCTTTGTCAATCCATATTAAAACCTTATTTTACTTCTCAGCTTAGACGCATACTCTATGATTTATTTCAATTAGTTTCCTGTCTATTCGTTGCGTTTTCATTATCCTTGGACTAATTTGTTAATGTCGATAATTGCATAGCCGTGAGCTATAGTCTAAAGGCAGCTGAAGGATAATTAATAGGTGCCTCCCTACGTTCACCCCCTTGTCATTTATCAGCTGTCTGGCTCAGGCAATAGATCACATTGAGGAGCACGCTGATGTGCTGTGAAATATACGCTAGAAACCATTTTGGTCTTCAAAAACAAATTTGTTGTGCTGTTGGAATAACAATAAGTAAAATTAATGAGCCAAAATGTAATTTTATAAATTGTAAAAAGCTTCCGGCGCATTAATTATGAAAAGGCAGGAACACACAGACACAAAAAAAGGAGAGATTGTTTTGACATGAGGCATGTAACAAAAAGGATGCAAAACAGAAAACTGAGTGAATAACACTAACAAGGGTGGGAGGACCTATACAAAAATGGAAAAAAAACGAAAAAGGAGTGAAAGTGAATCGCATGAAAGACAACAAAGGAAGTCGAGAAACACACATGCACACAACTAAAAAGCGTTGAATGAATAGAATGAAAGGCTAAACAAATTACAGCAGCCATTTTGCACAAGTCTAAAGCGCCAAACATATAGAAAGCACGACACGACACGGCAAGCTAAGCAAAATAAGGGTGAAAGTGGAATTACTTTCGTCTACGTGACACTAAACCGTGACTGAACTCCAGTCCCGCCTGCGGTTGCTGCTGCTGCTGATGCTGATGCTGATGTTGTTCCTGTTGATGATGAGCCCAAAATCTGCAAGGAGTCGGTACGATGCATGCATTCACAGCACCCACAGCTCCACTTAACTCCCAACACTTCTTTTAAATCTGAACTAGACGTGCACGAGATACACGCATGAGGCGTCTGCAAGCGGATTAATGTGCACGGTCACAGCATCCACATCCACGTCCTTGCTCCCCTTTACGAATACCAACAGCAACAACAACAACAACAACAACATGGCGTCACCCTTGGCAGCGGCCATGATTTTCAAAATTAATTCAACTTGATTTTGCTTTCTTGCTTGTTGTGTTTTTGTGCCAAGGCAAGTGGATGGTGCTTGTGAGTTGTGCGTTGAAGGTGGTGTGTTGGATCTGTGTGGTTTTTGGCAGAAAAGAAATTAAAATTCATTTCAGACACTGGGGGCACATCATACACACACACATGCCCACACACACACTCACTCAGAATCCGACATTCGCATTGTATATTAGAATATTTAAGGCGTAAGCCTAAAAGTATGCAATGCTTAAATGTCCAATGCCAACCCTTTTGATGGCCAAACAACCCTCTTGGCCAGAGCCAAGCAACCCTCGTACCCCCAAAAAAAAAGCTGAATAACTGAGTGGCTGTGTTTTTGTTTTTTGTGTTTTTAGAGTTTTCCATAATGGCTGCCATCGTCGTTTGGACTTTTCTCGATGTCATTTGCCTTTACCTTTTGTTTGCAGTCGAAAAGTTTGAGTTTTCTATTGTTTTTCAGCTGTCAGTTGAACTTGCCGCCTTTTGTTTGTCGCATACTTTTGGCAACAAATTTGTATACCCTTTCACCCTACCCTCCGACCCCGTTGAACCTAAACAGCACCTGGCCATACATATTTTATTCTGGTCGACTTAATCGTTGCTTTGTTCTTGTTTCATGTCTGCCAGCTGTCGTCTTTATTGCACATGTCCATTAATATGCGCTGCCTCAGGTGCACTTTGCCTTTGTTTGTACCATTTTTTCTCTGACTTTTTATTGTTTGAGACGCTTTCGTTTCGTTAACAAACTTGTGCTGCCAGTTGGCTGCCTACAAAATTGAGTCGTTAAATCGCTGAGGCGAATCTGGGAAACTGTGTTACAAATCATGGTCACTGTCTGGCCTAAAAGTAAGCAAGCTAAATTCTAGGTATCAGGCCCCATACCCAAAAATAATGTTCTTCTTTTGCATGTCTGCAAAAATGTGCCTTCATTTTATTTTATTTGTGTCTTCTCCCTTTTTATGCTCAAAAGTTTTTAACCCTGCCGAGTCATAAAATTAAAACCATCATGGTCTCTTAGGGTGCGACTGATGTCTGGACTGTGTTTGGTCTCCATGCCTGGTCCTGTTGCCAGTACCTTTCGAAAGTGCCCGGCCCCACTGCCTAGCCACACCCCGGCAAGTTCTTTGACTTCACGTTCCCCCATCCGCATGGTCGTCTGCAAGTGAAATCTGAATGCAAGCCTAACGACCTGGCATTGTCGTTGATAAGGTTCAAAAATGCCAGTCTACCTTTTCCGTGTGTGGCCATGGAGCTAACTTCGTCCGTCTGTTGGTCGAATTGTCTTTGCTTTGTGGTGGTTGAAAATTGTTAATGTTTATGCAGAAGGTAGTAGGAATATGGCAGCTCTTACCTTTTGCTATGCACTTTTTATGTTCTTTGTTTCGCAAATACTGCTGAGTCTTAACATGCGAATGAAAACACTCTACGCAAAAATGGCTTTAATTTCAGAATACATGTATTTGGTTTGCCTAAATATGCGTAAACACTTTAAAGGGTTCATCTCAAGAGAAAATTTTACATTAAACATTATTACGATTTGGTATTTTAATAAAAGAGCGAAGTAATAAAGATAATGAAAATAACCCTCTTATTATATCATTATAATTATCAATATAAATTCGATATTTATTTCTATTACTTCAGCGATATTTGGCATTTTGTATATTTACTATGTATAGCCTTAACCCATGAATTAGGTAAAAAAGTTATAATGGTTTTGTGCAAAATTATGATAGAGACAGAAAAATGCATCAGCGATCCTATAAAATAGAGACTGAAAATATTATAAACTCTATTAAAATTTAAAAAATCAGCTAGTTTTTAATATACGGATGAAATCTTATTATATATATTGAAGGTTTAGGATCATTCTCCATTCCTTAGCGCATTAAAGTATGCATTTGCTCAGACTCTTGGACATACTAAGACACGCAGGCAGTGAGTATTGGCTGTTTATCTAGAGTCAAGGGCATCTCCTAGTTGAGTTGTCTTGATTTACTTTTAGTTTTATATAAAATTTGTATATATACATTTTGACATAACTTTTTATAATTCTAGTAAGAATTAAGAACTTTCCAGCTAGATTCTAACTGGTCGTCAGACATGAATTCAAATATGATATGCTTTAGAAAAGTTCAAAGCTCTATGCCAGAGCTTTCTAATTTGAAATGTTAGAAAGCATTTGAGAGATGCCCGTTGTTAGGCAAGGGTTGTTTTGTGCTTAGTGCAGCCCACAGCCAACAGATGGCGCTGGTGTTTAGCTGCTGCAAGCCTTTACTTGTCAAGTTACAAAATGAATATATATATATGTCTATATATTAGGCTAATAATGTGTTTGGAAACCAACCTTTGTATTTCAGACTATTGTTGCTCCATTTGGTTGATTGTCCTTCAATGTAGTTGTAGTCGAATTGCAAAACAAGCGTGTTAAAATATTTTAAGCATTTTTATTTCAAGCATAATAAAACAATAGTAATAAGCATTTCTTAAGGCAACTACGAAAGCCAAACAAACTACAAGTATTCACTGAGCATACAAATAAAAGCATTTCTTAAAAACTAGTTGGTTAGTGAGCGTCTATTTAAGCATGTTTAAACAAAATGCAGTGTTTCCGTTGAGCTCCAGGGAAATATCTGTAAAGAAAAGAGAACAAGAAAAAAAAGAACGTTCAGAAAAGTTATAATTTTGTTTTGCTTACAACAATAAAGTCAGTTAATGGGAAATGGGACCAGGGCAAAGCTGCACAGTATACAACAAGGACATTCTCTGCCTTTACTTGTTTTCCTTTGGAATATAAAAGTTTACAACAAATTAAGCTTGCTTGTGGGCATAGCCAACATAATAACAACAACCACAATTACGAAAACATTGGCAATGTTGCATTTCTGCTTAAATACCCTGTAAGTGAAAAGGTTTCCTAAAATCGAATAGCTTTTTAATGCAAAGTGTGTTCCAACTTTGGAGTTGACGCTTAAAAATTATATTTTACTTAATGTTGATTGATCATTAATATTTGCACTATCTTTCTTCATATAGAGTTACTTATAGTCTAATATCTAAAACGTTTAGCGACTATCTTTCTTGTTTTCGTTGTTGCCTTCAGCTGTTAAAAGTTATAATAGAAAATTTTAGTTAATAGTTTTTAACTTTAGCTGAGGCCGAGGCCGCTGCTGTTGCTGTTGCTGCTGCGGTGGATTTGATAAGGGACCGCAGCATGCAGAACATGTAAAAAGTTTAATTTTTGGGCAAACGAGCGGCAGAGCGTGGCAGCTAGCTTTACTGAGCTATAGCTACAGCTAAAGCTTTCTCGTAGCCCTGGCCGAGCCTGTCTAATTAATTAAAATCGCTTTTGTGACGTCGCCTCGCACATACATCAAAATCTAGCTAAGCGCCAAGATAAGCAAAAAAAAAATACCTTTTTAATTTCCTGTTTGCTGATAAATAATGTGCCACACACATATACACACACAGAGATAGGGATAAAGAGTAAAGGTGTGTGTGTGTGTGTGTGTGTGTGAAAGAGAAAAGAGAGAGAAAGAGCACTAGCTTGCAAACATGGTGTTATGTAACTTTAAAGCACCTAAAATATTAAAACCACCCAAAACACTTAGACAGAGACAGCGCTTCCTCCCTCCCACTCACATGGGAAGCCAAGTGGAGGAGCATCCACTGATAAGGCAGTAGTAGCAGTAACGGTAGCATCACGTACCGGTCAGTATATGCGCAGGACACGTTGCCAAAGAGCTTAAAATGTGTGGCCCTAAAATAACTTTGTCTGCCCTTCCAGATCCTGCCAGTAGCCCTTAGCACACACACACACACACTAACAAATATATCCAAACAACCAGCGAGAAAGCTAGAGAGTATGAGAGAGATAGAAAGTGCTTTTGAGGGGAAAGGGTAGTGGAAAGCTGCTCCTAGGATTTGAAATCCGCTCGCCAGGCAACATTTTTAACTGCTTGGGGGCATACATCAAAACTTTGGCTTACGCTTAGGATTTATTTATTTTCATATTTACAGAGGCCACATGAACACACACACGCACACACACATACAAATGCTGGCGCCATAACGTGTTGCTGGACTGGGAGTGGTAAGGGCTGACAAGGATCTCAAGGATATGCAGCATTTGAAAGGCAGTCGTTAGATATGTGTGTGTGTGTGTGTGTGTTGTGTGTATGTAACTCTGACCACCTACATCTAATTCAGGCAACAGAAACCCGCTCGCGGCTCCAGCGGTCATAAAATGGCGCACACACAAGGCAGAGAAGTCACATGTCCTTCGCGTGTGTGCTTACGTATATACTTCGTATTCGACGGTTTCTTAAACAGTTATACAATTCGCTTCTATTTCTTCAAGCTGAAAGATAATGGAACTCTAGATTCTAATTTCTCTAAGCTTACATTCGTAAAAAGCTTACATTTTAAAACTAAAAGAAATTAGTTTTGATACAATATCTAAACTTTCACTCATTCTGCCCTGCTTTAAACTCCTATTTCAGCCCTCGCTTGGGCATGTGTATTATTTTAATGATTATGTGACCGTTCAGGCTGCCCGCCACGTGCATCGTGTTTAGCCTTGGCTTGGTCAGCTTACGCGGCGTATGAGCATTTTATCTGCCGAAGCGCATCTTTTGCTCAGTAACCACGCTTCGTCTCCACCTGCGCCTTCAGTGCCGACCCATCGCGATTTTATATTTGTAGCTATTAAGAAATGACATTAAAAAGGGAATAAAAGCACCACCAACCCACCAAACCCATCAAACCCATCCGCTATGGCAGGAAACCCCGTTTCCGCGCTGTATTTAAATGCGCCATTTGCATATTTATTAGATGTCCTTGCTACGTCTCTTGCCTTTGACTGCTTTTGCCTTTTAGAGACCCTGCACAGTGTTGAAAATTATGAATACAGGTTTAAGACAGCGCGCTACATAATTAAGTGCCCCTGCCTACAAATATTTATGTAATGCAAACAAAAGTTAATTTAGACCCTGCTTTCATTTTACAAGCAATTTACTTTTAAACACACACACACACACATACCGACACACATATAATCACAACCATTTATTGTAGCTTTCGAAAATGTCATATTTTTTTATTGTTGGTTTTATATATATTTTCTACATACTTTTCATCCTTCACACAAACAAATTTGCACTTCTACGCATTAATTAATTTGCTTATTATATAAAAGTAAAAAATCTTCTTTCAACGAGTTGGTTTTAAAGTTCAAAGTCAAAGGACTTTAAAGTACGTCATCTGACAAAAATAGAAAAAGAAATATCAAGCTGGGATAAAAACTTATGCAAAGTGCCACAATAAATGCATATGACAGCATATCCTTTTCCCTGACAAGAAGAACTTTTCTGCCAAGCCCAACCCCAGGCAGAGCTTATGCATAATACAGACAGCAGTTGTTGTTGTTCAAGTATAAGTTGCTGCTGTAGTTATAGTTGTAGTTGCTGCAGTTGCACATGTCAAGCTAGTACAGAGAGAAAGAAAAGCTTCTAAACTGGGGCTGTTCTGCAAAAAGTATTCTTGTGCAAAACTAAAACAACCTAAACTTAATTTAAATATTCAAATGTAAGACTTTTATATGAATAAAAGGCATTTATATTTGGCAACTAAAAGTTTCTCTAAGGTTATATCGGAATGTCCTAAAAACATGGCGAAACTATAGCGAAAGAGATATGATAGTTAGATTGTCTAAATATATATTCACGAATGTTTCTGTATATGTAAAAGCTGTTGGGACAGTTTAAAAATAAAGCAGTAGAAACTTACGCAGTTATGCAAGCTAGTTTGAAAGCGTCAAGGTAGGGGCGAGAGGCAAGGGAAGGAACTGAGGTTGTCTAACGCAAGCTCAGTCGCCGGGACGCAGCAATTACAAAAGCTTAGGAATGGTCTAAAAGTGGCCGAGGAGATGGAAAAGTCTGGCCACATAGAAACTTGCAAATATAAAATTGCACAATTTAAAACACAGACATTGGGTTGAGGGTGTGTGGGTGTGAGTGTGAGAGGGTGTGACAGGAAGCCAGTTACGTGCAAGAGGTTGGCCGCCCAAGAGTAACGTGTGGCATGTCCTTTTTGTTGGGTGTGTGTGGGGCGAGTGTGTCCTGTGCGCCATTTACAATTCACATTTCACATTTCTAGTTTTCAGTTCAGTTGAGTCATTATTTTATTGCCAAGATACGAGAACGAGAACTGCGTCGACTCCAGATGACAATGTTGAAGGACACAAAGGCAAAAGAAGCACAAATGCTTAACACCGCAATGGAAAGGGAACTAGCAACAACACTTTTGCTTTTCCATTTAGTCGCAATGGGTGCAAATGTGCCAGGAGCATGAGGTACATGGACATAAAGGACACTGCACAGTACACTGTATACTGAGGCAGGCAACATCGTCACGTCTGTGGGTGGCGCCTTTCGTTTTCGTCTCTTTTTGGCATTCCTGCGGTCTTTACTCTATACTGCGTATGTCTCTTGCTCTTTCTAGTGTGCGTGTGTGTGTGTGTGTGTGTTATTAGATTGTTTCAGCTGAAATGTTATTAGAAAATTTTTGAATTCAAATTCAAATGACTTTATACTTGGCCATTGCCCGCACTTCAGCTTCCCCAACACTCTGTCCTTGGTCGTGCAACCCTTTCTTGTGCCAAACATCCATTGCACTTCTTGTGCATATATGGAAATTTGTCCGAGTGTCTGTCTCTGTGTCTCCTTGTCGCCCATCCCTGGCATAATAACATGCACGACGTGAATGCCTTCTCGTCCATTAAACGTAAAATGTTGGAAGTGCAATTTGCATTGTGGCACGTTGAGGCAATGCGCCACCTCAACTGGAAGAGGGTACGCAATTGGCAAATCCTTTGCTAGGACTTATTGCCCAGAACTTTAAGGGTTGCTCAAAGCGTTCAGTTAATAAGCAAAGGGATTCTTAGAAATTACATGTACAGAAAGAACATAGCTTTTAAAACATTTTACGATTTTAGCTACAAAGATGATAGAACTTTGATATCGTATGATTGGGGTGAAGTTCTAATAGTTCCATCAAGACAACTGCAAAACGCATTCCGAAAAGATCTGGTTAACTAGCTTCAACTGTATATGGACTAACCTCAGCTGCATTATACAATTTGGTTACCCAGCATTCAGCCCAACCTCTTGCTCAAAGCTGTGCACTGCACAACAAAAAGGAAAATTCCAAATATTTCTTGCAACGTTCGTGGCAAAACAAAAGTTTCAATAAAAACCCCAAGCATATAACCAAGCTAAACACGAGCTAACCAAACCATTTTCGTTCTAGCTAAGGCCTCGCCCCATCTCAAAATTCAGTTTCAGGTTTAGGTTATTGCTAGTGCAAAAACACCCACAGCAACCGCATTCGTTACATGAGAAGGAGCTGAGCGGGGCACAAAAGGCAGCAGTTAGAGGAGACAACCTGCAACATTTGCCAACTATCTAAACTGAGTTTGAGTTCAGTTGAGGAACTGCGGTAAAGTTTCCAACGTAATCATACAAAACCTTGTTCTGGTTAGGCAGCTGTGGGTGGACTTTCAGGGAGTTTCAGCTATACCCCAGCCCAACCTCATATACATACATGTATGTATATGCATATGGATAGGGGTGTGTGTGAGTGGGTTCCTTGCCAGGGCAGACAAAAGACGACTTTGTGCAGTTTTCTGACATAAGATGGAGAATGTGCCAGGCATGGGCATTGTAGTGGTTAGTGGGAAGCTCTAGACGACGAAGGGACTTAGAAGGGAGGAGAGGACTGCGACTGTTGGTCAGCTATTTTATATTCAAATAAAATGAAATTACATTGTTTTCAGCTGGCAAACAATTTGAATAGAATTTTAACTTTTTACTATTATTTTATTTCAATGCATACAATGGCAGTCCACATGCAGGACTCACAGGACCACAAGATGTGTCCTGATTGTATGTATAACAGTAGGTGTGTATGTGTGTGTGTGTGTATATTCTAAGGGTTAAAGCAGCTGCTGCTCTTTGCTATGTGCACACAGTTAGAAAAGGAAGCCAGGGCAAATGGCGGTCAACAGAGCTTAGAAGAGAATATATTTCTTAATTAGAAAGATTCGAATTATGTTAAGGGTTGCACACAAACTCAACAACGTTACCCATGCCTCGTGTAGCTTTTCTTAAACATCATTAATTTAACATGCAACAATTTACCATTTGCCTTCGGCTCTAACTTTTTGAGTTTTCAGTAAACTTCCCGCACCGCCTTCAGCATGATATTGGACTGAGTTTTAATGCTGCCAAATTTTTGGAGCGACCTTTTTTTCCCTGACAATTTGCGTGTTGGGTACGTGACAAAGCTGGGATCGGGTAATTTATTATATGCCTCAAATGTAAATTTTGCAATTTTTAGTTTTATGAAATTGTTCCGGTCAATTAATTGAAGGAATTGTCACTTAGCCTTTTTTTGTTTGGGGTTGCGCTGTCCTAACAACAAAAAAACACGTCTGATTGGGATGAATCTTTGGGATCCCTCGAACCATTTTCATTCTAATAGCTTGCAGCTTTAAATTGTCAAGTTTGCCATAGTTTCATTTGAGAGAAACAGGGACTCCTCTCCCGTTTGGTCCCTCCCTTCTTTTGTAATGTCGCAGCTGCCAATCCATCTAGCAATGGGGCATGTATGCAGTCAGGAACAGAATGCATTTTCCGTAACGAAATTTTCAGGCTTTGAAATTGCAATGCACAAAATTTTGCTATTCTCGTTTTTCGATGCGTTGGCTAAAAAAATTTGCATTTTTGCCACAGAAAGCGCCAAATGAATGCACATGCACATGTCCCCCACACACACACAAACACTCACACACATATACATAAATATGTCTAAACATGTAAAGTGCAAGACTATGTCATACCCTATAATCATTTATCAATGACCAAAACATGTTAAACTTTATTATCTCAAACAAATCGATCAAAGTGATATTATTAAAATCTACAATTGGTTTGAAAAGGGCTTTAAAAGGTTTTGTCAGATATGATAAGATAAATATGGCACCATAAGTTTAAAATATTTATCATATTCTAAAACAAAGTCGAGGCCAAATTGATAGACTTATCAACAAAATAAAAGTATTAAAACGGGAATTCGATGGATTTAAAAGTCATGGCTAAGGAGTTATGTGTTTTTTGTGACTTGATTCTTGTGCGAAATTTAGAACCCATAATACCCCAAATACTAGTTGTTCAAACATAGATGTATAACTACTACAAATACACACACAAACACAGCAACAACAAACATGCACTCACATCGATTTGGATCAGACAAAGCGTTGTTGTTGCTGTTGCTGCTGCTGTGAATATATACGCCCAGCTCTTTGCCTTTGTGTTGCATTTTTGCCTAGATTGCAATTTTTTGCAGCACAATTCAAACTGGGGGGCAAAAAAAAGAAAAAAAAACGTACAGCTTGAAACACACTACCACTAAAAATATTGTACATCAAATGTGGGCGTCTGCCAGTTTGGTGTCGGATTTGGTATACAGCTTGCTTGTTGGTTGCTGGCTTGCTCTCGATGCACACACAGCCAGCCGGGCAATGCATTTGCCAGCCAAACTGTCGCTGCATGAGAAGCCTGGTGCCTAAAATGCATTTTTTGGACATGCATTGGGTATGGCAACATGGGTGCTAGAGGGGCTGACTGGGCCGACTGGGCAGACTGTACAGTTTGAGTTGCAGAAGAAGTTGTGGAAAAAATTTTGAAATTGCATTTCAAATGAATAGACGGGCGACGAACGGAGGCCGGACACCATGATCCATTGCCAGAGACCAGACCCAGAACCAGAGCCAGAAGCTGCAGCAGAAGCTAAAGCTTCAACCCAACGTGGTAGGTTCGTTTGTGCTTATGCCCAAAAAATCACATTGAACAACGGATGTTGCGACGATATATGACGTTGCCAGGACAATCTCTGAAGCTCTGTCTGTATATGTGTGTATATATGTAAAGATATGCATGACTAGCAGTGCGAAACGAGAGTTCCAATGCCATCCATGCCGCCCATTTGCCTGGTCTGCCATTTTGATGCAAATGCATTTGAAAGTCACGTTTGGGGGTAGCTGCCTCAAGACGAAAACGAACGAATTGCTTTCCAAATAAATGCCATGCAAATTGCTTAAAACTGATTTTATGTCCACAAACGAAGGATGGAATATTTTTGCACAAGGTCCTATGATGCCGTCATAAAATTGTGCATTAGTCTTAAAGTGCTAACGGCAGAAAAGAAAACACAAACAGGGCAATAAATACCTCTAACCAAGCCATCATGAACATAACCAAATATTCTTGGTTGCATTTGAATTCAGAATCGTTTTTGCACTGCTCTTTTTATACTCTTAGGCGGCAGATAGAAGCGACTTCTCGATGTGGAATCCAAAGACAAATGTCATAAGACCTTTCATATATTAAGTCAGGCCAACTTAAGTTTACTGTTCTGTTGATTAATTGATTCTGTGAAATAGACTTGTCTTAAGGGCATCTTCTAGTCGGTATTTCTCAATAACATACATACATTTAGCTTATTTCAGTTTCAGCCCTCTTTGGTTTTGTTGCCTATGTTCTATTGCTGTGTTTATTTTTGTTTAACTGCAACCAGTTTCTAAACTGCATTGTCAGCTGCAGTTGTGCTGCAAACCTTGCATTGGGTTTTGGCAAGAACTGCAACTGTACATATGTATATATACATACATAGAAACGAACATAGACATGCATGTTGGTCATCTCTTTTTCTCTCCCTCGTTTGTAATACATCTTCACCTGTGACCTGTGTGTGTTTTATTTTATTTTATGGCCAAAGTCTATGATGGCCCTGTCGTAACTAAAGCCTCTTTGAACTATTGCATTTGTTTTCCCTCAATTTCCATATACTCATGGCTAATTAAAAATGCATATCATTATAACATATTAGCATTACACTTTAAAAGCTGCCCATTTAAATGTACATACATATATATCTTTTGTTTTTATATACATTTTTTTTTTTATTTGAGCCTGCAGTTTTTGCTCGTATATATTTATTTCTCCTATTTACTTTACGCTTTACAATTGTTCGCCATTGCGGCGTTTTTCCTTCTATTTTTCCCTTTTTTTGTTGTGTTTATTTTCATTGCAATGCGGCCTAGGATTTCCATTCATTCATTTCTATTAGTTATTTGTTTTCTGTACGTTGTTTGTAATTATTTGCGCGCCAGCCGCATGCTAAATTGCCTATGTAAATATTTGACAATTTTGCATTTGGCCAAAAGAGAATCCTCTCACCGCTTCCTCACCCTTCCCTGCCTTTCCTTTGGACACCCGCCTAATGACCAGATCAAAATCAAACCCTACCCAAACCCAGCACTTCCTTCCTGTGTATCTTCTGGTGCAGTTCTATCCGGTGCAGTCCATGCATTTTGCATTCGCTTGTTTACTTTGCAGTTAGTTCGATTAACCGCACATTTAAGTTGCCCCAAATTAAAGTTTCTGCCCTGCAGCAGCAACACACAGCAATTATTGACATCTATTATGCTTTCGATGTGTTTTAATTTAATTGATAAATACATTTGTCGAAGGGTTAAAATGCTTGGAAAAGATGTTTCGATCTGCAGCAAATTTAAGTTATTATTTATAAGCCGGAATGGTCTTTGTTCATAATTAACTTTGATATATAAGTATCTATTCCTTTTTATATAACTTATTGCTCTATATGTATAGAGGACAGGTAATTAGTCTACAAATGCATTATGTTAATGAAGATCAAAAGATTTTTCCTTCATTTTAAAAATTAGATAACTGACACAGCTATTTTAGTATGATTTGAGTAAATGTTAACTTATCATTAATATTCATATGTCTTTCATATTGAATTTCTTCAATTATTTTGCTGCTTAAATTGCTTTAGTAAGCTCGGCCATAACAGAATTATTCTAAATTGATTGCTTAATTACCAAATAATTGGGTTTTAAGTTTATGATTGTGAGAGTATTAATATATATTGCCAAATCTTTATATATTTTACATATAATCGCTTTATAACAAATGAAAGGCTTAAGATAAAATGCATCTAAGAATAAAATTTCACACAACTCAATTTGCATTTCTATAAAACGATTTATCTAATACTCACAAGCAAGAGCGGCAAGCCGGCGCTGATTGGGAATAGTTGAAGGCATCTGGCTGCAAGCACTAAAAAATAGATAGAAAAAAATAATACCAAAGCACACATATTCCATTAAAATAATTGAATAACTTGCAGTTGCATATGATAAAAGAGCTTAAGTAAATCCCTGGCAAGGGCCGAGTTTCACAAACAGAGACAGAGCATGGCAACACACAATATATACATTAGATAAGGAGAGACAGAGAGAGAGAGAGAGCGAGAGATTGAGTGAAAGGTAGAATGCGAGAGATGGCAAGGTAAAGTTTTATTATACCTAAAACTCATATTTATACAAATTTGCGTTATGTGCGCTTCGCATAACTTTTGTTTTGTTGCAGTTTCTGTGATTGAGTGAGCATAATGGCAATTTGCCATAACTTCGCTCTCCAAACCCCCTCTCCTGACCCACCCACCTACCACCTCAAAACAATTCGCGCCATGTGTCTGACTCTCGACAGTGCATCCATTGAGATTATTCAGCTCAGTCAGCTTAACAAAAGACATGGCCGCATCATACAACCCAAAGCACTCAAAAACTAAAGCGAATTGCCAATACTTAAGGCCGTCTGAACAAAAAAACACTTTTCCAAACGGGTCTCCCTAGTTCCTGCTCCACTTGCGACGTTTCAACTGCCCGTCGACTACATCAAAATGCATTTTGGCCAAAAAATTGTTTCGCGTAGCATTTATGTTTTACGTTTCGACTGCACCATCTCTATCTCCATTCTCATCTCTTTCAAGTCTGCAGTTTCTTTTTGCCATTTCTAACCAAGTCCCGCGGAAACCAATCTGAAACAAAGCAACGGCGCAGCACTCGACAAAAATTGCAAATTTACAATGGACACTGGTCATCGGAGGCAGCCAACGCATGACGATTTCGCGTTTCCCACAAACCCAAACCCAGGCCCAAACTCCAACTTCCCGCTCCCTCTCGGTGGCAGCGAAACATTCATAATTTGCATGCCAGGCATAGATGTCCCAGCTCAACCTACGCCTCCCATCCAACTTTGGATTCCTTTTTTGGTCGACAGAATCAGTGCAACGGCCGTTGAACCACCGCAACTTTAGTCCTTTCCTTCTTTCCGTCTACGTCCAAATTACAATGAAGAAAAATTGCATTGCCTTTTGTGTTGAGAGGGGGGGTTAGGAAGCTCAGTTGGCCTAGGATTTTTGCAAAGCTAGCTCAAAATCCCCCTCAAGGCAAAAGTCTGAGCGTCGCGCTTTTTTGCATATTACTCGGCTAGACGTCGGCACGTTAGCAGACGTTGTCCTGTCCACGTCCTGCAAAATGTTCATCAAATCAACGTTGCAGCAGCTGCGCTACCTCAGTCTCTAAGTATATTCCTACTACTTCTTTCTACTCCTGCCTCCTTCATGTGTCCATTGCGTCACTTTTGTTGCAACGTTTTATGCATTTTTTCAGCGTCTGCGATTGCGATTGCGACTGCGACTGCGACGACGTCTGTTGTTTCAGTTCCAAGACAAATGCCACACAGTATTAAGCCTAGCCAACAACCCACAATACAACACTGCACCACACCAATCCAAAACTCTACAAAGCCCAACTCCATACTGCAGTACACCCCGTACCGCCAGACGTTGCAAAAAATTGCCAAGCTTAACATTTCGCGTGTTTTTTATCTGTACGTGCCAAGTCGCCTTATTGTGTACAGTCTGAACTAGCCAGCAAATGCAGCCAACACGCTAACCGCTACCCGCTCCACCTTCGTTCTCTTCGGCCTCGCATCCCATTCCATTCAACTGCAATAAATACAAAATGCAGAATTTTCTGCCGCGCACATCTTCAAGTTGCCCACTTGGGCTGCCGCCCTCTTGTCGCAGTTTCTATTTGCACTTTGTGTTCTATTTTTATTCGCGACTCCTCCCCGCAGCCTTGACTACTCTGCCATTGTGGCCCCATAAGGCGTCTCGACGACGACTCTGTTGATTTGGTGTCCCCTTACTCTCACACCTCCACCTCCTTTAACTCGCAGCTTAACAGCAGCATCGCTGCAACGTCCAATCCAATTCCTCGGCCTGTGCCCTAACAATGTGCATCCGGCTATGGAGCTCTTTTTGTACAGTGCTCACTCCACACTATAGTACACTGTACACTGCAACGTGGCCAACGTGATTCGTTGTCCTTGCCCACCACCTTCATTCTCGTTCCGCTTGAATGCGAGATCCCCTTTTTGCAGTTTTGCAGTGTTTTGCGCTTTTGTTTTGCATTCGAGTTGGTTTCTTTTTTGTTTTTTTTGCGCTGTTTTGTTTGGGTTTGTTTTGCGCCATTTTTACTGCAGCCTTTGGCTTGCATTTTTTCTTGCTGCCTTTCACTTGGAAACTGAAGTAGATGGCACCGCATCAGCATCAGCACATACCCACTCCAGTTACCCACTTGCCCTCCCTCCTTGCGCAACGCAGTTGCAGTTTTTGATTTCACTTTTTTTTCCCTGCCAACTGCCTTCGACGGCTGCACTGTTTTTCATTTAGCTGAGTGAAGAGAGTTCGGTCGGGTTGCAAGTGCAACAGTGGAGTGGGACGGAAGAGGGGTGGCATACAAAGGGCTTCCTTGCTCGCTTGTGTTGCATACTTTTTGGCAATTCGCAACTGCAGGTAAATATTATTATTTTCTTACTCTCCATTTATTCAGGACCTAACCGAAAAGGATAAATATAAACATTTATTACATTATATCTAAGGTTCAACTTTTTTCTATACACGTTGTCTAGGAAATTTCTGAAGAACCATCTGACACAAAATTAAACAAACTCATAGCTGATTGCATTTGCCTCGCCAGTCTCACCCACTCCTCACCAGTTACAATTTCACTTCAACTTGTTCTATGTGCAACAAACTTGTTGTTTACCTTTTTTGGCCCAGCCAGCACATCAGCCTATTCGAAAGATGAAGGGAGATAGGAGGTTATTTTTTGACCCATCCTCCTACGCCTGGTCGGTTGTACTGCTTTCTGCTCTTGCGTGCAGTCTTATGATGCTGACAGTTGTCGCCATTCGGTTCCACCCTCTATACACACACACACACACACACACTCACTCACACACACACACACGTAGACACGAAAGGCCCAGGCACTCAGTCCACTGCATTCAGGCTGAAACGGTGGCAGTGTTGGAGCTTTGCAAATGCATTGCAGGCAGAGCCGGCGCAGGACATTTCATTTCTGAAGAATTGCTTTGTCGGTGTGCCGGCCTCTCATTCAAAATAAAAGCAACAACACTAGCAGCAGCAGCAGTAGCAGCAACAACAAATAGACACTGCAGACATTGCCAGTTCCAATGCATTTGTCCCTGCCAGTGGTATCCGGGTTTGAGTTGCAAGCCATGTACTCTTGGGTTTGAGTCAGCCACCACGTTGGGCGCCAAGCGGCGCTGCACAAATGAAATTTTGCATTTTCAATTTTTTGAAATAGGCTTCTCCTATGCCCCCACATACACGCTCAAACACACACACACACCCAGACACACACACGCATATCAGCTGCAGCTTTGCCTTTATCCTTGTTCGTTCTGTTCGCAGCGAAGTCGCCAAGTGTGGAAAAAATTGGCCTTGTCTTCGTTTTTTAGCTTTTGTTGTGCATGAAATTTTATTTCTCGGCATTTGATTTTGTCGCTTTTCGCTGGGCGCCAAAGGAGGTGTACATATATATACACACAACACACAACATACACATATCCTGTGCACAATGCACAACTGCAGTTAGTCGTGGCTTGGCAAGGATGGGGTGTTGTGATGTTGGGGCGGCGCACCTCTTGTTGTTTTGTTACTGAGGAGGCTGCAGCAGGAAGCCGTTGGCTGCATTTTTTCTTGCAATGCACTCGCAATGCATTTTTCTACAGAATCTTCTCTGCTGCTTTCTTTTTGCGCACAGGCCTTGGCATCACAAATGGACTAAAGGTTTGGGGTGGGGGGAGGAGGTTGTTTGGTTACTGTGGGTGGTTAGAATGGGTGCTGGTGCTTTTGGGTCTGCGCACTTGTTATTCAAAATGGTTGCCATGCATTTTGATTTTTGCTTATTTTTCAGTTTGTTGCCATGGCTGCCAGCTCTGTGTGCTCTTAATTTGTTGTTTTGGAAGAATTGCAGCATAGCAGCGAGGGAGAAGACTGTAGAGTGAATGTTGGCTCACAGTCATCTCTATGTATATATATATATATATTGTTATATACATATAACTGATGTGAAGTATTTGATATGGGCGGTGGGCTGGGCGGTAGCTGAATGATAAACAAGTGCAGTTTGCTTTTCACTTCACCCATTTCTTTTTTTCCCCCCTTTTAATGGCATCGAGGCTTGAGAAAGTTACCAATGGAGCAGAGCATCAGACAAACTTAAAGCTGCATTTAAAGCCGCAGCAGCTACCACAGAAGCAGTATCATTTGAGTTGAGTGATCGAAAGATTATATATATTTTATATGTTATCTTATACATTATTAGTTTGATAAACAACTTGCACTGTAGTTAAGATATTTTTAGAAGAGCGTATAATTTTAGTGTAGAAAATTTGGTTAGGATCTTAACTGGCTTTACACTTGATCTATTGAAAAGTATGGAATAGATTTTAGAACTTTTGAATGGCTGTGTGCATTTATATATTTTCTTATTGTTAGGACCTATACGTAAGCCTGTGTTCATCTGAATAATTTCTCATCTACCTCTAATGGACTCGACAACACAGATCGCAATCTGGTTCGTTAACAGAGTCAAAGCCAAAAGCCAAAGCCATTGCTAAAGCCCAATGCCAATGTGATGACCATACCAAGCACCAGCAGCTTTGTACCGCCCCCCTTTTTCGCTGCTGTCCGCTCTTATTAGTTTTTCGCGGAAAAGTGCATTGGGTTGGCGGGCTTTGTGAAAAAATATTAGACTGCATCTGGTGCCTTCATCATCTGCCTGCTCTACGTCGCCCTGGCTGCTGGCAGTGCATCCTTTTTGCCTGGATTTTGTTTCTGATGTCGCTGAATTTTTCCATATCGATTTTTTTTAATGCAACTGAGCTTTGAATGTGTTTGATTTTTAGTTTTGCGCACGCATCGTTAAAACATTTTCTACGAAAAGTTTGATATTAACATTTTATCAAACTAAGGCCAAGTGGTGAACTTTTCGACAGAACATAAAATTAAAATATATATTTGTTTAGCTCAAAGCTCTAAGTTTTTTGTTATCTTTATAGAATTGTGGGTTTGTCTAGTTTTTAGTTGGTATGCGTAATGTAGTTTATGAATTTTGGGCTTAAAATAATCAATCAAATGGTAGGCAGGAAACGCGCTTAGATAAATAGATATATATGTGTGTATATAGGCATATAACTGTCAAATGAGTGCGGCCACAGGACGGCAATCCGAGCCGGAAATACATCAATTAAATTTAAAGCCATCGCTCTTCATCATCACTGACTGCTCGGCCCACTCTTTTACTCACTATCATTCTTTCTCCCTCTCTCTCTCTCACTCTCTTTGGTTTGATTAGATAGATAAAAGTGCATTGCACTGCACATAGAGCGTCCATATACTAGAGATGCATTCACATATGACCAGGCATTGGAGCTGCAGCTAGAGTTAGTGTTGGAGCTTGGGATTGGGGCACCATGTACAGAGGGAGCTCCCGCATGCATGCATGTACAATGTACATGGGCGGCCGGCTTACATGGCGTATGAAAATGCATTTTGGCAAAAACATGATTTTGCCCAGGACCTGGATGGAACTCAATGGCGATGCACAACAAAACCAGAAATGGCAAACATTGCAGACTTGCCTCTGTCGACGTCGACGCTGACGCCGTTGGTCGACAATGCAAATAGAAAAGCTCGAAAAACGCAATACACTACACATCCACACATACGCATAAAACAAACAACAAAATGAATAGCATAACGAAATCATCAAGACGAAGTTTATATACTCTTAGAAAGAACTTGAATCAAAACTAATTTATGCTCTAAAAATATGTTTGGAACAAAATCATAAATTTACTTATTACGAAGACCTTTTGAAGTGCTTAAAAAAAGCTAAAACAATTGGAATAAGTTTTCATATAACAGCTAATAATATATATTTATTATTTAACATGACAGCCAAAGTATTGTGTTTAGCTAAACTAACCCATGAAATAGTCTTTGACTGGAAACGAGGCCTATAAATTGGCTGGAAAAAAGGCTGAAAGCGGGCGGATGGCAATCGGAATGTTGTGTGTGTGTGTGTGTGTGGGTGAATTGGTTGTGTTTAGGTTTTGGTCTAGTTCTAGGTTTGAGTTTGGGTCTGGAGCACAATGGATTCAAACGCAGCACAGATGACGTGCATAAATTGCATATCAAAGGTGCATCAGAAGCAGCGGCAACAAGAGCAACAGCAGCAGAGGCTGCTGCATGGTGGAATGGAAGCCATATCCAGGCAGCCGTTGCAATCTATAGATTTATGCAGCTCAGCTCCTCGCCGCGCACAATATACCTATAGTTATGATGCATAACCCAATGCTAAACTCTGCCCGATGGCTATGGCCAGGCCAAATGGTTTTTGTTTGTTTGACCTCCCTTTGCCCATGCTTTCACGCTTTTGATGAAAAATGATGCACTTGCCGGCGACTACTGTTGTCGCTGCCCTCCGCCCCGCACTCCGCTCTCTAACTGCACTCCACGTTGCATTGTTTTGTTTGGCGAAAATTTTCAATTTGCCGGACGCCCAACGGAGCCCCAAATTGGAAAAACGCCACAGCCAGTCCGAGAAACGAGAACAGCTGCCGAACCCGTTATCCCAAACCCCTGCAGAGTGAGAACTGAACAGAACAGAACAAAACAGAAAACATCCTAAAACCGAAACAGGCAGAATAATTTTAATGAAAATCAATACATAAATTTTCGCCATATTTAGATTGTTTCGCCTATGTGTTTATTTTGTATTATAGTTACGTTTATTATGAGACCATGTGCCCGATGTCGATGTGGCTCTTGCCCAAAAACAATGCCAACCATAACAAGCTGCTTGCGTGTGTTGGTGTGTATGAGTGTGTATGAGTGTGTGTGTGTGTGTATGAACGATTATTAATCTGAACATACAAAATAGTCTTTAATTTATATGCAATTTAATTGAATGCCATAGAATTTTTTCCCTTTTGGCATTTGAGGCTGAATATTTTTGAAAAGAACTGTAATTTAGTTGCTGATAAGATTCAACTTTAGTGAATAGAGTAATGTATAATATATATACAGCCTGCTCCTTATTTTTCTTATAGTCGAGATTGCAATATGCAATGTAATATTGCATTTATGATTTTTTTTCCTGCAAATATTGTTTATATCCTTTGCATCTGGCAATACTTAAAACAGAAAATAAAAATATGCTGAGTTAGATTTGTTGTTTACAAATTGCTTTTGTAACATTTTCCTTAGAATTACTTAACTAAATAATATTCCTTTTTATCAAGTTAAATCAAGGGAGTAGATAACTATTATAAAAAAGAATACAGCACAGTTTGTAAAGTAAAAGGATATTACAATTTATGATTTGTATTTAAGAAATGTTTTATTAAAATTATTATTATATATAATTTTAATTTTGGGAAGATCATAATTGAATACCAAGAGGTAAAACATAGCCCTAAGCTTTTACGTATAGTTCTGTTGTAGCCTTAATCAAAAAATCTTCTAAAAACAATATACAAATACAAGCTTATGGAAAAAAATATATAATTTGCAATTATTTTATTTAAACACAAGATTGCTGCTCTAAAAGAATAATCATAGTGTATTTTTTAATTTAAATAAAGTCGATTAAGAACAAATACCACAAAGCAAATCTATAAAGCATTTGTATCAAGACAACAAAAAAAATTATAGTTTCATCTGCTCAAGATGCTAAGCAACAAGCCACAAATGAAGTATATACATATATAAATCTACGCTTATGCGTACGTACATACATAAAATATGAGCAACAACGATTTAGGACCTTTTTGTATGGCTAATGTTAAGTTCGAGCACGAACCCGTTGCTCGTTGTTCTCGTCCTCGTCGCTCGTCATTATCCTTGCTGCAGTCGTGTACATAGATAAAACCAAACGAAAGCGCATAGAAAAAACCCCACACAGATAAGTGAAGGAAAGAGCAAGAAACATAGAGCGTTAGGGACGTGAAAAGATTCTTGGCTTAAGGAATTGTGGTGGGCCAAAAATCTATTGAGCTACTCAAGAAATTTTCGTCACGATCCATTGAACTGCTTCAACTTCCAGCACTTTTGCATAGCATTTTGTGCCTTGCTTGCATTTCCCCCTTTGCTTTTTTGTGCTCGCTCTCTCTCTTTGTCATTCTTTCTCTCTCTCTCGCCGGAAGTTATGCTCTCAGCCGCCTACACCAACAACTCAACGCCCAAAAACTACTTCTACACACTACGTCTATGCTCTGGTTGCCTGCCTGCCTGCCTGCCTGACTGCAGCCCAAATAAACAACAACTATAGCAACAAGCTTCGTCTGCTGCTCTCTTGCTCTCGCTCTCGTCATCTCTATCACGCTCGCTCTTTCAATAGCTGCCGCTCTCTCACTTTGGCTAGTATATGCGCAACAATGCCAAAACTTCTCTCGCTCACCAATACAGACGAGATGACGCTTTTCGTTTTCTAATGTCTGTTTCTCTTTCTCGCGCATTAGTTTTTAGCGTTTTGCATCTCGCTTTTTTGTTTCCTTTTTTCGCCATTCACGCACACACATACACACACACACACACACACAGGCAACAGTGGCTGCGCATGTAAAAGGCGCCTCTCGACTTGTACATAAAACATGGGCGTGTTTGTGCTGTCAACGTCGCTGCTCGCAGCCAGCGTTGGCAGCGCTGCTTGCGCACCAAAATTTTGTGTACTTTTTTAGGATATCAAATAGGGATACAAAACACAGACACACATATGCACACCCAAAGCGGCAGGGCCCTATATACTAGCTGACCAGGAAAAAAGGGAGTGAAAAATGCATTTGAGCTTTGTTGTGTTGCTTGCACCAACTAAAAATAACTGCTACCCTCCCTACACTCTGCCCTAAAGGCTGCTGCATATCTATGTACACACAGAAACAGACGCTCGTATGTGTGTGTGTGTGTGTGTGTGCTTGAAACTGCATTTGCATTTGTGCTCTCGCTCTTCACACACAAGGCACAACTACAAGCGAACTTTCGAGCAGCCATTTTGGCTTGCAAGGCTTTGGGATGCCGAGCTAGGCTCTGGCTCAGAATCTAATGCAAATGCATTGCGTCTCTGTTGACGCCGCAGCTGGCGCCAACGTTAGCATCACTGCTATGTGAATGTGATGCTGCCACACCCAGTGCAAAGTGCATTTTTCTACAAGCGTTTTTGAATTTTTCGTTTTTGTTTGATTTTTTTGTTGTTTGCCTTTTTGCTTTTGTTTCTTTTTACTTTTCGCCTATGTACAACAAATATTCACTTGCTACTCTTTTTTAACAGCTCTGCGTTTTTAGTGTAGCATGTGCATGTGTGTGTGCGTGAGTGTGTGTGAGTGTACATGCAACTGCATTCGGTTGGTGCTAAAAGTTGCACTCTATATGCACATTTTGTGTGCGTGGCAAAAGCCAATCGGGTGCCTGCTGCACAACTTCTGCTTCTTTTTTCATCAGTCCCAAACTCGGATATGGCTAGCAGCTGGCCCAAACTCAACCCCAGCACCCACTGCCCATATCCCACTACACAACCACCCACTTGCATTCCTAAAAAGAAAAGACAGCAGCCTTAGTTCGTACAAGGATTTTTGGTTCTACAACAGATTATGGCATTAATTTAAAATCTTTCTTTTTTCTTAGCCATTAATGATGTTTAAGTTGGCTGTAAGTATGTCAAAGCCATAGGCACTTTCATAGGAAATTATTTTATGCCAGTTTCTAGTTTCCATTTGTGGAAAGAGTTCTAAATGCAAAAGCGTATATATGAAATTGATTTTAATTGCAATATTAGCAGCTTAGATGCAAATTAAAATCGATGATTTATTGGAAATTTAATATAAATGAAATTAAATCATTTATTATTTCAGAGAGCTGCAATTTATTTAGTTTAATATGCAAAATAACTTGCTCTAAAACAAATTGAATTTATTTTCTAACAAACTTAATTGTTAATAATTTGCTTTTTGTTGTTGTTTGATTAAACTAATTCATTTAAATATTGATATAAATAATTACGTATTCAGCTAATGTCAATTTGAACCGATTTTAAAGCTGCAAAAGCTTTTTGAAACTTAATCCAAGAACGTCATAACTTTTTTTTATGTAAATTTCTTATTTACAAAAACATAAATTATCAATTTAGATAATATAAAATAAGTATAATAATACATTGAGAGGTGCAAAAATATTGTGAAATACGTTCACTTTTATTAAATATTGTTTTATTCAGCTTGACTATGATAAACTTTTTTTATTACTAACAATCTAAACAATAAATTTAGCTACAAAGGACGGATTTAACTCTTATACCAGACATCCAATTGAATACCATTCATATAAAAGTTATACGCAAAACAAATAACTTATCTCTTCCATTTGACCCCATTCGCTGAAACTCCGTAAATCAAATAAAAGAATTTGAATTGAATATTCATGATACTAGTATCCATGCAAATAACACAAAAACCGAGGTTCGTACTGCTATTAATACCAAATTAAAAGTTTTCTACCTTTGTTTCTAATCAAACCAATCAAGAGCGGAGCTCAAAGGCCAAGGGCGGATGAGAATATTGCAATCGCCCAGCAGCTGGAGAGTAAGCAAGGAAGCAACAAGCAAAGCAACTCATTCACATTTAATATTTTTTTTATAACATATAGAAAGTACCCACATATAACAAAACACATACTAAAAAAAAACACACACTCGCACACACACGGGTAGATGATGATTTTTTTCGCGTGACTTTGTGGGGTTTGGCTGGGATTTGATATATTTTTTTGCCGTTTGTTTGTTTGGGTTGTTAGAAAATTTATTTTTTGTGAAAATTGCAGCACAGCATGGCAAAAAAAAATAAATGTATAAAAGGAAACAGCGCCAAACGAAAAGGAAAAGCGGAAAAAATATGTGAATTGTGTGCGCAAGTAAAAGAAAAGTGGCAACAATTTTTTTTTCTCTACTTTTTGAGTTTCCTATGCTGCGTTTTGTGTTTTGCTTTGGTCGTCCGTTGGCTTGTGTTTTTTTTTTTTTTTTGTGTGCCGCTTTAGACGAAGGCGAAGGACGTTTGAATAACCTTGTAACCTTTTTTTTTGCAGTCGTTGCTGTGTTTTGGTTTTTTTTATTGTTTTTTTTTTGGCGCTGCGGTCCGCCACAAGTGTGCCCTTTAAACTTGACCAGACATTGAAGTTGACCCAAAGCCAAAGTATTTAATATGGAATAGTTGCAAGCCTTACCGATCAGACAGCTTCATTGATTTGATAGGATTAGTTCCATCTAGTTCGCCACATTTTCAGATCGCGAATTATGCGCGTTTCCATTTGCGAGATCACGACGCGTTCGCTGGCAAAGTAAAACTGATCAAAATGCGAGCTAAAAGTTTTGGAGTCTGTCAGTTTGCTTTTTGGTTGAAACAACCAGTTTTCTCCTAACAAAATCGATTTTTCTAACTCTAAAACTTCTTTTGTTCGGTTTTGACAATTAATATAAAGAAGATCTTGGGTAGCCTTTTGATGTCTTCAAACTTGTTCCTGACCATTGAAAAACACCTCACCTTTTTCACCCTTTTTCATACGTTTTCACAAGTTTTGTTGGTCACAAAGGTTCACACAACACATTTTCAAATAATAATTGTGACAGGGGTGCTTGGGGTGATTAGGCAAGCATTAGATTTGAGGATCCTCAGCTGCTGTTGCCTATGCATGGGAACCGAAAAGCTGTCAAACTAGTTTTAAACACAAAACTGATAATGATGCTGGCAAACTCTTTACTCCTTAACTAGAAACTACACGAAGTAAGTCTACTTAACTTAAACTTAGATGGTGCAAGCTTATGTCTTAAGTTTCTTAGTGCTTCTAAGTAATTATTTCTAACCCTTTCATTGCTGTTTATCTATCAAAGGTTCATCAAGTTAATTGGGGTGGTTTTTTTCCATTTGTTGTGTCCCGTTTTGGGACGCGTGTTAAAAGTCAAGGGTTAATTTATCTAACCCATTTGGGCATAGGCATTCTTCCTGCTCATTGTTATCTGCTTATGGGATACGCCATTCAGTCAACCCTTAAGTGTGTGCAGCACGCGTGCGCCCAACAAGTTTCGGGTTTATTCCAAAATGGGACCTGTTCCAAGGATCACAGGTTGTGGTAACATAAACTCATGTAGTGAAGCTTCTGAGTTGTTTGTTAACTTTTTTCATTATGCAAGCTCTTTGTTTATTTGTTATTCCTTTTTTTGTTAAACAACATTTAAACATTTAGCTTAACAAAACAGCATTTGAAAACTCAGTGCACAAAATCCTCCCGGCAAGCTTTTGGCAAAATGCTTTACTAATTTGTTGTTACTGGTTGCATGTACTCGTAATATTTCAAAGTGGTTTCTAAAATGCTGCAGCAACTTTGTGGATAAACTTCATGCACTCAGCTTGGAGCTTTGGCTAGGGCAGGGCGACGGCTCTGCGGGGCTTGTTAGTCCCAGGGGTTTAGGGAGTTGGAGCACAAAGTTAAAGGACTGAGAGCTGCATCGTTTGGTTTGCCGCAGAAGGCAACTTTTAGTTTTTCGCTTGTGCAAAAATAATAATTATGAATATGATTTTTAGAAATTAGAGAAGCCAACAGAGTTGTTCTTGTTGTTGCTGAAGTTGCTTCATGGAACTGGTTGGCGCCCTCTGGCTTCCATTCCCCTCATGGATGTATAAATTTTATGCACTGAGCTCGCAGCTTCGTTTATTTATCCATGTTATTAAAATTCTAAAAATATAATTTGAGCTGCGCTCTCTGCTTCCCTTCTTCCCTTCTTCTTGTCATATTTGCCCTGCCCCCCGTGGCATGTCCTTCCAACGCTGCACAGTTTTGATAAAAGGTAATCTAGTAGAAAATTTGCTTTGCAATTAGTGCAATTAAACTATGTGCGCTCAAAATCCAAAGCACACTCTAATCCTTTCGAGCGAAACTAGTCAGATCTGATGACGCTTTAAGAAAACTGATTGCTTAAAGAAGTGAGTAAGTTTATGGCTTAAATATCAGTGCTTCATCATCGAAAGGGTTAAATTTTAATGCCGGCACGCACTTAACAAAGTTAAACAAAGGCCATTAATAAGAAATGCCCCCTCGGAATGAAATTGAAAATGTAAAATGAAATGTAAATTTCTAGTTTGCACAGCAATTTGATCCAGCCAAACGCGCCCCAAGGACTTAATGCTTTGCCCTTTCGAGTGCTGCCGTCAGCTTCTTGATGTCATTAATTTTTTAAGCTTACTTGGAATTTTTGGCAGGCCAGGCCCAAATGAAATGGCCGAGACCAGCAAAAGGAAAGCAACAACAAATCGGGGAGCAAAGGGTTTTAATTGTTTTGGGTGTTTTCAGCTGCGTCTGGTTCTCGGTTTTCCCTTGCTTCCAGTGTGTTGGTAAGGGCGTATTGGTTTAGTTTCCAAATACACTTGAGCCTACCCATAATTAAAGACCTCTCTCCTACTTAGTCTTCCTCCTCCTTCTCCCTCTCTCTTTCTCTTTTTCTTCTCTCAAACTCCTCAGCCCTGATGATTTATTGTTTGACAGACAAAAGTTTTCGAAGCTCACGCACCAACCAAATTAGAAAGGGTTCCCAAAATGTCTAATGAATGGTTGCCACAGGTTGGGAAGGCTGCTTAGTTGACTCTTCTTACCCTACCAAAGCTTAGATCTGTGCGTTTTCTCTTGCACCATTTGCCGTCACGGTGTCTAGCTATTTATTTATATTGTATGTATGTTTAGTTTTATGTTTAATTTAGTAATGGATTAGTACAGTGCCAGTTGCTGTCCTCCACTCCCAAGGCCCCAAGTCTATCGTTCATTATGTTAAGTCACGTAGCCAGGCTTAGGTTTTGTTGCGCCCCCAAGTGTGTGTGTGTGTGTTGTTGTTGTACAAAGTTGAAGATTTATTGTGACATTTTCTTGAAATACACAAATGTTGCTGACAGTTTGTAGATGGGTCCGCAGTACAATCGCCATTTTGAGATACACTCATTTTGCTAATGCTTAGGATAGCTAGATTCAGCTTCATTGGGTTGGGTTTGGGTTAAACTGAAATTTAATGAAGCAACAACCGACCATTGCCACAAACCATGCACTGGGAGGGAGGCAAGGTGGTCAGGTTCTTGTTTGGGCTACGCTTTCTCTCTCTGTCAGCCAAGTGAAAATTTAGTTGGCATCCTGTGTGGCGCCAACAAGCAGCAGCAACAACAACAACAACATCAGCAGCGACTGCTGCATAGATTGGTTATTATCTTTTAGTTCAGTGCATAACTTTTTCACTATGCATGTAAATTTAGCTGTGCAGTGTTGCCACCCCGCTACGTTGCGCTTGCACCTTTATGCTCCTTTCACAGCGAAATTATTTTATAATGAATGTTCGTATTTAGCTAAAGTTTTATGAATGGCGTTCATTATGAGCACCACACTGAGTCTCTCTGTATGTGTGTGTTTGAGTTTGTTTTTGTTGTACTTTCGGCACTAGAAACTACAGCCAGTTCTCTAGAAGCTCTGCACACTGAAGTGAACCACAAAAATATGAAAACCACATTTATATTGCACATCGGGCAGCTGTTTTCAAACTTTGTCTCTCTGTCCATCTGCCCAACTATCCCCCGGTCCGTTTTTACAGTATTCTCTGTGTGTATTTGCCTCATATGCTAGTTCGCGGTTTCGGTTGTGCCCGCCAGCACTCTTATTGGGCCAGCATTTGAGTCCGACTACCAAAAATGGGAAACTAGTCGAAAATGCGTGCACTGATGTTGGTTTAGAACTTTTTGGGTAAGGCAGCTGCATAAAGTTTGCTGCGGGCTAACCCCAGTACAGAAAGTACCAATGGAATTCACAGAAGCGTTTACAAATAGTGAAGAGTTAAATATTTTTTTGTTATAGGGATTGCATTTACATATTACATCAATATTATTTTTATCATAATTGTATAAAACATTCCATTTTTAACTATTTTTTGTATAAAAAGCTAATGAATTTTGATTTAAGTAAAATCAATTAAAATGTTGAATATGCAACAAAAATTATTAAAATGCTTTTGTAATAACAGTTTTATACATCTATTATATTTATCTTTTATTTTGAACAAATAAATAACTAAAAATCGATTTTAAGTGGTTTATTTATTTTAATTTAAATTTCACGAAATTTAATGCTTAAGCACAAATCAAAAGAAAGGACTTTCTTACTTTCTTGCAAAAAGAGTTCGATGCTATGAACTAGATTTTGTCTTATAACCATGTCTATACCTAAAATACAGCATTTTGGCATTTGTTACTTAAAGCTTTCTACAATGTAATTTACAAGCGAGTGCGCTGCTCACTTGACTCACACCTTACTTATCCTTGCCAACTCCAAACCATACTACTTAATCTGCTTCTGACAACCCAACGACGCAGCGAAGCAAAAGCGTAACGAAATTTTTAACTCACATGGAGCATTGGAATGGGTTGCCAGAGACAGGAGGACAACGCTGACAACCCTTTCAAAATTCAAACTTGACAATTAAGTAAAATAAATGAGAAGCTCTCGGCGCTGACTACATACGTGACGTGACCAGCACCAAAAGATGCGAGCTCACAAGCCAGAGAATGAGAGAGATGCCGGAGATGCGAGCATGAGATGTGACCTGCGAGCTGGAGAGCTGGAGAGTTGGTTGCCCCCCAACAATGCCCGCAACTTTGACACCCTGAAGCATCGACTCGGCAGAAGTTGGCTGGGTGTTTGAGTGGGTGGTTTACTTGCTTGTTGTACTATTTGTGGCAGATTGTACCCCAAGGTACAAGCAAAGTACTTCCATTCCTCTCTTCCCTTGCTGTTCCTCCTGCTGCTGCTGCTGCCTGTGCTGGTGTTGGCAGCCATTATGGCAAACTTGTATTTGCGCTGGAGAAACACAACAAAGCATTGCTCGTCCTCAAATAACTTCCCAATCCTCATCCCTCACACACATGTGATTACCCAATGTGTTTACTTGTATAGCTCCAGTTCCAGCCATACTGCCGCATGTTTTTGTGCGCAGTTGCTGAGGTCACTAATGTCGTAAGATGAATCCTTTCGGCAAATGCCTTCAGGGTGCAAAAATAAAACACACACACACACCCACACCTTAGCCCACAGATGCCTTTTGTTGTGCACAAAAAGAAAATGTTAATAACTTGTCTTAAATTTAAACAAGTTATATATGTAGTAAGTATAAAATAAAGGCAGTTATATGATCGATCCTTACATTTTCCTATGCCAAGGCAATAAGTGTTGAACATTGTTATATTTCTATAGATAAAAAACTGATTATAATTTTGACCAATTTCTGTAAAACAAAAGTTTCATTTAGCAAGTAGGTTTCTGTTTTTCTAAGTGTATTTCAAATGTAGATTAGTTGTTTGGGTTTTGCTGCTTGTCAAGGAGGAATGGCGTCTCTCTGCCAGTTCGCGCAAGAAAATAATGAAAACAGCAACTTTCATAATGAAGGTCCTTGGTATGGTGTGGTGTGCGTTGCCGCCAGTGTGTCCCGTGTTCCCATTCCACATCCTCTTGTTGTCCCTTTGCTCGTCTCTTTTGAAATTATAATCTGCGCCATGGCGTCGCCGACGCGTCGTCAACATATTCGCTCTGCCTTAGTTCCCCAACCGTTGACAACATCTCATGCTTGGCTTGTTGAAGGACCTTAGCTCCGCTCGGTTTGCACGCTTGGCAACAGAGGTACTTGGAGCCCAACTCGGATACTTTGTTACTTGTGTAGAATGCGTGTTTTTGTATGAAAAGCTTTGAGTTTTTGGCTTCTTCTTTGGCGAAGGGGCGTTGCTCAAAAGAGTTAGCTTGAATTTATTTAACAAATGGCCTCAGCCAACTAATTTACATGCAGAAATCAAATAAGCAGCAGAATGTACACATAATGAACACATAAAAACAGCTAACAAAAGCTAAATGCTGAAAATGAGAGAAAGTCCTTCAGAGTTTCAACTAATTACTTTGATGAACAAAAGCGAACAAAAGTTTTGAGTGACGCAAACAAAAGCATACAAAATCAACATAAACGAGAAAATTTAAATTTGTTTTACGGTTGTTTTTTTGTTTTTAAGGCATGTTTTCTACTCTTTTTATGCACAAGGCAGTTGCTGGGCTTGACTGAGAACAAGTATTCAATTCATTTGGGAAGCATATTATTTGCCAACTAACAACTGAAACTATTCAATTTCCTGCATAGCATTCAGACATTTAACAAATTCAATTTACAAACACTCATATACCCTTAAAGAGCTAGTTGCAAAACTTTTGGGGGTTAGGTCTTTACCCAAAGGAAATAAGTTTTATTGCACCCACACCACTGAGACAGCGTTCTAGGGGATGCGAACCAAATGCTACCCTTGTCCAGGCACCTGACATCTAGCACTCACCCTTTCCGAATTTTGGCAAAAGCCAAGCCCACATTCTCATTTGCAGTGGACAGCCAAAAGTCACAACTATCCCAAGTTGGTATGCGGGCTTCATTTTTCGGGTGCGGATCTCACATTTGACCCACCCAACCACCGGTCAGCATTCAGTTTTGCGACTTTTTGGCCATGACTGCAAACTGAAGACGCCATGTTAGATTGGGAGGTTTTAGATATACGTCTGTGTGGGAAGTACAAATGAATTCAATTTGCATTTCCATGCTAGCTACAAATATTTGCACTGGCCCTGGTTACCAAATTATTGAATCAGTCAAGCGTTTGCATCTAGTTAAAGTTTCTATTATTCTCATACATATACGTGTATTATACGTGTGTTTGGCAAGTGTCTGTTTACTATAAGAGATGCGTAGTCTGTAAGCTAAACTGTAAAATTTATAAGGGTCTAAGTCAACTTGAATTTAATTAAAGCAATAGCCAAAGAAAATAGCTTTCCACAACGAAGCTAGTTTCAGTTACGCTCTTGCGGCTCCTTGTGTATGCATTGGCCAACCCTTTAAAATTGACTTGGTTTTGTCGTTCCCGTTCCTCCGACTTGACCTAATGTATGCGGCGTACAAATATTGTCTGAGACAGCTGAATGAACTCACAAGAAAAAGGGGCATCCGCTTAGCCAGACAAACACAGATAGACATTTAGACGAAACTCTACGACTAGACAGAGCATCAGGCCAGCAAAAAAGAAAACCCATTCAAAAGAAACTGCAAAAGATGGAAGAGGGTTGAGATTGTGTCTGGTTTTTAGGATTTCTTTTTTTTTTCTTACTTGCTCTTTGGACATTTTTGTTACGTTTCGTGATTCTTGTTTACTCAAACTCTTTTAAGAGTTATTTGACTTTATCTTAAGTTTCAGCACAGAGTTCTTTCAGCATCGAAGTGTGTTCTAGTCTCTGAATAACTAGACACACTTTTTATTCTGGCTAACTTTTATTAAAATAAATGAATACATATGTTGTTTTACTTACAATTGGTTAAATGCGGTTATTGTTCAATAATGTTGAAACTAGTTATGAAAATTATTGAAAGTCAGTTTAACTAAGCTTGTGGTCCCTTATTGCATTATTCTTACTAAGATAAATGCTTAACAAACTATACAATAATACAAGATAATGTATACAAACTAACAGTGAATTTATTTTAATTATATGATATTTTTTGTCTCGATATCTACGATTGGATAAACCGTAAAAACAAACAAAAAACGTGGTAAACTTCACATATTATATAATACGTGGCATAAAAAATGTAAGTTCTACTCATTAATCAAAGTTATTGTGTAATTTTAATAAAGTTATTCTCTTTTAGAAACTACTACAAGAGTATCTAAGACTCGGAACATCATTAACACACATTCCCATTTCATTTCTTTTTTATCGTCTTTTTTTATGGTTCTAGGATTTTTTTTTTTGTTTTTTTTGTCTCTGGCTTTGTTGGAACTCGATTGCCCCGTTTATAGCCTATCGTTGGCATTGTCGTCTGGCAGTTTTTTTGTCTTCATTTTTTGCTATTTTCTTCTTTTTTGTTTTTGCTTTCTTGTCTCTGGTCTTTATGAGGTCCCATTTGAGAACGTTTAACGCGTGTTTGACTTGTGGCAAGAAAAGACGGAAAAAGGGTTGACTGACAATTGACGGGTGCAGCGACATCATCTATAAATCAAAACCGGCTGCTTATGGCGCAGGCAAAATTCAATAAATGCCACTAATCCGTGCTCTAAAACAAATCGCCAGCAATTTACAATTTAAATAAGTAAATGAGGCAACGCCAGGCAAGCAACACAACAAAAGCTCATGCAAATCCATTAATAATCCATAAAAATGATTAATTACTGCAAACCTGTGTGGGTGATGTGCTTTGTCTGCTGTCTATCAATGCAGCCGCAACCCAAACCAAACCGCATAATATGTGTTTGTATGTACCAATACACACACATATATCATACATGTCCCCATCACCTCCAATACCCCGTTGTGAACCAATCAAATGTTAGGCAAAAGTGTTTGTTGCATTGGAAATTTTCCAATTTATGCTTATACTCCTATATATAAACTAAGGGACAGTGCATAAAACTGCTCTGCCGTCGGCAACTCCTGCTCCTAATTCTGATGCTGACTTTACTGCCGCCGCTTCTGCTTCTGCTGCTGATGTTTGGCCAACGGACATGCGCAAAACTAGCAACATACATATAGTCCATGTACTTGTGTGTGTGTGTGAGTGTGTGCTTGCAGCAGCTAAACAATGAAAATCCGACACTGCGTCGTCGGCCATTCCGTAGCCAGGTTTCCATTTTGCCATCGTCGGCCATAGCGTTTAGTCGTTCTCAGCTGCGCTGCTGCCCACGCCTCATGCTGCTTGCCGCTCGCCTTTTGCCACTCGCCTCATGCTGCTGTGCATGGCAATTGCAATAGGTTGGCAGCCCTGTTAGAGGGGAAGGGCGGCTGGTTGCTTGGATTTGCCACCCCCTGGGTTGCTAGCTAAGAGCTGCATTTGGCATATTTCTGACGGTAGTTTTCTCTTAAATTATCCGAAACACGCCACTACTTTACCGACCTTTATTCTAATTTATCTAACTGACCCTAGGTGGCGCTAATAGTTCAGTTTTTGGTAATGCAGATAAGATTGGGCAGTGAATGGTTTGAATTCGGAAGGGTTGCTTTTGAGGCCACTTTGTTCAAGGCTTTGTGTGGTAATAAGTACTCAATGGATCTTTATAAACTAATATCAAAGCCTAAAGCCAGCCAGGCTTAAAAATTATAATTTTATTCATATATATATATATATATATTTAAAATATGCGCTTTGCTTTATTGATTCCTACTTGTTGAATTTATTAATATATTTGACATAATATTGTATCTATATATTTTATAAATATTTGCTCTTTATTTATTAATAAAGTTGAGACAGTTTTATGATAACAGAACAATAAAAAAGTATTATTTATGTCAGTATTGCAAAGATATAAGTTCTTTTTAATTTCTGGTGTTGTTTAAAAAGACCATTAAAATATAATTCTTGGTTTCGCATCTGCTCATATAATAAAGAAGCAACGAAATATTTATGCTCCAACTCATTTTGTTATGTTGTTACTAAAAAGAACAAGAAAAAAAATTATGACTATTTTTTATTACAAATAGTAAATAATCATCAATATAGGATATAACAAAGATTTTGTATCCTTCAAGGATGTCCAAAATAAAGCACACGCTGCAAATTTTGCCGCAAATCTTTGGATACAATTAAACTGAGATTGTTGGCGGCACATCGTTATAATAAAATTACAAATGTTCGTCATTAACTTGTAAGAAAAGAGGGCGAAACAAATATGAACAAAGTTAAATTGGGCAATTGTCCATCATCTTTGACATAAAAAATGCGTGTTACGAAATTGGTTTTCATGTTTATGTGGGGCACAAGTGTCGCCTTAAGCTGCGACATGTTCAAAAAGATGAACAATTTACAATTGAGAGACAATTAACTGACAAAGCGCGGACAAGCCATAAATCTGAGGTGTTAAAAAAGATGAGACGCGTTTGCTCAGACTAGAAAAGCAGCATAAAAAGTGAAACACATGTTTCCTAGACGCAGGGTGTATTTTTTCATATTCTCTTTTATTTTTTTTTTTGGTGGTTGGTTTCCGGTCGCTGGATGGAATGATGAGAGATGGGTGTCAAACTTTTGTGGTCTGTGCGTGCCGCAAGTGTCGCGTTTTGAAATTTTTGCTGGAACATGTTGAGCAGGTCAGTGCAGTACAATTTTGACAGTACACCACCCTCTCTGCATTGTCTTTGTGTCCCAGCGGGAGCTGTGCGTCAAACAATAAATGTGTCACATACGCTTCGAAATGCAGCCATGAAAATCCGATTATTACATTTTTTATTCGAAATAAAGCAATGTTACTGCTAAAGCTGATGCCGATGCTGATGCCAATGCCGATGCCGATGACATTGTTCCAATCTGCTATACTCCTTCCCTTCTATAATCAATTAATTCTGGCAATTTGTGCAGCCGAACGTAACCTCAATTATGTGCGCCAAAGTGGCTACCATTGCCGAGGATTAATCGCAACAACAACAACAAAAAAAAAACATACAAAAACACCAACAACACAATTTGGCAAACGGCGAAAAGCCATAAAAAACAATAACATCAACATCAACTTCAACAACAACATGAACAACAGCAATTTTCTCATGGAAGTCCAACTGGTTTGACATTAAGCGATCCAGACAACAACGATGTGAATTATAACAAAAACAAACATTTAGCAGGGAGCAGCGTGAGCTAATCGAAAAAAATGTCAAAAGTCAAATACAAACACAATGACAATGTCAATAGTAACGAGTGAAAAACGAATATTACAAAAAAAGTAAATACAAAAAAACCGGATTGTTGGCATAACCGTTGGGTTCAAATGCGACAACTGTAAAGAATTGGTTTAAGCAGGTTGGAAACCAAATTGTTTAATACAGCAATAAAGTCTGTGTATAATGGATCAGCTAATATTGAAATTAAAGGACATATGTGTATCCACATAAAGCTGTGGCCGAAGGGAACTAAAATATTATGCTATAAAAGTAAATATATAAAACAATCTTCCAACCTGTATATTTTAAACACAATTAATTTGACTTGAAACAAAAATCAAAACATTTTCGGCTTTCTGTTTTAATCTTGAAGCCAAACAGAAGTTAAGACTTGTATTTTTTTACCAGATGCTTAACAGAAGTTTTTATAATTATTTTCTATATTTCTAATGCATAATATCTGATCAAATATATGAGACCTCTAGCGGTTTCTTTGGTTTCTATATTACGCCCCATCTCTTGAGCTTCGTCTAGGGCTTGAACTTCAGCTACACTTTGGCAATTCGTTGCATACTAAAAGGGGCATTGGTTATGCGTTGCGTTGACTGTTTGACTGCAAGCTTTGGGGGCAACAGTGAAACGCACAAATTGCAAGTTGATGTTTGAGTTTTTTGTGTCGAATGCAGCTGGCATCTAAACAACAATAAAAAAATTTATGCAAAGCCAGAGCCGTGAGGATTTGTAGTATTGAAAAAAAAGAAGCTGTTGTTTGGGGTGTGAGTGCATTTTCAATCAAAATCGCTCAACGGCAGCAACTGCAACAGCAGTCGAAATAGCAGCAACAACAATATGCTGCAGCAAGGGATAGAACAAAAAAAACAACAAGCAAACTTTAGCCAAAATTGCACTCGGCAGCATTTTGGGCGAAACTCGCCAAACTCTCGCCGCGCACATGAGCGCATAAAACAAACAGTTAGCCAGTCTGTGTATGTGTGTGGCACTTGCTCTTTATCTTTTTGCATATAAACGTTGCTTGCACCCCTTCATGCCACCCCTCCTGCTCTGAAGCGATTTCCGCCTTGGGCGTCGAGTGCATTTTTGGTCAGTTGCAGCTAGCGACTGGCATTTTTTCTCGTTGCACTTTAAGTGCAGTTTACCTCTTTGCCATATTTGGTTTGCTCTGGCCCACTCCACGCCAGCTCCTAGCTCTCCTTACCCCTTGCCTGTCTGCCGCCAGCCTCTACTACTACTACTCGACTGGCTCTTTGGCGACTTTGAGTGTGCGGCGTTAGAAATTTCGAAAAAAAAAGTTTCGCGTTTGCAAATGAATTCTTACAAAGGACATGAGCTCCACCCATCGTCCAGTTGCCTGCAATTTACATTTACACAAAAACGCACATGTGTGTGTGTGTGTTTGCAAAGAGATTGGGGAGTTTGAGGTTGGGTCCGTTGCATTTTGGTGCGGCCTTTGGTTCGTTGACGACCAAGTGCCAATTCGCTGGCATGTCGGCGCTGGAGTGGCGCTTAAGTGCCATATGGCTCCAGCCTATGGGCCAGTGGACCCCACTCCAACAACACCCCCACCCCAAACCTCCCTCCGTTGCGCTTCTTTTTCATTTAATTAAAATTATTTGCCTTTGCCACAGCGAATCCACTCGGAACTTAGCCGAATTTGGGCACCGCAGCGCGTCTTCCTTGTGTTGGATTTCCAAAAAAGAAAAAAAAAAATCTGTTTTGTAAGTGCGTGTGGCTTATTGTCAATTAGTGGTGCCACAGTCCTGCCCCTATCCCCACTCTACGTCCAGCCCATACACAGATGCCAAATGCAGCGATGCATTCAGCCAGCAGCAATCAGAACCGAACTCTGTGTTTGTGTGTGTTTGTGCCAGTGCAATTATTTTTGTTTCATATCAAATATATAAAATGTATAAAAGCGTAGAAATAAATGCAGTTGCAAATGTTTTGCTTGTTGCCAATTACAGCAAACGCACCGAAACAAAAAACAAATTGCACAAATAAAATATATTCGTATATAAATTTATATATATATATATTCTCACATATTCGCGTTTGAATGAGATCCTAGTGTCCTGCAAAGCGCAAAGGAATTTCAAATATAGTCAAACAGTGTGCGTGTCTGAGGGGAAGGGGAGAGGTATGCGATTTTGCATTGTGTTGCATGCGCTTTGGCAATACGTTTTTATAGCTCTTTGTAGCCTTTAACATAAAATAAAATATAGAAAACACAAAAAAAAAAAAAACTAAAAATGTTGCGCTCAAAGTATGTTTTTGTAGCTTTTGACTTTGCTGATGGTAGCTTTGTGTGTTTGAATTTTTCTTTATTGCACTTCAAATAAGCCAAATGAAAATGTAGCCTCTTCAAATTGAATACCTATAAAAGTGTTTCATCTTTGTGCTGCATCAAAAAGAAAAATCCTAAAAGCAGTTGTAGCTTTAGTTTATTTAAATGTCGATTTCTTGATCAATATTATGAAGGATTGAATGAAAAGGTTAAAATTCAATGGCACAGATATTTACACATCTACCCTTTGCAAAATCTATAAGACAGTAGATAGACCAACTTTAATATAAATATTCTTTATATGAAATAAAGCTTGTTTACAGTTAAAAGTTGATAGCAAGAACAATTTGTTGTTCTTGAAACTATGCGTTTTTTTTTTCTATAGTTAATTTTGAAATGCATTTAATATTAATTGCAAGTGCAACTGACTGCTGTTGTATTATCAGAAAATGAAACTAAAATACAAAAATGCATTTAAGTAAATTGACAAGCTTAACGTTGTGTAATTAGAATATAATGTATAGTAGTTTCATTTAAGTTATGACAATCATAATCAACGCATGAAACATTGCAATTACTCATTTACCTACATTTGCCTAATGAGCCATCACGTACGTATCTTTTCCTCCACACAGCCCAGGTTAAGAGAGATGAGGTCAGGGCATAAGGATGTGTGCCATGTGCGCTCCTATTAATATTTCCAAGATGCGTAATTATTGATTTTCCATTAACACTTTGAGCTTGCAGAAAATGAAATTGTTAAAAAAAAAATAAATAAAGAGTAGAAAAATAAACGAGCCCACGTGTGTGTATGTGTGTGTGTGTGGGCACTTTGAACTTAGGCCTGGACCTCAACGAGGTCTCATGTGCGTTGTCATCGTCTCACGGCTGGAAAAACTCTTTGAGGCAACGGCGCTAATAATGCGAGCAACGGAGGCGACTCCCGTTGTTGCTGTCGCCTGGTTCGCCTTTGTAGCAATTAGTAGGCGTGTGTGTTTATTTATTAATACATATTTTACACTTCAACGCCTGGGGTTAATTGCATGTCCTTATTCTAAGGGGTTGTAGGCTGAAACTAAACCAAGCGAAAGGTTCTTAAAGAGCACATAAGACTTAAATGTATACTTTAATCAATCTAAGCTGCTGCTGCTACTGATGCTGTCTATCATTATATTGTAATTAGAAATGTGAGTGCTCTGCTTTAGATGGACTGCTGGCTGTCTTTGTTATTGAGCTTGGCTGCAAATTAAAAGTCAAACTGTTTAAGACAATGTACAAACAAGACTTTAAGCAGCGCATTTGATAAGGGTAACAAAAACTGGGTGGAAGTTGGAAGTCGCACGCTGCGTTGAATTTGAATATTGCATGAATGGACATGCGAAAGGACTGTACGAATGGTCAGTACAGCAACCCTTCTTCTGGACACTGCCCAGAGCACAACTCAATTCAACCATCCATCCATCCACACTCGCCACGGGCTGTTGCACGCAACGTGGTGCTAATTTCTTTGATTACAACATGTGCGCTGCGCGATGTCGACTCCGATTCTGAGAGAGAGACGGCTAAGTTAATCCTTTGTGCCGTGCCTTGTCTTTGGCCATGCACGTAAACAAGCGGAAACGAGCTGCTCTTTCAATGACCAACTGAACTTCAAAACTTTGACTTGACTGTTGACCAGGCGAACTTCAGACTCGTGACAGTCGGCAGTCACCCTAAGGCATTTTTGATTCCTTTTCCTTAATTATTGAGCAGCGGGCGCTATTTTAATTTTGAATGTTCCAGCCAAGGGCATAATCTTTTTTTTACAAACATTTGTATACAGTTTTTACATTTTATCTTTAAGATATGTTTGTTTCTGTATATATATCCTAAGTTCGGAGTTCGATAGCGTAATTTAAAGTGAACGGTCCTCGTTTTAAATATATAATTTAATATTTTTATGTGCGTGAAATAAGAAATCAACATATTTCTCTGCCCTTAATTTGTATGCATATGCTGATGAATCAAGTTCTAGTTTGATTAATAATTGATATTAAAAATGATTATGTATAAATTTACTCACTGGATGTTGACTTATATGTGTTAAAAACTTATACTTTCTGCTTCTTAATTATTCAATTTATGAAAAAATATTGCAAGTCTCCAGTTAATGAACAAATCTTAGATGCTCGTTATTAATTAAAGTTGGCCGTACAATACCCTCTCTATATCTCACGCTCTATGTTTTTTTTGTTCTCACTTGTCTAATATAAATATAGAAATGCTCTTTCAACATTTGGCATTCAATGCAAACGAACGAAGAAACAGAAGAACAAAAAGGCAAGCAGCAGTCAATGAGGATGGACTTTGTGTAGACGGGATGCTAACTGGACGGCTAATGATTGATGTGGATGTGAACGTGGATGCTGATGCTGATGCTGGCCTCTACTACTACTGCTATCATAAGCATGCGAATTTTATACAAATACACATATGCATTTGTTTGTATGCTCGCCAAAAAGGAACCTTGCACGCATGCACTTGCCGACTTTTGCATAATGCAGAATGAATGACTTGTGGATGGCTCGAACGGGGCTGCAAGCAGTGGCAAGGCCTCTGTTGCTGAGCTACTTTTCGCTCTTTGTGCAAAGCGCTGGGTGGTATGGGAAACTGTACTGGTTGGGTCTGCCTGAAGCTGGTCTGTGCACATATGGAAATGGGAATTCTTTGATTTGATTTTTATTTGGCTGTTTGTGCGATGTAAAGCGCCACTAAAAAGTTAATTGCACGAAAAATAAGTTGATACTCTCTGCCGCTCCGGCACATGTGCCCCGATGCTCCGTAGTTTACCGTCCGCTTCAGTCCGCTCCAGTCGCTGTTTAATTTAATTAGTAGTCGTCGTCGTCGTCGTCGTCGTCGTCGTCGTTCCTCTGTTCGTCGACTATCGGAGTGGGACCCAACAGTCCTGCGTCAGTTCGTCAGTCTGGCTCTCGTGCCCGTATCGCGATACGGATCCGCTGTTCTTTGGGATTTTTATTTGTGCTGCTTTTGCTGCCAACTGTTTGCCAATCCGTTGACGTGAAACTGAAGCGGCTTGTCGCAGCGGCGTTCAAGTCAATTAGCAAGTATTTTTAATTGCTTTAAATTTGCATAATTTCTGTCAACAAGATGCCCTGACGGAATGTTCCCTATTAAACATAAGCTCTCTACGATATCACGGCTGCCTTGCATTTGTTCGAAATAAAACGATTTTACGCATTAGTTTCAATTAGCCATAACATTGTCTGGTCAGTTGGTATGGCCAAGCCGTGTCAAAAGTAAGACAGTCATCTAAAGCCTGACTAATCCAAATTTGAGTGCCCCAACTGCGGCGGGTATTTCAATTAACCCGACGCACCTTAAAAAGAGGCCATAAACTTGGGGCAAGACAAAGCCATGGCACACGCCAAGGAATGTAAATGTCCCTCGCATACAAATTTGACCTCATTTTGCAGCTGGTGAAGACGCACAACTAATTAGACACATGCCAGCCAGGAGAATACACATACAAAAACATGACACACACACACACACAGACGTCGTTTGATATGTGTGGTTATGAAAGTTCATTTGTATTTGTACATGAACTGTAAATGTATCTGCAACTGTATCTGTATTCGTGGTTGAATGTGTGTGCGCTTGACCGTACGCAAATTACTTGTGTCATAAATATACCAGACAACCAACAACCAACAACCAGCGACAAGAAAAGTCAAGCGACCCAAATGACACCCGAGGCTTACAATTGGGTCAAAGAACACAACCAGTCAGTCGGGCAGTCAGGCAGCTGGCAACACTAAGACAAAAACTAGTCAAAGATTTCCACAAAATGAGATAATGACCAAGTAGTAAAATAAAAATATAATCAAAACATTTGTGAATGAAATTTGTAATAATAGATGGTCAGCTAGCTTGGATTTAATTGATTGGTTTTAAAATAAACGCTTACAAGCATAAATGTATTTGACTCTTGTTTGATTTGGTTTAATTGGCGTTATAACATGTTTTAATAAAAAAAACAGAAGCAAACATTACTTTTGAAGAAATATTTAACTCATCAACCCATTTCTCTTAGTGCATTCAAGTAGTCAACCAGTCAGTCAGTCAGTCAGTCAGTCAGTCAGTAAAGCAACCCAAACATATAAGAAGCAGCACAAGGACGCTTGGCTACAATTCAAATGTGAGACGTAGATTGCTTTTGGTATGTATTCGGATTATGGGCAAAAGGTAACTATCACGTATCTTTAGCTTATACATTAAGCTTGCCACGTTTTATGATGCATTCAATAGCTGAAGAGACCTTCATAAAGATTTCTATCTTAACGATGACAGTGGCAAAGTTACATAACATTTTCAGTTACACACATTCTCGCCTCAAGATTTTAGGCTGGCATTGTCTTTGATTTAAGCGCCACAAAAGATGACTAAAAAGCACCCAAAAACTAACCCAAATGTGAATCGAAAGCTCGCTGCTGCTGCTTAACTCGTTACTCGCTTATCGAATCCCTTTCAATGCCGCAGCACAAAAGGACGAGATGCAAGTGCGTCGATAAGCCTAAAATGCGTTTTCCTTAACAAAACTGCTCATTAGGTTAGGATGGCCGAAGGGCAAGGATAACCGGTTACCAGCACACATACACACACATGGCAATAATTACAGGCTCAACTGCCTGATAGCTGGGCAGCAAATTCATAAACACTTTGCATAGTTTTCGGAACGGCCAACCCTTGGTTAGTGTGACAAACAAAAGGACAAGCGACAAGCTAAAAGCCTCCACCTGAGTTCCTTTATCCTAACGGGGCGATTTCTTAATTCTAACTACGTGACACGCACACTCACACACAGACAACGTGTTATTACGAACAGAGTTTAGAAGAGAAAGTTGCTCTATTGCCGGACAGGTCTATGGGGCTTCGCTATTGTTCTTTGGAAAGTTGGCCGTCTGGGTGCGTTTATTGTTTCTTGAAGATTAACATCTTGCTGGCTAGCCCCTGAGTTATAGCCAAAGTTTGGCCCCAGTCAATGAACTATGTGCGTGGCTTTAAAGCAACCCAAAAAGAACGTAATACAATCGTACCAATAAAATTGTAAGCAATCACAATGCAATGAAATCAGTTGGAAATCATGAATGAAATTGCGTAAAAGTTGGTTAAAAAGTAAAAAAAAGAAAAAAAAGATCGACGTGAAAAGCGAAAGCGTGTGAAAAAATAATAATATCATGTACGAAAACAAAAAAGAATAAAAATAATAAAGGGCCTGGGAAAAACGAGTGAATAATTTTCGCATATTGAGTAATCAATTAAAATTAACCGAAAAAAGAAAAAGTAAAATGAAATACTCTACGCATGTCAAACAAACTACTCACACACATATCTACATTCACACCATGCATCATACATATGTACAAACAGATATCCTCTTGCGTACGCATTCAGCAGGACAATGTTGTGGCGCTGACCCGTTGCTGTTACCAGTTTCATGTAAGCCCTGACCCCATTCCAATGGGGTGCGTACGGGTTGCTTCATTAACCGGCACACACAATCACATTCGCCGGACATGGAACCGGCCTTTTTTTAAACTTTTTTCGCTTACTCATACCATTACAATGCAATATATAATAACAGAAACACCACCATAACAACAACATGAACAGCAGCAATGCCACAACAAGTGTGTCCCAATGCCGCTCAAGGTCAAACCATAATCGTTGATAATGAAAATTATTTCACACTCACAACCTTTCAGTTTTTTATTTTGTTTTGTTTTGTTTGTTTTTCATTTGCTCCATTTTTGGTTCGCTCACATTTTAATGGCCTCGTTCTGCGCCTCATTTTTATTTTTGTCACTTGTTTTTCTTTAATTTCCAGTTAATGCAATTTCAGCTGACCCGCCACCGGTTCTACCTCACCTCATTGTGTAAATTATTGCCGAAAAAATAAGAGCAAAAAAGTATGCGCCCCAAAGTATGCAACATAATTAAAAATCAATGGCACACAAACTGATAAAGACTGCGGGGGCGTGGCAATAACCAGATTTTCCACATTAAATGCCCGCGCAGCAGCCCACGCTTAATTTTCGTTTGGTTTATTTTTTATTTCGCTGTTGTTTTGTATTAATTTTTTTTATTGTTGCCTGCAATTTATTTTTAATTGTTTTTTAATTTATTTTTTATTCGCACAAAAAGCGCAACAAAAAAAATTATGAAAAAAGCGCGCGAATGTGAAACTCACAGCAGAAATCAACAGCAAAAACAGTACGAAAAAAAGAACACACAAAAAATAAATATAAATAAAAAATGATACAAAAAAAAAAAAGAAATACGGCCAAAAAACGCCGGTCAGCAGACGAGTTCGCGATTCCCATTGCCGTACTGTATAAGTGCATGAATGAGAGATTGTGTGTGTGTGGGTGTATATTTTGATAGGTGTGTGTGTGTGTTTGTGTATTGGCGTGGTCGCCAATGAGGAGTAAAACTGTTGCTGGGGTGTTGCAGCGTCAAAAATGAAAAGAAATAAACAACAAAAAATGAACAAAGTGTCGAAAATATAAAAAAGGATATTGCAACAAGCAAACACAAGCAACGGCATCAACAGCAGCAGCAGTAGCAGCAGGGGTTTGCCCAGCTATATACGACCTTTACAAGGCATTTAAATTTGACCTCACTGGGCGGTGAATGAAAGCAAAAAGTCAAAGAAGAAACCATCATGCTACAACTTTAACATATAAGTTATTCAAACGATAGTCGAAAACACAAAATAAATATTATTATTTAAAAATAATATCAACTGAATAGACTACAAGTTGTTGGATAAATGTGAAAACGCGTTAAATTCTTCTCTGTTCAGCCTTAATTTAACCTTAGCTCTTTCTTTTTTTATTTGGATAGCTGTAAGCTGCAGCTGTTTGCTTGACTTTGCCGTTGCAATCAGCTTAAACACCTCTCATGAAACCAACTCGGTAACCATGTGTTGCTTCAGCATACACAAAAAGGAACAACATACACCCAAAAATGAAAAGAAAAACAAAAAAGTATCTGCACTTGCCGCCAATTTTCGCGCGTTTATTTTATTTTATTTGTGCTCATTTCCCTGTGGTGTTTCGTTTTTATTCCTTTGCTATCTTTTTCTTTTATTTTTTGGGTGCTCCATGGACAGAGTTTGAACAGTGTTCGGCCTGGTTGTGCTGTCCTGTGTGCGCTCTCACACTGCTGCCGAGCGTTAAACGCGATTCTCACTCGGCCCGAATCGTCTCGCTTCTCTACTCTTCTGTCCCTACGCCTGAAATTGCTGCTCATCTGCTGTGCGATTTTTGTACTTTTGTGTTGTACCTTTTTTGCCGGCTTGTAAAAATCACGTGAAATTTTTAAAATTGCAAAATAATGCCGGTCAAGCTCATTATATATATACAAATATATATGTTTGTGTATATATATATGCGGAATGCATTTAAGTCACCCGCTCTTACTCTCAATCTCTCTATCCACTTCATTCGTTTTCATTCAGTATGATTGTTTGAATGTGTGTGCATGTATGTGGAAGAGCAACACGTCATGCAACAGCTGGCAGATGCCACCACAACAATAAAATGAAATAAGACCAAAAAAAAGGCGTCGTTTAAATGCCGATTATAGTAACGACAGGATCTGTGGCACAAGGAAACTTTTCCAGAATCCTTTCGTACTACTTACACAGCATTGAGTGTAATCAGCTGCGGCGTTAGCATAACATGGGTAAGACTTTTCGAAATAGTTCAATATATGCAATTTGTGTCAATCGGTTTTATAATATTCTTTTTTATTATAAATTTTATACGTTGGATAAAAGACTTCTGAAAATAAATTATACAATAATATAACATAAAATTTGTTTGTTGACCTTCTTTGTATTTTATATTTTAAAACTTATGTGCTGTTTACCCAATGCTTTTATTATTGTTCTGACTCTTAATAGAAGCTCATTTTGTATTAAACTGAATAACTATTCAGCTTTCAAAAGAAGAAAAAAAGAAAAATACTTAGGTATATCACAATCTTAAGTAAAATAGTAAAATAGCAAACTTTCGGTTATGTTATACAACCCTTGACTTGATGTATACATGCAGCTGCTGAACTTGATGGTTCTTCCCTGCTTTGCAGCTGGAAAATAACCCTAATTGTTATCAGCTGGTTGTTAAGCTTAAACTTCCAGCTATAAATCAACAAAATTACAACAAAGAATCAACGTCTAGGTAGCCAGTCTGTGCATTGTTTGCTTGCCATCAATGGAAGTTTTTAATTTGGTGCCCTGCAATCAGGGCTCATCCTTCTTGCTGCACTGTCCCCGTATCTGTTACCGTTCCCGTCGAATTGCAGTTTTGGCCTGCATAAAATGCACTTTGACTTGACTTCAGTCCAAAGGGGTTGTTGGTTAAAGGTTTTGCAACTTGTTGTCTGTTTCTGGCAGACGCATGGCCCAAAACGCAATTATCCGAAACGAAATCGCAGACTTGCCAGCCTGTGCAGTCAACGGTACTTAGTGCTTTGTCCTTGGGGCTTGGTGCTTGCTCCTTGGTAGCTGGGCAAAGGGTATCAGAACCTGCACATGTGTGCTGCAATAGCATGCAATTTTTGGGTGCAAAAGTTTCCTAAATTGCAATCGAGCGCAGCAAGAAATGTAAAATTGCCTTTAAGATTAAATTGGTAGGCGAACGAAAGTATGCAATTAGTTTGGCGCCAACTAAAGTTGTTCCTGAGGGAAGGGTTAGAGAACTGGCTGCATAATTGTTATATCGTTCAATCTAGCAGGCGTTTCTACAAAAACCATTTCCTTGACCTCAAAAAATTGCGCATGCAGTTAGTCAAATGAGCGAGACGCACCCATCTAAATTGTTCTTGATGACTTAAGGGTTTTCTGCTAACACACACTCACACACACACGCAGGAGCATGCAAGAATAAGTGTGTACACTTGGAAAAAAGGTCATTTAAGTTTCGTAGTTGCAAATATTATTCTTAAATATTTAAAAACTAATTCCAGCTAGCAGCAGAGTTCAGAAATCTATTGGGAGATTTTAATTTCAAAATTCTCTTAATTTTAGACTGATTATTTTCCAAGTGTAAGTGTGACAACACTTGCGGCCGAATTGATATTAAAACGTACAAAAATAGCCAGCGGCCAGTTGCCCCAAAGGATTCAAAGACGATGACGGCGGCGACGACACAACAACTTTAGCCGCACCTTTACTTACCTACACGTGGCCCCCAGACACACACACACATAAACAAAAGGGAACATGTAAATAGTGGCAAGGCAAATATTTTCAGAGACAAGGATTTCATTATCCTTATCACATGACAAGCGGAATTTTTCGTTCAGCACAACAAAAGCGCAAAATGCGAAAGATGTCGTCGACGGTTGTTGGTCGTCTGACGTCCGCCAGGCGGTCGCCTCCAGTCAAGCAAACTTACGACTTAACAGTTCGTGTGTGCGTCCGTGTGTGTGTGTGTGTGTGTGTTTGTCCTTGTCCTCTCCATGTCCTTTAAGCTGTTCTACTTTAATTATAATATGCCGTTGTTGTCGTCTGCTGTTGCTATTATGGCTTATACGCTGTCTCCTGAGATATTTCATGCCGGCCACAGCTCCGCAAGTATGTGTGTGTGCGTGTGTGTGAATAAGCGGTGTGTGTGGCACTCCTCAAGCGCGATTGTGCTTATCCTTAACGGCGGCTTAGCACTTAACTATTTGCATGTTTGTTTCGTGATGTTGCCATTGTCGCCTTGCTTAACTTTTATACTCTTACTTTGGATATGCATGCGATGACAAACACTTTGCAACAAAGACATTTGCTTTATTTCAAAGTTTATTTGAAAGTATTTGCTTTTAAATAAGTAATTAAATGTATCGACACTTTTAAATTCCAGAAAACAATTTTATACAGAGCATTTGAGTAGTGTGTAGTATTTTTAAATGTTAATTAAACAGCCTTCTTGTGATGAAGATGACGTAGTTCTGCTTCTCTTCTTTGTCCTTTAAAGGTAATTACTGTGGCGGTCGACACGAGAGCCAGAGTCTCAGTCTCGTATGTGTGTTTAATTAAAATAAACACCGTTTTTTCACTGCTCCTCGCTAAATAATGTCTTTATTAAAGTAACCTTACAAACTAAGCTGGCTGCTTGAACTCTTTTTTACTAAAATAAACTTTTGTTTCAATCGATTCTTTTTCTATAATGTTTTCCATCATCGATGGCTTAGCCTAATGCAATGTTTTTCTGGTATTGTTTATGGGTTTTTAGTCTGAGTGGGATTGGAAACAAAAATAAAGTTGGCAGGGTGGTCGTTAAAAGCGACTGTCGCAACCTCATGTAGAAACGAAATTGCAACTGCTGCAACTGCGACGACAACAACAGAGGCGCATTGGCAGCAGACAACAAATTGATATATATGAACAGGTCCGCGGATTGACAAAGCAGCTGCAGCGTAAAAGCCCAACCATGTTGCCTGTCGGTCTGTCTATCTATCCGCCCATGCCGGGGTCCAAATTCCCTCAACCTCAAACCGCTGATGTTGTGCAACGCCCGCAGCTCGACTCTAACAAAATACAGCTGCAGCAACAGTAGCAACATTTGATGTTGGTATTGCTATTGTTGTTGTCGCGAAAGTGCATTTTGCGTATGTTAACGTTGGCTCACAGGGCGGATGAGCAATGCACGCAGACGCAGCCAGAGCAACACAGCAGCCGTACAGCCGCCCACAAGAAGCGTACACTTCAAAAAAATCTATCTTGTAAATCAATTAAATTTGAATCCACCATAACAAGAATAAATATTATTTTAACTGCTTAAACTGTTTTAAATAGTAAATCATTGCTAATATTTTTAAATTATTAAAAATAAGATAACAAACTACTTTTTCTACACGAGTTTTGTTTTACAATTATAATTTGAAATAACATTTTTTTCCACTGCAAATGCATTCAATTTGAGGCATTGCAATGCTGCTGGACAGACTCAAACCACCCTTATTCGTCCCCCCTTGGTGCTCTTTGGTAAGCGAAGCATTTTTAGTATTTTTTGTGTTGGTTTTCAAACGCAAGCGTGCATTTTAAATGCAACAACAACAACTAAAACGGTTGCCTGCCAAATTGCCATGCCCCCAGCATGCCAAATAGGGGGCTTAGCATTTTGTTTTTGCTTTTGGTGTTGCTGCTGCAACTGCAACTGCCTGCAAGCGTTGCCTATAGAATATCAGAGTTTAAACAAAAAAAATATAGCATATCGAAAGTTGAAAGTTCGGTTGTAGGGCATCCGTTTGGCTGGTTACTGGCATGTCCTTTGAGCGAGCCGATGCACATTGCGTTTGCTTGATTAATTAAAAGCGAAATATGTTTAAACCCAAAGCAATCTTTGGGGACTGCAGCAAAAAATGAGCCTAATGAATTATGCAGTTCCCGCAGGAGTTGGAGTTGGAGTTAAAGCTGATGCTGATTTACACTCAAGTGTAGACGATGTCGATGAGAGTGACCTCCACGTTTGACACTTGACCCGTCACTCACACCCTTCAACGTCTTGCCAACAAACAATCAGGAACTCAAACTCGAAACACTGTAAAACTTCCCTTATTGCACTTGCTGTATTTTTGTTTTCGTTGTTTTTGTTGTTGTTGAATGGACTGTTGCAACTGCAGAGCTGCTTTGGTGCAATGGGCAAAAACTCGAATGGACTTTTGTTTTTGTTACTGGCAGCTGTCGCTGTTGAGCCCTATCCATCCCCACTCTCGTTTTGAGTTCCCCCACTGCGCCTGTCGCATGTTTAGTTTTTCGCGCAATTTTCCGCGCTGTCTTTGTCATTTTTGTTGCTGCTGCTGCTGCTGCTGCTACCAGCTGCCTGCTGCCTGACGATATTTACGTTATATGCCACTGACCGTCTCCTGACCACCCCAACCCACCCGCTCCCTTATGTATGTATGAACACGATTTTGGGGCCGTGCTTGATGCTTTTAGGCAACGAATTGCAACTGCAACGCATTGCGCTTTGGGGAATATGCAAATCAGCCATCAGCCAACACAGCCATCAGCCATCAACTGCTGCAGTTGCAGTTGCAGCTGCAACAACAAAGACTGCATTACCATCATGCATCAGCATCAGCATCAGCGTCATCTCCATTCACGCATCCTATCTGCAAAGCACACAGAATCAACATCATCAAACTAAAAATGATTTTTTTTATGTTTTGTTTAGTCAAGGGTCAGGTAAAGGCAGCCTATACGCAATTTACCAACTGCGTATGATTGATGTGTTTTTAGGCCCTTTCCAATATTGTGCCATTCGAACATTATTTTTGTTTTGCAACTAACTAATTACTAAATGCTTTAATGCGATTTCTGTGGTTCGTTAATTATTTGTCGTTTTTTTGTTAGGTGTTTAAGCTTCGCTTTGAATTAAATACCCATCCTAAATATTGAAATTTAATTTTAAATTTTAATGAAGCTTAATTTGTGCATTTTATTTAAGCTAAACCTGCTTTAATCTTGAGTGCATTTTAAAAGTCGTTCTTATTTTTTCAAGCAACAAAAAGAGATATATAGTAAATCTTCTTATCTTGACTGGTGTTTAGTTAATCAAGAACTCTAGCTAGTATACTAATGGGTAAATAGATGCTAATGCTACATTTATAAAACTCAATTTATATATTTAAATAAAGTTTAATTAAAAAAGAAAAATATGTATGTTTGGATTTAAAGACTATACCCTTAACTTCATCACTCGTAATTGCTGAGCTTAGAACGAGTTATTTTAATTGAAGTTCACAACTTTATTGCATATTTACAATAAACAATCATATAAAAAATAAAACCATTCAATTTATTATCAATTACATACATCTGAAACGATAAAAACATTACAATACAAAATGAAATTAACGTTTTGTTTTATAAAAGTAAAAAACAAATACAAATTATTTTTAAAATGTGACTGTTTAAACATTATCAAGAGCCCTGAGCATTGTAGAAATTTCTTCTCGATTAACCCTTTTTTTTACACTCTCCATCCCTGTCTCTGATTTAATTTTCAATGCAAATTTTCTATAGCATTTCAGCGCAATTTCACAATTTATTCGCCACGCTCTCCCGTTAGCTCATTAATTAATGATCAACCAACGGCTGAACAAAAGGGTGCTGGGTGGTGCTAGTAGGTGGGTCGCTGAGACCGCAATACTCGCAAGCGAATGATAATCGCAAAGAGTCGTACCTGTATGTGGCAAAGTGGGAGAAGAGCAAGAGCAGGCAGATGCTGTATTTGTTTTTGATGTACCTTCGGCATTTGTGTGTAACGCAACTTATTAATCCATAAGGCTATCTGGTAATTCTTTTATATGTGCATGAAATGAATGAAGACCGAAGCACCATGCGCTCGTTTCACTGTTTGTTGCTGCGCCATGCTAAACTCAAACATTTTGTACGAGAAAAGCAAAAGCAAAATCAAAGTCAATAGCCAATGCTATCGATAGCGCCATAAATGTCTATATACTGAGATATATATATATATATATATGTATAAATTCCATATACATATAGTGCTTATGGCAGCACTAATACATATGTAGAAATCAGTGTAGAAAATCTGTGAGGGACGTCTGGTGGGCAGGCAACCACTGCGGAGGGGTTTTGTTACGTACAGGCCTAAGTTGACCAGCCTCCCACGCGACGTATGAGTAATATGCAAAATGCGTGCGCCTGTTTCGGGATCAAATGCATTCACTGTTTTAGTTCGCAGCACATATGTACGACGGCATATATGTGAGGGTCTGGCGTGATTGTGTATGTGTGTCCCTCTCTTCAAAACACTACTGCAAATGCAATGAGTTTTTGGGCCCAAAACAAATTTTTTTCTCCGCTTTTTTAATGCGTTTTCTCACCAGTGTGCGTTTGTGCTCCCTTTTAAGTCAGTATATGCTTTTTATTTATTTATTTTTTGTCCATTTGTAAACATCTATTGTTGCTTATATATATAAGAATTCATTTGTTTGTATTTAAATTAGCTGCTGCTTGCATGTGCTAAGATTTTTTAAGTTAAACATTTCACATTATGCATGTTGGCAACTCTGGCATATTGCGTTCACTCATACTAAGACGAAAGCATTAGCAAAAATCACGCATTTCTAGCAACAACAAAAATTGTTGCATATGCGCAGGGGCAAAGCGTAAAATTTTCTTCACTAGTGCTTTGCTTTACTGTTGTTGTTGTTGCTGTTGCTTTGGCAAATGAAAACGAAAAAATTGCATTTGCAATGCATGTGTGTGTGTGTGTGTGTGAATGTATGTGTGCTTGTGTGTTGGAAAAAAGGCAAGGAACAAAAGCACAAAATCAAAACAAAAACTGCCACATGGCACACAGACTCGATTGCGGGGATTGGAATTTGTAGATTGAGTTGGGTGGTAGTAGGAGGAATAGGCAAGGGGAGCTACTGGGGAGCTGGCGGGGCAATCGAATTGAGCACAAAAATGGTGGCAACAACAATGTGCAACCAGAGGAGCAACAGCGCGCGCCACAGACATGCATGTCTCTCCGTAAGCGGGTGTATGTGTGTGTGGCTAGTGGGGGTGGTTGTGTTGGTCAAGTGTGTAAGTGTGTGAGTGTTTTAGGTACAATTTTAGGCTGCATTTTTGAAGCGGCCCACACGCAACTGCGTCGTGGGCAGCGCTGCAACGACGTCGACTGCGCCCACGACTCAATGGGGTTGCACTTTCTGTTGCATACTTTTTGGCGCTGTTTGATTTTTAGGCGCAGCAGAAATGCAAAATGCGTTTCGCCGCTTGATTGGGGATAGCTGTACGTATGTCAATGTGTGCATTTCTGTATGTGTCTGTGTGATATGTGCGAGTTTCTGACTATCTATGTGTGTGTGTGTGTGTGTCTGGATTGTGTTTGCTGCTGCTGCTGCTGCTGCCGCCATCTCGTTGTCGTCGCGCTTTGTTTTGATTTTTGCGCGACTGAGCGCGCGTTTGCTGTCCATATACCATCACCATCCCCAGCCCCGCCCCACCCTTCGTACCGACTCCCCCTTTCAAGCCCCTATGTGTTTCTGTGTGTGTTTTGGATTTATCCAACAATGGGAATATGTGCTTCTATGTGTGCTGTTGCACATATATGTATGTACATTAGCAAAGCGACGCGGCAGCAACAACAAAAATAAAAGAAAAAAGGAAATATTTTTTCTGTTGCGCCAAGCACCAAAACGAAAAAACGACGAGGACAATTCGCTGCTGCTGTATTCGCTGCTAGCCGTTTTAAATCTATTTTTTTCTTCCCTCGCTAAATTCGCGCCCGCCACATCAACGCGCACGGCAGCCAGCAGCCAGCAGTCAGCGGCCAGCGTCCACTTTCACATCCAAACCCAACGCCAAAGCCAAAAACTTTAGAGCGGGGATACTCTGTGCACTATGCTGTACTGTGTAGTAAAGCACACAATCAAATCGCGAATGCAGCGACGTCATCGAAGGCAGCGACAGCGACGTCAAGCGACAGCGAGAACGACAACGCCTGGACCCGTCATCGTTAACAATTTTTGCACAACATTGCAACAGAAAAGCGCTAAACGCGAAACAAGTTGCGGCGCATTTTTTCTGCTCCTCGGGTCCTGCTGGCTTAGTACACATAAGCAGGCAGGCAGACAGGCAGACAGGCAAGCAAGCAATGCTGGCTGCCCGACAGACAAGACAGACAACAATCGTCAAGCAAATTATTAGGCAGTGCCCAGGCAAGCAGGCAAGCAGGCAGGCAGGCAGTCGGCAGCCACATCGACCGACAGTCGTCCAGTATCGCAGTCTTCGCAGCGCATAAATCACACAAACCGAGACAGACTCAAACTCAACTCAAACGTTACTCGACTCGCATCAAGAAAGTGAAACAAAGTGAAAGAAAAACAGAAAAGAAAACGAGACAAAATACCAACAACAGCAAAAAAAAAACACCACGAGTGTGCGTGCTTGAGTGTGTGTGCGTGTGTACTGTATGTGTTTTCGGGCAAAAAAGTGAAAGTGCACAAAAATGACTTGAAGTGCAAGTGCAGAGAATAGACTTATATACACATAGAAAGTAACCACCACCCTAGCACCACTAACACCCACACTTAGACTCGGAACAGTTTTTTTTTCGTTTGGGTGGTTTTCTGAAAATATGTGCATCGAAATGCCGACGCCATTGCCTCGCAACGCCGAGAATGCTCCAAGGCCAAGGTGCTTTGTCGCTTTGTTGCAGGTGTTGCCGGCGCCATTTCTGAGCGCCGCGACGCCATCTTGAATGGGTATGTGAAGTGAACGCCCTCCGAGCCACGCTGCCATCCATGCACAATCCACCAAAGACAATGTAAACGCCGGCGTTTAGCATGTAGGCAGATTTTTCTTCATTTCCACAACAAACAAAACCAAACTACAAACCAAGCCAGCCAACAACAAATAATCAAATAGACAAAGTTACATTTTTACCAATACGATAAGCAGCAGCAGCAACAGCAGCAGCAATAACAGCAACAACAACACGCAAAGCAATTTTGTTCGTCTACAAATAATAACAACAACAACATTAACTAAATAAAACCAACAAATCAAGCAAAAATAATTAATGAATAGTATTAACTACTAATACACACATCAATTTAATACTACTAAGCAGGCAGTCAGTCAATCAGTCAGTCAGTCAGTCAATCAGTCAGTTTAAGTTTACGCACCGGATTCCGATTTGAAGCAAAATTAAAGCGTCTGAATTTGATCTCATCTAGAGTTGAGTTATCCAAGTTTTTCGGTCAAGCAAATTTATCGTCTCGGTCCAAACGTAACGGCAAATTTTGGTTTTCTACAAATTCAGACGTAACTCTTTAGTTGATTAACCTTTTCTATTGTGCATTTTGGCGTCGAACTTTTGGGCGATAAGAAGCAAAAACGAAACAAAAAATAAATACAAAAAAAAAAAATCACTAAAAAACGTACGAAATTTTAAGAGAAATTTAAATCAAAACCTACGAAATTACCTGAAAATTTTTGAAACAACTGAAAAGTCTACGAACTGGGAGAGAAAATACGGAGCAGAATATTAGGAGCAAAAATTTTACAAGTGCGAAAAATTTATTATAATTATTTACAAAACAAAAAACCAAAGACTCAAAAAAGTTATATAGAAAAAAAAATTACTGAACTTGAAAATCGCTTAATAAAAATTTTAGGAACTCAAGAAAATTTTTAACAAAATTAATATCAAAACAAATTGTTGTGATGTGATATTTTTTCGATATATTTTTAATGTTCTGGTAAGTAAAACTCTTTAACAATTATTAGCATTAGCTATGAAGAAATTATATTAAAAATAAAAAATATTATTAATATGTAAAACTGTTAAATGTCGAATATTATTGCTCAGCAATATCTTTTATCAATTGTATTAAGAAAAATGTGTATTAAAATATTTAATTTGTTTTTTTGACTTTATTTCTAACGTATACGAGTTTCTTTAAGATTTACCTTCTATAATTTATTAAAGTTTGTTATTATTTATTAAATATAATTTAAAGCAAATAATTCTCTGTTATTCTTTTAACATTTTTTAAACTTATATTTATTAAATATAGGTATTTAATACACTAACTAATTTAATGCATTTGATCTTGTTCAAGATAAGATCAAGAAATGGCAAATTGTCACCTTTAGTAAGCAAAGATCATTTTTTTGGCCACCAGACACATGCCCCTCATCTGGTTGCCCAGTCGAGTTTTGATTCGTCTCCGATTCGTTATCGTGCTCAGAATTCTGCTACTCTTCGGCATGGCCGACGATGACGGCGCTCAGCTGCAGCAGCAACTTGCAGCAGGCAAGAGGATGCTCTGCTCCTGTTTTATGCCTATGTCTAAATATATACAAGGGACTGCCTCCCAAACAGAAGGTTTAGTTGTAGTAGTAGACTTTTTGCTTTTCTACATTCTCACACACACACACACACACACACACACACACACATATTGCACATGCAACGGCCGCCAAGTTTGTTGGATACAGGGGTAGGGGGCAGGTTACAGGCATATAATGTAAACAAGGACATGCGCAATGCAAGCGGCATTTTGCACTTTCCCCAACTGGAGAAATATATTGCAATGCATGCAATTGCAATTGCCTGCCAACTAGAAGATAGTGGTGAAGTAGGGAGGGGTATGATGGGTTGGTTGGGGGTCTGTTGCGGCTATTGCATTTACCAACTGCTGCTGTTTGAAGTACATGGCAGCGCAGTTAGCTTCGCAGTTGACGTCAACTTGCCACAAATTTAGATGACCAAAAAGGAGCTGCAACAAAAACCAAACTTCGCCTGTGTGAGAGAGTGTCAGCGACACGGCGAGAGAAAGAGAAAGATAGAGTGAGAGAGAGAGAGAGAGAGGACATAGAGAGTGGGGCTCAGAGAGCGAGAGTGAGAGAGAGAGTAAACGAGAGAGTGTGTATGTGTGAGTAAAAGATAGCGAATGCTGGCTTCGAGTGCAGCCCGCAGCCCTGCAACAGCGACAAAAACAAACAAGCCGTATGCAACATGCAAAAATGCACTTGAAGTGCGAGGCAGGCGCAAGGAGGCAGACACACACGCACACATAGACACACGCACACACACGGGGAGAAGTAGTCGTTGCTTCTTTTTTTGTTTTGTTGTCTCTTTTCGGCTTATTTTTAGAAGTTATGCCTACAACTCCCCCTCAATCTCAACCCATCAGTCCTGCCGTTTATTTACTTGACCAGACTCGTAACTTTTACATGGCTGCTGCTGTTGCAAGAGGAGCTTACAGAGCAGGGGCAGCAGTAGCAGCAGCTGTTCGTGGAGGCTCAGCACGTGCAGCAAGCAACTGACTAAAAGGAAGGCAGCCTCTGCTTTATGCCTTGCAATCCATGATGATACTGTTTGTGCATGTGTGTGTGTGTGTGTGTGTGTGTGAGATTCGCGCGCGAACTTGTGCAAGGAAAAAAACTTATCACAGATACTTTTACATAGGATTGGGGATTGGGGTAGGGTGATAGGTTTGGTGAGCCTGAGAACTCGCTGCATTTTGCGCGCCTGCTGTCCTTTTTTTTTTGGCGGTTTCTCCCTGGGGAGGAGTAGCAGATGGAGCAGGGGCAGCCATGTACGCGTCGTGTTATGTTTTTGTGTGTATCGTTGGTCGTTGCTGGTAACTGGTAGCTTGGTTAGCTACTGGTCGCTAGTTGATGGAACACCGAACGCATCGCCAAACAGATCTATCGGCGTCGGGCGTGCGGGTAGTTGGCATTACGTACGGCATACTGCATACTGCAAACGGCATACGGCGTTTTTGGACGTCTTTTGAGTGCCAACATTTAGCCTGGTGTTGTTGTTGCTGTTGTGTTTTTTTTGTGTTTGCTATATGTATGTGCATATTCTCGGCTCGACGCACCGAGCAAAAGGACACATACGCAGTAGCAGCAGCAGTTGCCGAGTGGCTAACGGTTAAACGGGCAACGTCAGCGCGCTCGAAACTTTCCCGTGGAGAAGTCCTGGCAGAGACAGAGCTGGTCCAAGTCGTCGACGGTTCGGTTCATTTTCGGACTTGCTTATTTTCTAAAATACTTATACACACGCTCGCAATACTCACATATAGAAAAACCCATATTATTATATATATAATATATACAATATATATATTGTATATATAAATATATATATATATAAATGGATGCAAAGTGCGCGCGCGTTTGCCGCCCCCGAAGCCACCCTCAAAGTGGGCATTGAGCATTGAGCATTTGAGTGCCATCAAATACTATTCATATACAATAAATGAAATAAAATATATACATACATATATGCGTATTTATATGTATATAATATCACGACAAGTGTACGCGAGTGTGAGTGCATGTGAATTACAATAATAATAACAAAAGCAACGAGCAAATTCTAATACAATCACTTGGAATGCAAATATGCATGCAAATTAAAAAAAAAAAGATATCAAATAAAATTCATGTCATCAAATTGATTTTTAATATTTAATTGCCATCGATGAAAACCAATAAAAACAACAACAAATAACAACAATCGAATCTCAATGACTAACAGAAAAATAAATTAATATTGAATATTTATAACCGAATCCATAACTAAATTGAAAATAGTTTTTTTTGACAAATTACTCGAATCCTTTGAACTTTCGTGCATCCCTTTTAACGTCTGCGTCGTCGTCTGCTAACCGTTTAAGTTAACCCCCCCCTCCAAATGGCTAACTCCAAATCTAAAACCAAACCAAATCAAACCCAACTAACAAATAATAAACTTCAACTAAATCGTTAATTTAAGTTCAAATAGAACAATCATAATAAAAAATAACACAAATAAATCATCAAAGATATTTAACATATTTCTTTGCGTTCTCATGTACGCATACAAATTGAAGCTGATTCAATTCGACAGATACTTTGATACACTGCAATTGTATTTGCAAGAGCCACCAAGTTGGGATCGTTCGGATCTTTGGGATCGTTCGCAACGCATTTTGTTAACGGCGACGGCGACGCAGACAAAAATGCCAAAATTGGCAACGCGCTGCGCCCCGCTATCAACAAACTGCCGCTTCAGACTGCCAGCATTAGCTGTGGACACGAGAGAGAACAACAACATAGCCATGGATAAATAACATCAGTAAATTGTCCTGTAGGTGTTAATCAAATAATCAAGAAACCCTTAAACATGCAAAACATACAGACCAATTATTTTGGGGTTTCCATAGTCTCTCTCTTGCTCTTATGATAATTGTTACCACATTTGTAAGATTATCTTATTCTCTCCAATGATTTTGTATCATATTAGAGCCCTTTAATGACTTTTTTTAATTAATTATATTTTTACTTCACGACATTAATTCGAATTTATTTTAATACTTCCTTAGGAAAATAAATGGTTGTCTCCCACTGTAAAGCCAAAAACTACTTGTTAGCGTCCTCACCTTGCTGTTTCTGAACACGTGCTCACTGCCTCTTAGTATGCTGTAGTAAAACAAGATGTAAATAGAATGCTTGTAAAATTGAGTAGCCAAGCACTTGCATATTTATATACGCTCTAAAACATATACCAGTTTATTTTTGTGCATAGAGAATACAAATAAATGTAGCTAAAATCTGAGAGATTTCCCCGATGCCAGCATTCGCCGCGATTTTCTCAGCTTGCCGACGGCAAACATGCCAAGAAAGGGCGCACATACACTTAGCAATTGTATCTCAACTAATACAGCTGCATTCAAGGAGTATTATACGTGCCTTCATTTTGTTTCATCTTAAGAACGAAGGCAGCTGCCAGAGGGAAAAAGAAAGTATAACAACAAAACATAACTGCTGCCCATCTGAAGGGGTGGCTTCTGCTGCCTCCCTAACATTAAACGCACACAGACACCCAAACACACACGCACACACCCACACAACCACAAAGAAAACTCTATGCTCATACTCCATTTTGTTCTATTGCCCCAACGCGCAGTCGCTGTCGACGTCGCTTTCAACTGCTCAGCTCGCTTCGCTGCTGCTGCCCCTCCATGCATTTGAAATGCGCACTAACTCTAGCTCAAAGAGAGACCTTCTCTTTTTTGTTTCATAAGCCCCCCTTTCTGTGTCTGTGTGTGTGTGTGTGTGTGTGTGTGTGAGAATATCCTGTTTTTGCATTTATTTTATTGCCTGTGGGGAAAGGCAATGCTGCCAACGATTTTATTTGCAAAAAAACAGAAAACACACACACAAGGTTGGCCTGCGTTGGGTTGGGTTGGGTTTGTGGAATTGTATTTGCTTTTGCTATTGTTGGCTTTGCAAATTCACACAGCTGCTACCCGACGTCCTGCCAATGTCCTGCGCTCGCGTATTTTTTCGCGGCTGCAACGGGAAAAATACAATTTTTTTGCAATCGCTGTTGTTGTTGCTGTTGGGTCTGCCTGCCAATACATGTATGCTCACACACACACACACACACACACACACACACACCCATACACACCCATGCGATGTGGCGACGCGGCAAACGGCGCGTCGTCCTCGGCCTATTCGCGGCGAAATAATTTTTCGCATTTTTAGTACAAAGCTTCACATCAACGTCGTCGTACAAACAAATTTTTATTTTCGGATTTTTCAATTACGTTTTCATTTGTTTTTAAGTATTAATTTTGCGTGCACTCAAAAATAACAAAATACAATACAAAAATAAAAAACAAAAACCAAAACAACAGCAAAATCATACAAAAATTATTCATATATGTGTATATATATAAATATATATTGTACATGCATATCGAAACTCTATCCTTGAACAAAAATCAAACAACAGCAAAGGCCAAACATTAAACAAAACGAAAACTTTTTAGAAAGCAAATTTTGCCGGTTTTGAAAAGCGAACTCAAAAACACAAAACGAATCGTTCGAACCATTTAAAGAAAAGAAGAAAAAAAAGTGCAATTTCGATCAAGACATATATCTCTGAAACTCGATCTCGACAAGCAACTGGAAGAAACTCTCAAACTGTTCCCAAGTATATTTAGTTACGACTCTTTGCATTTACGTTGAACGCTCAAAAATAAATAAGTAATCATATACGTTTAAGTTTGTACCAAAAAAAAAAAAAGAAAAAAAAACCATAACACAAAAAACACTCAAACAAAACAAATAAGAAAACTACAAAATACGAAATTCAAATGTAAAATCAAAAGTACAAAGCAAAAAGATTGTTGGCAACATTTTTTATAAGTATACACGTATTATTATTATTTGTATATATAAATATATGTATTTTTTATACGACAACATCGCGAACAAAAACAACAACATTCAATACACGTGATGCTCTGAGACTCCACGAACTGGTAAGCAACAAATTGCGCGTGTGTGTGTGTGTGTGTGCCTTCAAATCAAAGGGAAATTAGGAGAAATCAGTTAGAACTGAACAACAAGAAACTCCCGCACTCAGCACTCGAAGTTCTCCTTCAGTGTCAGACAACTCACACTTCCTAACAAATCCTCTCTCACTAACTAAGCTCTTTCTCTCTTTCTCTTTCTCTCTGAGTGCTATCTCAGGCAGCACGAAGACTGCACTGCCTTCGTGTTTGCCAATTTTCGGCTACTTCGTGCACTGCTTTCTAATTGCGCTCGCTCTCTTTCTCCCTCTCTCTCTCTCTTTCTCTCTCTCTCTTCATCTGTCTTTTGTATGTGAGTGCATTACATTAGCTTGCAGCAGCAACACATCGTCGCTATCATCGTTATCGCCATCCTTCGTGCTTCGGCTTGTGTGGGTGTCTCTTTATCTGTATGTGTGTGTGGGTCTGTGTGAGTGCGTCTCTCTGTTGGCAGGCCTCCTGCTTGCTGGCTGCCTGCTTCTTCTAGTTCATCTTAAGCTACGCGCGCGTACGGTTCGCCTCGCCGTTCGTCGTGCTTCAGTCGGTTCAGTTGTCGCCTCAAATCGTGAGTGCGCTTCGTCAAATCGCCTCTTTTACTTGCTGCATTTCTTCGTTTAGGTATGTTTATGTGTGTGTGTGTGAGTGTGTGTGTTTGTGTGTGAGCAAGCGCACACTTACTTACACTTACTGCCGCCTGCGTATAGGAAATTATCTGCTGCTGCTTCTCTGCTGCTGCGACGACGTTGTCTAATACATATATAAATAATATATATTATTATATAGATATATATATATATATATATGGATATACATATATTTAAATGCGCTCTTCGTGCCAGTGTGTGTCGCTCTCCGTGTATATAGAAAAAACAAGCAAGCAGGCAAGCCAGGCGTCGGCGTCGTTAGGTAGGAGCAAGCAAGCCAGCAAGTAAGCAAAAACAACGACTACGACGTTGCTGCCTTGCTTGCAAGAAAGTGTTGCATACTTATGTGGGCAAAGCGTTGACGTCGCAGCAGCAGCGCCGTAATAGCAGCAGCGCCTTGGTCTTTAGGTTTTCGGCATTTGGCCAAGCCAAGCATTTTACTTTTATATTGTAGAATACAAAATTCAGTACGTTTCTAGTCACGCGCGCTGGCAGAAGTTTTGCTTTGGCGTTACTGTCTTCTGAAGACGTCGTTGACGTTGAACGCCGCCTCTCGACTTGTGTAAAAAATATAATGCATACAATTTATTTAAATCAACTTATCAAAATAATCAACTGACAACAAAAATTCAAATATTTCAACATCATTACTACAATTGTTTGAATGCATATACAGTGCATAAGCAACTGTTTAATAAATTTGAATAAATACTTAACAATTAAATATTAAAATAAAATCAATTAAAATAATTATAAAAAAAAATTACAAATCACAAAAAAAAATTAATAATCAAATAATGGTTCGCTGCTGTTTGTGGTACGTGAGAGCTTAAAGTCGATGTTTTCAAATTGTAGTTTGAAGTCGAGTTGAGTTTATTTGTTGCATACTTCAAGGCGGCCGACAGTTAGGCGCTCGATTAGCCAACCAACGCGGCAACCACCCACAAATAAACATAAACACACTTACACACACACACATCCACACAGTGTCAAACACTTGCGGCTGTCGCTGGCATTGGTGGTAGCCAACATTGCGCATACGACAAGTTGTCACTTGGTTTGGCTTGGTGCGCATTGGCAGCAACTGCTACCACGTCTTGACTTTGTTGGGGTAAAAAACTTGGCCGGAAATTATCTAAAAACTCTCAAGGCAAGTTGCACAAACACAGGCAAGAACACAAAGTGGAGCAACTTTGATTCGCCGCAGCGCTGCTCAACTTTGTCAGCAACTGGCTGTGGTTTGGATTTACACACACACACAGTCGCATACTTATATATAGTTGAGATACACACACACACACACAAACAAAGATGCCTAATTTTATATAAATACTCTCAAACACACACACACCGAAAGACACAAACAAATTGGGTTTCACGAAATGAATATAAAAGCACTTGTCCTTCGTTTCTTGTGAGACATTCGATCGTCTTGGCTCGCAACGTCAGCGTCGTGGCCTCTCAGGCCAGAGCAAAAGCAAGAGCAGAAGCAGCAGCAGTCAGCAGCCAGTTAGAAAGGCAAGCAGCCAGCCAGGCTTTGGTCAGTTGGTCAGTCAGGTAGTCAGTTGTAGTTCGGCTAACGCAGCATTCACTTCGTGGGTACGTGCAAGGATATTGTCTAAGGACACTTGTCCTCTAGACGTATTTTGTACGATTAAATAGGTTGATATGTTATTAGTTTAAATAAAAACATAATTATATACTGATTCAATAAAACTATTGACACTGTGCTCAAGTGTTTAATATACATAAAACTGATACAGTGAAGTACAATTTTTAAAACAATATTAAATTAAATAGTGCATCAGAAATCAACAACTTAAGCTTCAACTGTTTTAACAATACATAATAAAACAAATCTGGAATGGTTTATTGACAAGTTTAAAACAAAAGAGAACATATAAAACTATTAAAATCAATGGAATTCATTGTTTATATATATTATAGCGAAAAAGCTTTTAAAAAATTGAGAAACTAATATTAAATTGATTTATATAGATATGTTGATTTCACTTTGTTCTCTTTTATAAAAATTATATTTTAGGGAACAATTGATTAAAAACATATTAAAAATTAAACCTCATGTCTTTTATTATTTAATCTTTGTCTTCAATTTCAAAAATGATTAAAAAAAATTAAATTAGTAAAAAAAAAATTTCAAAATATCTCTGATACATTTATAAAAATGCTTTTTATCCATTTGATTTAGGTGTCCTGTAATAAAAAAAAGAAAAACCATTAAAAGCATGGATAAATTAAAAAAATATATATAATAGATATAACTCACATTAAAAGAAAACCTAAAAAGCGCTGCGGCAATAAAACGAAATTTATCAAAAATTAAACAAAAATTGTGACTTAATAACCAAAAGTAAAATGTACAAAAAATAATGACAACAAAATGTAACATGTAAAAGTTCACTTTAAATTAACGAAACATTCCGAAATGATTTAAAATTCAAGTTTAAACAAAAAGTGAAGTCCAACTTTCGGCAGTGAATGATGTAAAAACAACAACAAACAAACAAAGTTCAAAATGTAGCATTCAACGCGGCTGTGCCTTAAATAATATTTTTTATGTTGCCACTTATCAAAAATGAAATGATTAAAATTGTAGGAAAAAAAAACAAAACAAAACCAACCAAAAAGTGTTTAGTGATGTTTGCTCTTGACCCCTTAGTTGCCCGCAGCGCTTTATAACTTTCGAGTCTATCCCCTTGCCCCTGTCAAATGTTCTCTTAAAAACGTGCGCAGCCCCCAAAAGAAAAAAAGTTAAGAAAAAATTAATTTGCAAGTTTTGTGTTCTAACGAGCCGGCTACAAAAATGTGCCACAAACAACGACTGAAAGAAACAACGCCTCAACAGCAGGCACAGGCAGCGGCATGCCACAAGCAATTGCCACTGCCTTTGCGACCACTGCCACTGACAATGACGCTGGTCAGTGTCCAGTCAATTATGGAGGCGCCACGGCGGCAACCAAACAGCGCCGCTAGGTCCGCCGACAGCTGTCAACGCTGAAGCGCATCGCAGTTTTCACTGCCCACGAATGAGCCAATGGCTATGTAAACTTAAATTAAGGGTAAAATATCGCAAATGGTATTGGTGCAAAAAACAAAAAACTTAAAGCAAACCAAACAAAAACAGAAACTGAAAAATCAAAATGAACACTATTTAAAATACAACTCGATAACATTTTTTTATACTGTTGAATGGAATTGCTTTTACTAGATCTTTTTCAATGACAGCCAGAAACAATTAACTATGAAAAGTTTGCATTTGCAATACATATAAATAAAATAGAAAAGCAGCAAGAATTAATTCATTGGTTACTTAATTATTTTAGTATGCATTATTTTGTAATAATAGTTAAAGATTTGTTTAGCGAAGCATATTTGTAAGTCTTGGCAATTAGTATAATTTATTATTGGGCAAGAAAACATTTAATTATAGCTCACCGAATGATTTATTAAAATATTTTATTTCTTGATTTTTTATTTAAAACCAAATTTAAATTTATTAACTTGCAGCTTGACATAAGTGTAGAAAATGGAATGGAAATGCCAATTGGCATATAAATATTAATTCAATAAATTTCTAAATATTTTAACCAATAAACACAATTGTTTGAAAACGTTTAGAGCAGATTTTAGATTATATTGATTAGGTGTCCTTCGCCTCAACACACAAAAATGATTATTTGTTGCAGCTTCTAAAATCGCCAAATGAAAGATCAAATTACTAATCACAAAATTATTGTTGCGCCACGTGCAATTGTTTGCTTTCTGCTTACAGGTAACACCATATCGAGAAGTTATCCAATGAAAAAGCCGCTTAAATTTTGGTAAGTACTTAATTTAAGGCAAACCAATCTACTATAGATTAGTACTGACCAAAGGCTTGAAAGTCCTCATTCCATCCTTGCCGAATGAGACGCTTTTGTGCCCGAGTGGACTTTATTTTTTAATTAGAAAGTCAACACATACACACACACATGTTGGGGAAGCTACAACCCAGCATATATGAAGAAAGAGTAGAGAGATTCGCCTTTGTGTGTCTCTCACTCCAGCTCAGTTTTGTTTGGCTTTGTTTCCTCTTATTTGTGTGCTACTTAAGATGAAATGGCAAAGAAAAGTGACGTTGATGCAGTGAGCACAACAGGCAATAGACGAAAGAGAAAGAGAATTGGTTGAGTTCACACATTGTCCGAAGAAAGAAGGGAGATTTTCTATATATATATATATATATGTGCATGGTTGGGATAGCAATAGCCGGTGTCCATTTTAATTTTAGGTACTCTTAACGCAACGTTGACTGCCATTTCTTTTCATTTATCTTTTCCACTTCTACCCCACTTTTAGTGCAATATGTGTAGCACACATACATACACATAAACGTATATGTGTGTGTGTGTGTGTGTATAAAAATTGAAGACAAGCCGGTGTTTGAGTGTGGGTTGACTCTTGAGGCAGACGCAACAGCAAAAGCAACAGCAACGGAAGCGGAAATTGCTGAAGTTGCATCTGTATACGTGTGTCTCGTGTTTGTGTGTGTGTTTGTGTGTAAGTGTAATGATGCGCCATGTTATCCTTCTACTGTCAGCAAACGCAGTTTAGTTGTTGTTGCTGATACTGTTGCTCTGTTATTGCTGCCGCCGTGCAACATTTACAAGCAGTTGCAATTATTTTCAGCTTAAATGACAAAATACAAGGAAACAAGTCTTAAGCATTTTGCACCCACCTAGCCACGTAGCCAAAGCCAGCCCAAACCAACAGAGCCTCGTTATTATTATTATTCTTGTTGCTTTTTTGTTGTTGTATTGTTTTGACTATTTTTGTTTTTGTTGTTGTTGTTTTGTGCTGCTGGCAGTCAGGTCCTCCACGCCGACGTGTAAATGAGTTTGGGTTTTTTTTTAATCGTACGTTTTAGATACCCTTCGTTTACAAAAAGACAGAAAGAGTATGGCTTATATTTTTGCCAATTGCAATCAGCTCTAAGTCTTTGTCCGACTGACAATTGATGCTGAACTTTATATATAAGCAGCGCGAAGATGGTCTTCAACTAAATGGTATCTTGTAGTCGTTCAATCGTTTCTTTTGCAGTTACATTTTCTTTATCATAAACTCTACGTTGTTGTTGCTATACGTGTGTATATGTGTGTTTTGTTTAATATTAACGTTGTGCGCCCAACTTTGGCCCGACTTGCTTGAGTCTTGAATCCTTCTTGTACACCTTCATCTCCTGCTCCTGCTCCTGTTACTGTTACTGTTGCTTTAGCTGCCTCGTTTGGGCCACATATGAATGTGTGTTGCCACTTCTCGACCCCAGTCAGCGACTTTTGCTTTTGCTATTGCTGTTGCTGCTACTTTGCCAGTTTTCTTTTCATATTTGCCATGTGCCACGGCACTGGCAGCAGCAGCAACAACAACAGCAACAAGAACAACTTCTCATTTAGATGCTGTGCCTCCTCAGCACTGCTCTTATGTCGGCCTAAGTAAGTGCACCTAAGGCTACTTATGAAAAATGCAAATTAAAGTTGACTTTTAGGCGCAGTCAGCCACAATGGTGCATAGCTTGCTATTCAGTGTACAAAGTGTTAAGAAAGTTTTGTTGCACATTGAATATTTAGAACAGCGACCGCTCCTCTGTTTAGTTACAATCCCCTCTCCATTCTTTCTACCACTTATTGTCATGTGGAAAGTTTCGACCAGTTTCGCCATGCACTGACAATTCTGAAATAGCTAAAGCTACCTAGGCCGGAAATCGTTTTAAGAACGGAAGTGAAAATTCTGGCATTAACATCGGCAACAGCAGCAGCAGCTGAGCGCAACCATCTAAATACACATCTAACATCGTCCATCTGGGGACCGGCGTAATCTTCTATTCAAAAACTAAACAATAATACTCGAAAAAAAAAACGAGCTCGCGACTACAACGCAAATTCATTCAATTGCAAAAAGAAAATTACCCTAAAAAAACAGACAGAGGCATCTACATAGTAGAGCTAAACTACAGCAACAAGTCGTTATGATTATCTAGAATTAAATAAAGCACACACATACTCGTACTAATACTCAAACTGACATAAGTCTGGGTCCAACTGGACAAAAATAGCCAATGGCAATCGCTCACTTGAGCGTTGTTGGACCAAGTTGCACGCCTCGCTGCACAGAAAGCCGCGACCCGAACCATTCTGATCAGCCAGTTTCCTCACCTTTCTTGCTGCACCACCCCTTCAATCTAAATGATCGCTCGCGTTATTCGCTTTTGGAAATTAAGTCAGCAAATGACTTGTAGAATATGAACACATGCCCAGACCAGCGACTAATTCTCTTCTCTATGTATCTGTGAGATTGCTTTTTGTTGTCGCTAATGTTGTTGTTGTTGCTGTTGTGTTTTGAACATGAGCTGGCGACAATAACAACATCGAATACGGCAACGGCAGCAGCAACGAGCCGAGCAACAAGATAATCAAGTATAATTTATTTCGTATTTGGTGCGCGCCATGCATGAGTAAAACAACGACGCTGACCACGACTAAGTACGAGTATACGAGTCTGATTACGATTACGACTATAGCAACTATAACAATGAATACGAACATCCATGTGCCTATACTATCTAATAGTATCTAGAAATACAGATATAAAAAAACACACAAACACTTACTAACCGACAAGATACATTTAGTTAAATGGCTTGCAACGAAATATCTATACTCTTAAATGGGGTATAAGTCGTATGTTAAGAAAAAAATGAAAAGCGCAAGACTTATAATTACAACAAGATAGTAGATTTAGGTAAAAACAAAAAACCCCCCAATACTCATGTTAAAGTTAATCTCCCTTCACCAAGAGCATTGTGTATCAATACTCTCAGACCCCGACGATCTCGACCGGATGCACGAGCACTTGTCGTGCCGCGTTTTGCCGTTTGTTTACTGTCGATGCCCGATTCTGTAGATCTCCACTGGCCCTGGTCGCGTTTTAAAGTATCTCATATGGCGAAATCATTGAAGCATCGCATTACATTAAGCTGTTCTGGTACAGTTTGACTATAACTTGTTAGAGGTTATTTGGAAATGTATATGTGTAGCACTTGAGGAAGCCAAAATAGCTTCGAATGCTGCTATCTACTCTTACCCACTATATTATAAATGACATACTGCACTAAGTCGCAGTACTTCCCACGTGCGCTGCAACAACAAGTGGCACACCCTTCAAGCTCTGGCATAATCACACCCTGCAAGCGGGCAACAAGTCGGAAAACCAACTTGCCATATAGCACGCACCAAGCCCGAATATCAACAATAAACATTCAAAGAGGGGAACGCGACATAAATAAGTACATATTGAAAACAAAAAAAAAAAAGAAAAGAGAGAAAGGGAGAAACAGAACAACAACAACAACTGCAACCAAGTTAATAATATGCGAGCAAGCACAAGCAGCGACAAAATAAAAATAAAAAGCATGAAGCACATGAAGCAAAGTTCCGACTAGCGCCGTTGCACCTTCCCCATTTCCCTGTGGCATGTTGGTGGTTGTCGATGCTGCCGCCAGACAGAGCGCACGGTACAAAGTGACAGCGAAGGTGGCGCACCGAAATGGCCAACGCCAAATCTTTCAAGAGTAGTTCCGCTTTTTTGTTGTGGCCAGCACATCCGCTTTCGGACTTTCGGTCTGTCACGAAGAACTCTGTCGGCAGTTGTCCCACCTGTGATTTTTAACTGTTGATTATCTTTGCACACATCACGATAGCAATTAAAAGAACTCGAGTGAGCGGAACACTAGGCGTAAAATGTGCGGCACAGGCCAAGTTTCAGAGCTCTACAGTATATGTGATTATATTTACCACTTGATTATAGCACTGAAATGTATACCAGACGCCATTTTAATTAGATTTGCTCAACTATAAAACAACTTTGTATTGTACATAAACTGAATTAAAATTAAATAATATAATAATAATATATTTTTATTTATTTTTTAAACGAAAATAGCTATTATAATTTATTAAGAAACTATTAAAATAATATTATTATTGCCACGTGCGATTTTTCATTGTTGATTAACTTTGTACATTTACTAATTACCATGGAAAGAACACGAGTGGGCGTGGCACCAAGCATTAAATGAGCAGCACAATCCAACTACTCAAACTGAAAAGGGGGAAGCACACCTGATTATTTTCATTACTTTACTTGATCGCTGCACCGGAAGTGAACGCCATTTTGTATAACCTTACTTGCAATTGAGTTGTTTTTCTTGTTGCGCATTGGCCAGCATTGGAGACTGAGATTCAAATTATAATAAAATACCTTGGCGTAATGTACTAATGTTGTTAACGTCGTGTCTGTCTGCTTTGTTGTATAAAGTTTCGTTACGCCTTATGAGCAACACTGTGACGGTATTTTATCGCTATCTGTGTGTGTGTGTGTGTGTATGTTTGAGTGTTGTGGGTGTATTTCTTTGCGCTTCCATAAGCAGCGCGCCTCAGCGAATCATCAGTGAAACGAGACCAAAGTAAAAACCGTAACATAGAATGCCCCTACACCCACACACACACACACACACATATACGCCTTTTTCTGCCCATACGTCCCCCGTTATCGCTTCTTCTTTGGCCGCACAATTGATTTCGCCGCGTTTCGTATTTGCTGCTTGTCTTTGATTTAGTTACACTTGCCGCTCACCCTTTTACTCTATCAGTCTTTCTCTGTCCGACACTTATCTTTTATTAAATGCATTGGACGACGTTCGCAGTCGCTGATTAACTTGAAAGTCGGCTCGAGATTTCATTGGTTGTTCACTTTTGGGGGGGGGGGCCCTGTCCGCGAACTTTTCTTTAGCTAAAGGCAACTTTTGTGAGCTAATCAATAAATCACTTCAAGGTTTTCTTAATTAAAAGTTTTTTGGCCAACAACAAACCACAGACTCTCGCTACTCTAATAAACTTTTCTACATGCAAGAGATGAATAAAAAAAGAAAAACGAAAAATTGATTAACTGCCAGAAGACCGCAAAAAAGAATATGTAGCATCAACTTCAGCTGAGGACGCAGCAAAGTTCCAAACCCTTTCCAATAAGAAAAAACTTTTGTCCAACTTGAGGCAAGAAAACAGGGCCAACCCTCAGAGGAGGCATGTTAAACTATAAAAGACCAGGCAAAAACTGTAAACTGTAAACTGTAAGCTGAAAACTAAAAACTGAAAACTATTAAACGCTTAAGTCAGGCGGAAAATGAGACCAAATAGTTGCAAACTAAGACGTAACCAAAAGAAGCTCAAATATGCTCAACCTTAATTAAGGGTAGCTTGAGGAAGGCACTACAACTACCAAAAAGAACAAGAAGCTAACACAAAAAGAAAAAAACCTAAAACGGCCAAAACGAATGCGACTAATTGGCTGGTGAGAAACAGAAAAATATAAAAGAAATATGCTAAATGCGACCCAAGGGGCAAACGCTGGAAAAATGATTCTTAAACAACCGCAAAACGACACGAACAAAAAAAAATCATCAAAATAAATCAAAAGGAAACTCAACATCAACATCAGCCATCGACCCCACTTGACATTAACCGTTAACCGCTTAAGCTGGCCACACTTATTTATGCTTTCTTCAAGCATTTTCTTGAAATATTTGCCCAGGCCAAACAATGGCAAGCGCCAAGACAAAAGTATACACAACACAAAAAAAGGTAAACTTTTGCGACAGTTCACCCCCACAAACACACACACACACACAGAAAGAAATCATGCACACTACAAATTTGAAACAGTGGGAAAAGTTTTGCTTCTTGCCAGGGCTATTGACATAATTTCTGTGGGCAAGTCACACTCAAGGCGTTGGCCAGACACTTGAGGGCCAAATTCCAAAGACACAAATCCACCCTCAATTAGTTGCTTGAGTATCCTGTTCGAAAGACGTTGTCCTTTTCCGCAAATTCCCTCGTAAGCCGCAATGTTCTTTTGTTAATATTTGTTTTCTTTATTCGTACGACTGTTTGGGTTTCAGTTACAGTTTATGGTTCTGGTTGGGTTTGTACTTCAGTTTCTTTTACATGCTCGTTATGCCAGTTTTGCCGCAAATTAGCTTTTGTTTCTGTGATAAAGACATTGCTGATTGGGCTTGAGACGTCCTCTTATTGGCACTTCCGCATCAACTTTTCTATAGCATATTTCTCAGGCAAGGCATGGGAAATGGGACACATATTTATATCGATAGTTTGAGTGCAGTACGCTTGTTGTTTTAGCTATATCTTATCAAAGTTGGATAGCTGATTACCTGCGACCATTTGTCAAAACTGCTACACACTTCAAATCCTTGATAAACCCCGTTTCTGGGTTTATCTTTTTCTATTCGAATACACAGCTGTGGATGACCTATTAGAACCACATGGACAAAATGTTTCTTTTTGTCACAAAGTCACATAAATGGTATATGGTTACGATTTGTAGCATTTATTTTAATGAAATAAAGTATTAAAGGCAGCTTCTTTCTAGCTGAGATTAACTTATTTTCAATATATCGATTCCCTTAATTTCTATATTCATTATTTTTTCGAGCACAACTGTACGCGTCTGAGTCCATATCTAATCAATTGTTAGCGCGCTTTGCCAGTTGAATTATTGACTCGATTTTGTTTGCATAGCCACTTTTATTATTTGCCTATTGGCTGCAAGTATTATTTCGATTACGATTTGGATTTTTTATCGCAGTTCCCTTTAACAAAAACACAAAAAATAAACCCACTTCATTTGTATTTTTGTTTCCAGCAAATCTTATCTACTAAAAATTGGAATGCATTTGAATGCTGATTTGTTTTTTGTTTACTTGATTCTCTCACAGCTAATATGCATAATTTATGTGCGACCTGTTACCTGTTGTTACCTGTTCCGGCCAGCATTTCCGCTAGCGCGGCCAACTAACAAATTAAACGCTCTACTTCCGATTTCAATGAACACTCCAATAAGCTTCATGTCCTTAACTACCACCCTTAGTTTGGTTTAGAGTTTTGGGCTTGTTCCCACCATAAAATTCGGCGCCCTTTCTGCGGAATTTCCCGGATATTGTTATGTGCCCGGCGATTGGAATATATATATACAAATTTGTATTTGTAGCTAGTGTAGTGAGTATGTTGAACGCCTTTTCCTTCCGCCGTTAAACGCCTACGCCCAAGTTGTTTACCTCGCGTTTGAGTTATTCTTGTTGCTGTTGGTGTTTTTGTTGTTGTTGTTGCAACAAACTTCAAAAAGTGCAAAATGATTGCGGTTTCGTGTTAAGCCAGTTCTTGTTGGTTTTGCCCCCTTAGCCAATACGCACCCCTTCCATCTATTCGTTTTCAGTTCATTTTAATAGGTGGACAACACGCGAGTTCAAATTGTTGTGCGAAAACAGTTGCAAAAGCATTGTACAGTTTGTGCTCCAATTGGACTATTGGTTTGTGCTTCGCCAACTGTAAAAGTTATTTCTTAATTGAGTGTTTTTTTTTTGTATCTGGTGTCTAACAAAATTTTATTTACAGTTTAAGAAAAACTATTATAAAAATAGAATCAGGCTGACGATTAACTTTTTTATTGTCAAAGGTTATTTTGGAAGAGTTTTTATGAAAAAAAACATCTAAAAATTATATATAATTATATTGTTTGTTAATAAAAGTATGACGTCTAATTGCAACGGTTAACTGTATGCTGCAACATATTATCTGTGCCACATTATGCTGCACCGTACGCACTCACAGCCTGATTTAATTTGTATGCCCATCTAAAACATTTAAAGCTTAACTAAATATAATATTAACATTTATTATAAATTATTTGTCATATGTTATAGCTTTTTTTTTTTTGTGTAATTTGTTTAAGTTCTTAGAAAATATAATATACTCTACTATCACTTAATGTTCTAATGAGTAATTAAAAATTAATTCATAATTTCTAAACGCCAACTTTTCACTTGATTTTACTTGCCCTCCGTTCTTCTTTAACTGCACCATGGCGGTTTCTTAGAGGCAACCTAGTGAAAGGAAATTTGCATTTTGTGTGCAGTGGACGATGTATATGTATATGTGTATGTATATATATATATGTATGTGTATGTATATGTGTATTAATACTACTTGGTCAGATTTTTACGCTGCTCGGCGACATCCTTCTCATTGAGATGGATAACACGGCGTCCGAAGCGAGCCGTCAGCTTGGAGAAGAAACCCACACGGGAGGCGGGCTTTGTGTCGTCCGCTGAGAGTGGCGGGACCTGATAGCTGCCCTCCGCCTCCTCGCCGCTGTTGGTGGAAGTGCCGCGCCCATGCTTGCCACTGCGTCCCTGGCCAAAGTGAAACGTTGCACGTGCCGCATTGCTGCGCGTAAAGGGTTTGTTGTCGGTGGAAGAAGATGAAGATGAAGGAGTAGGCGTGCCGGAGGAACCTTTCGAGCTACTTGGAACTTGTAAACGCTCCAGCAGACGTCCATCCTTAGGTGACTTGGGCGCAGGCATTGCAGTCGTTGCTGCTGTTGCTATTGGTGTTGTTGTTGTTGTTGTTGACGTCGGCGTGGTTGGATCTGCCTTTTCATAGAGCGTTGTGGGTCGTCGCCCCGAGCCCTGATAGTGATAGAGTTGCGGACTGTTTGTCTTCTTTTGGGATTGGACCAGTTGACGTTGTGCGCTGAGCAAAGTTGGCTTCACATCTGCTGCTCTCTTGGTCTGTGGCGTTTGTGGCGAACGATTGCGTCCGGGAGTTGTAGAGGTGGAGGAGGAGGAGGCGTTCGAGCTGGGGGTAGTTGCCGTCTTGCGTGCGGGTGTGCGGCGTGTAGGTTTGGCTGGTGGCGCAGTGGGTGTGGCAAGAGCGTTGACGACACGAGGCGGTAGTGGTCGATTTGTAGCCGATAGACTCTTCTCGAGAGGCATCGTCACTTGAGCAGAGCTTGCAACAGGTGGCGGCACAGAGGGGGGATGGTTTTCCGACAAGCCCATCTGTGAGTTATATGGCCTAGAGACAGTTAGGAGCATGTATGCACAGTAGATATCATCGAATGCTTGATTCTTTAAGGACGCCTCCACATCACGTCGCTTGTAACCCATGCTGACTAGGCGATCAATGCGATGAGGATCCTGCAGCTCCATCGGCTTTTCACGATAGGGTCGCAGACGATCCGCCTCGTCATTGTAGCCCATATTGATCCACTTGTCATTCATAACAGCGTTTAGGGTTGTTCTCTTAGCTGGATTCAGGACAAGAAACTTGCGCATTAGGTTCTCACAATCCATGGAGATGTAGTAGGGCACCCGATATTTTCCGCGCAACACACGCTCCCTCAGTTCCTTGAGCGTGCCACCATCAAATGGCAATGAGCTGCTAACTAAGGTATAGAGAACGACGCCGAGGGACCAAGCATCCACTTCTGGTCCAGCATACTTGCGACCCATGAACAGCTCGGGTGCTGCATAGGGTGGACTACCGCAGAAGGTCTCCAGCTGTTGATTTGGGTCAAATGTGTTGCCGAATCCAAAGTCTGCAATTTTGATGTTCATATGCTGATCAAGCAGTAGATTTTCCGCCTTAAGATCGCGATGGACAACAAACTTGCTATGGCAGTACTGAATAGCTGAGACCAGCTGTCGGAAGATGACTCGAGCATCTCTTTCGTACATGCGTCCGTTCTTCACCAGATGATCGAATAGTTCGCCACGGCTAGCATACTCCATGATGAGGTAGAGCGTGCGTTCTGATTCTATCACCTGGAAAAGGCGTACGATGTTCGGATGGTTGAGTAACTTCATGATGCGCACCTCCCTGTACAACTTCTGCCTAGCGCTGCTATTTAGCTGCGTCTTGTCTATAACCTTGATGGCCACCTCACGTCCGGTGGGCACGTGCAGTGCCAGCTTCACCTTTGCAAAGTTTCCCTTGCCGAGCGTCTTGAGGATCTTGTAGACGCCATTGCCATTGCCGTTCACATAGGATTGAAACTTTAGTTCAGATCCATCTGCGACATCCTGGCCGCCAGACTTACTGCTTAGACGAACCGTTGCGCTGCTTGGTGTGGCGGGTTCCGCCTTTGCTGTACCAGATGTTATGCCCGAAGCAATTCCACTTGGGGATTGATTGTTATAGTTCTCTTTTTCTGATGTTTTAAATGTTTTTGGGGCTTTTTCGTCAACGGCTGCCGTTGCTGCTTTTATTTTCGCCGCACTCTCATCTACCAAGCTGAATTCAACAATTTCTAAATGTTTTTCCGTCGACATTATAAACTAGAAAAATTTTTAAAGCATTACAAAAAAATTTGAACAGTTAACTGAAAGCCAATATGATCGTAGCTCTAGCCACTGAAATTATTGCAAATATTTTTGTTCAGTGTATACGCATTTCAGGCACGCGACCCCTAACTGACGGGAGTTTGTCCCTCTCTTTGCCGCAAGACGTAATTGTTGACTCGTCAGCACAATAATAGGTTTTCCACATAGCACATCTGCTCTTTTTTTCCAGGCACCAGGCACCAGGCACCCTCCTGGGTCGTAAGCTTTAAGATAAGAACTCGCTTGATGCAGGCGCGTGTACGTTTTTGTCTCAACCCTTAGGGTTTTTATCGTTCTCCGTTCAGCTGGCGTTCATGGCTGATAAGCAATGCTCGTTCTCGTTCTCGTCCTCGTCCTCGTCCTCGTTCTTGTCCTCGACAGGATCGTTGTGTCTATCCCCTCGACCGACCGCATGAGCTGCAAATTTCTTTGTATTGTAATTCAACAACCCCTCGACAGACAGAATTACTATCGGAGTCTACTATGCCGTCGCAGTCGGATTGGGAGGTAATGCTTCATACGGCACGAGCAAGTAACTCAATGAGCATTTTATGGTCCTTGTTTGTCCCCGTCCGTCCTTCTGTCTTTTGATGACGTTGCTGATTCGATCGTGTGCGGCTCTAACTTGCTTTTGGTGTCACATTAATATCCACTCTGTTTATCGTTGACAGCGTTGAAGTGTGTCAGCAGCTGCGTGTAAAGGAAAACAGTAAAGGATTTTATTACAGGTAACTGTTACAATAAGGTAATTTGATCAGCTTAAGTGCTTACGACAGAATAACTAAAGGTGTTATGAAAAACTTGCAATCGAAGTTCGATTAAGATATCGATTTACAATAAATAGCATATACAAATTAATGAACTAAAGATCACAGGAATCCGTTTTAAGCAATATACATTAGGAAATTATAAATAACGGAAAAGCAGATTCTGGTTTTTCAAACCCTTGCAAAAACAAAACTATCAAGCCATTTGTATATGTTTTGTTTTAATGGGAAACAACATTTAAGGTATAATTGAGAATTAAAATGTTTTAAAAATGCAAGCGATCATAAACAATATGTTTTGTACCACTGTGCGCATGTGCTGTTGATTCTCCTTAATAAGTTAAAGCTGTCTCTCTTTTGCTCTCTCTCTCCGTGCTCTCGCAATGTCATTAAGTACCTTCCGTTTCCCTTCTTTCATTTCTTTCTTAATTCCCTCTTGTTTTGCACTTACACATTCGCTTGCATATCCTGCGATCTGTAGCTACCTAGCCGAACTACCCTAACAGTTGGTGCCTACCTATACACACACACAATGCAACAACTACAACAAACTACAAAAACATATGTATAACAAAGGAATGAAAACTGGTCCTTAATCTGGCTTTTCTCTTTGGTTCAGCATTCGTTTGCTTGGTTCGCTGCGTGTAACAATTTCTCGCACACACACACACACACAAACAGGCCAGGCCAGCCTGTGTCCTTGATCCTGCTTACTTGTTTTCATCATTGTAGTTGTTGGTGCTATTCGGTTTTGTTGCCTTTGCAACATTTTCTCAAAAATTTTGCCTTCGTCATTCTCATTCCCCTAATTCTCTTGCAACCCCGACTGCCTAGCCTTGCCTTGCCTTGCCTGGCTTGCCTGACTTGTCCGTTTTAGTCGTCTCCTTGTTTTGTTGTTGATGTTGCTGCTGTGCTTCCTCTTCTTACTCTGCCCAACTGTGTGCTCCTTTCTTTAACAGTAAATGTGTATGTGCGTGTGTGTGTGTGTGTTTATTCGTAATTCAATTGCAGCTGCTGCTTCTTTTGTGCTTTGTTCATACGAGTTTTTGTATAATTTTTGGCCTACACACAATTTTCCCTCTCTCTCTCTCTTTCTTGCTCTTGCTCTGTCTTTTTTCTTTGTTTTATTTGCTTCTGCGTTTTGCAATGTCAGCGAAAAACCAAAAACTCAAAAGCAACAATCGAAGAAGCGACACTTGTTGGTTAATTCCTAGAATTGGCAAACAGTAACAATTTGTAATCTTTGTGGTATTGTTAATTTGGTATTTCATAATGCATTTACATAACGATCGTCAGCAACAATTTACAGCTGGCAAACAGTTCAATGCACCACAACAGAACCCCCCCCCCCCCCCCTCCCCCCTTCCCTTTTGCCAGAAGTGTGAATAATACACTTAATAGCGTATTTATAAGACAAGTTGTCAACAAAGTTTGCGTTTTATTCTTGGAGTAGCAAGGAAAAAGTCTGTGAACTTTTCGCTCTGTGTAAAAGATATTGCCACAAATCATATGGATCTTTACATTCTTTGACTTGACCTATTTGTGTGGCCATGACTGTATGCGGTTAGTGCGTTATTTACACACTAACAAAACTTGGCTTCCCCATATGCAGATGGTATTTACTTCATTTAGGCTGAAAGAAAGGGGAGCCTCGTGGAGGGGAGCAGCAGGCGGGACAAGGCGTTAACATTCAAGTGTCGTCTTTGTGGCTTTGTTGTTGTTGTTGTTGCTGCTGTTTTGTCTTCGTCTTCTTGGGCTGGCTGCTTTAGCGCCTTCTCTTCTCTTTTCCTTTTATGCTCCATTCTATTTTGATTCTCAAAACTTGGCAGCCAAAACAACAAGAACAACAACAACAATAACCCCTGACTCTCAAACTGCCAGCTCTCCACTCTCTTTCTCTCTCTCACTCCTCCTTGTGCCTTCTTCGTCTTCTTCTTCTGCCTGATGTTTATCATGTGCCGCGTTAGGTAAGACAACTACAAGAAGAAGAACATGAACAACTCTTCCCACTGAGTCATCAGGCCAGGAAACTGCCCGCAGCTCACACAGAAAAAAAAACTGCCCAACGGCGTCTTCGTCTTTATTTTTCCCACTTGATCTTTAAGTTGTTTCTCTCTCTCTCTCTTTTTGTTCTGCTTCTTTTCTTGCTGCTTGTGCGTCTGTCTAGTTTTCCATCGATCTTTTGCCCTTGGCTACGCACACACACACACACATACACACACACATGCATACATTTTCTTACTTACGCTTCATTAGCGGCCTGGCAACACTTAATTGTTTTATTGTCTCTACTTTGACACTATTTCTTGTGAGTTTTGAGTTTTAAATGTTTGCTGGCTCAGCGTTAAGTTAAAAAAAACACTTGAAATCACATGAATTCCCCCGCGTCGTTTTTTTTTTTTTGAGTGCTTTACTTCGTTTATTAATAATAGCGACAGAATAAAAAAATATTACCAACGCCTCTTTAATTGCAAAAGAAGTACGCCCACTTGCAATAGCAACAACAACAGCAGCAGATGGCAAGCAGAGACACAAGACAGACCACTAACTGAGAGAAGCCAAAGCGGCGATAAGGCAGCCAACTCGTGGTCCCCATGGAGCGGCAAAGCTTATCTTGTGGATACGAAAACTAGCCGATATCGAGCCAGAAAACCAGAAATCAAAAGAGAGAGACAGACCAAAGCATAGCGCCAAAGATAATTGCACAGTTTACTTACGTACCATTCCATTTCGTGTTCCCCTTGCCGTTCCCCCTGGGGTTAGCAATCAAAAACAAATTAGCGTTAATCCAAAATCCAAAAAACTTTGATATCTGCGACTCTGCGCGACGAACTACAAGATACAAAGCGCGTCGTTGTACTAAACGCACAACTCAAGTGAGGCCCAGTTCCAGATCCATATGCACACTCACACACACAAATACCGATGCACAAACTTCTGAGACGGCAGAGAGTGAGAGAATCTTAAGGAAGTGCACACACACACAGAGCGGCGAGCATAAGTGAGCGTGAGCATGAGAGTAAGAAACTCACTCTCTTCGTGCTCATCGTTGCCTTTGCCACATTACACGCTCATTCTTCGCTTCTTTTTGCTTCTTTTCGGCTTGAGCGTTGAAGGTCGTTGCGTTTCTTTGAGCGTTTCTTGAGGCGTGACGTCACAGGTAGACAACGCTGACGACGTCATTGTTGAGTAGGGGAAACATTGGCTGCCCAGCCGGCTGGCCACAACAATGCCGCACTTCGGCTTGTGACTTCGTTTTTGCGGCGAATTTGTCGTCAATTTGCCTTTGTAGTGGTTCAACGTAACTCTCTTCTCCTTAAGCTTAAATGGTGTGAGTTTTCTTAGTGTAGTTTCTTGCTTTCGTGGTGGTAGTTCGACTCTATTGCCGACTCTTTCTAATTGTACATGCGTGTGTGTGTGTGTGAGTGTTGTTGACTGCCTTGAAGTTTTCTTATTCGCCGTTCGCCGTTCGCCGTTTGTGTATTGTGTTTGTAACTGGTATCTTATCGTTCAATCAAGTGTTTGTGTGTCTGTTGGTGTGAGTGTGGGTGTCTGTCTGCCTGGGTAACCAATAAGAATGCGGCAATCTTAAATTGTATTTCCACTGCCAACAACTGTTTCTCATTTTGGTCTTCACAGACAATGCCAACAAGCGAGTACAAGAACTAAAGCAGTTTGATTAAAAAAATAAATAATAAAATGCATTTTATTTTTTTTTTCTCATTTAAATGAAAAGAAAAATTATAATGACAAAGTAGGCGACAAGAGATGAAAAGTGGGCGTGGGCGGGTGGTTCGCCTACTCGGACATTGTAGATTCAGATGCTAAAGCTGATGATTATAATAACAGTTTCTCTGTATTAATATATACATTTTTTTTTTGTTATGATTTTTGCTTGTTTCTTGTTCCATTTTGTCGTTTGACGGCTTTCTTTGGCCGCGGCGACTTTGAGGCGCTTGATTAAAAAGCTTTTGCATTTTCCATTTGTCATTCCCCTCAAATGTTTTTCTTTTGATTGAAATTACTTGTACTTGGTCTCTCTCTATCTATCTCTCTCTTAGTTTCTTCTTTTTGTTTTGTAATGGGTTCAATTCACATTACTCCAATTTAAATTCAGATCATCGCATTTGCATATAAACAAGTATCTAGATACTTACTTGCATGTGAGACGACAAAGAAACTGACTTGGCTAACAAAAGTGGGCCAAATATGTAACATGTTGACAATTAAGCGGGTAATATTATATGCCAACAGCCCAGCAGACGAAGAAGATAAGAAGAAGTAGGTGACTAAAAGATACCCTGTTAGCGGCTCAAAAGTATTTAAGATATCAAACAATTGAAGTATGTTTTTTATTAATTTTTGTTATAATTTTCGACTGTTTTTAAACCTTTTTTTCATTGTGTATTCATAATTTCTAAATATTGATTGATTGAGTATTGATCATACTAGTTTCCTATGCGGAAATGCTTAATAAAACAAACCTTCCATTTAGAAATTCTCCTTTAGACAAAGTACATATTCTAAAGCTGAGATACATCTTGTGACTATTAGAATATATAATTGGGTCGGGCACACGTGCCACATGGCAACCACAGCTGACGCCTCAGAATTGGCTCTATGGATATGGATAGACAATGGCGCAGTCGGCAAATCACAGTTGGCCACAAATAGACACGCGCTGAATGTGGCAGCAGAATCGGGAGTAGAAGCAGGAAGAACAGCACCTGATATCGATGCAAAGTCTATTTAAGTGTGTGCTGCATTTGGCAATGTTTAATCATTGAGAAGGCTGCGGAAAAACAGATTGCAGCACCAGATGACGGCGATGCAAGCAAACAAAAGGCCAAAAGGTTAAAAGGGACCGTTCCAAGCAAGTCAGGATTTAGGCTGCCGCTGCTGCTGCTGCTGCTGCTGTCGCATCTTTCAATTTTTGGCAAACAAAGGACGCTCGCAGGATATGCGATACATTCACTTTTGCACATTGCCATGAGTTATGGGCATCTTAGGGATGCGGGCGCATATCGATTACGATAACAGAAAGAAGACATTCGGCGTTTGGTTTTTGTTTTTTGGTATATGATTTGCGTTTTCCTTTTGACTGCCAAAAGGTGCAAGCAAAATTGTTGTGTAGACGAACGTGCCACAAATTGTCTGCGGCGACTTAACGATTAATTGGATTTATGTTTCAATGCTGGCAGACACAGATACACAGACGCACTGCATCAATATTCAATAATGCAGCAGAAAAATTTAAATCATTTCACACTAAGAGAAAATATGTTTCGTTTTAAGAGTCAAGACTTTTAATTTTTTTTTTTATTTCTTTAAGTGCATTCAGCTACTTTGCATCCAAATCCAAAAAAGTCTCTTGACCCACCAGGTGAGATTGAGGACAGCTGCCTTTAGAATGCTAAGAATGGGCTGAAAGGGTGAGGGGGGAATGCAATCAAAGACCGAAACAAACAAGCTAAATATACAAATTAACCCATTCAAACAAAAGAGCTGCGTTGCATTCTTGAAATGTGTCAAAAGGTGGCATTGCCAAGGATCAAACAACAATCAAAGCCAAATGAGTATGAATGCGTATATCAATAAAATCACAGCAGCAGCAGCAGCAGTCGCTAAAGAAAATCATTTTTCAGCTGTCAGCAAAGGATTCGCAAACAAAAGTAAAAGTCTGCATTTTGATCAAGAAAATGTAGGAAAAACTGCACAAATATTATTTTCTCACACACATTCAAATGGTAGGTTTTTGTGTCAATCATTTGTCATTCGAGTGCATCGCAGAAATAGCCAAAATGTAGCCTTTTGTTGTTACTTCTGCGCTTATTTTGCATTACAACCATATGCGAATCCTTTCCGATTCCATTCATTCGGCTCATTCAGCCATTCAACTATTTTGTTGCTTCTTGGTTCAATGTTTATCCTTGTGCTACCTGCTTTTGTCAAAGAGTTTTTCAAGCGACTTTATTTTTGCCTGTTTTTGTTACATTTTTGCATAGTTTTTGTACTATTGTTGTTTGGTGTGTGTGTGTGTATGTGTGTGTGTGAGAGAGGCTACTTAAGTTACTATATGCCTCATGCATACAACAACTTTAACGCAATTTGCAATGCTGATGCGTTGAGGAATTAGCCAACATATTATTAGTATTTTTTTTTTAATGGATTTTCCACGAACCGAAACTTAGATACTCTGGCGAATTTGCAGGATGGTTAACTTATGGGTATATTGTCTTTATGGTTTTTTTATAGCTTCTTTCAACAAACGTGTTATAGAAAAAAAGCTTAGCAATACTTATTTATTCACACTTTTTTTATTGGATACCTTACACAATTTTAATAAAGTCTAAGACTCAACTATTGTTTGAGCATCGAAATAGTATTTACGAATATTTTCGTATACATACTCTTAAGCAGGCAGCATAATCCAAACCTTTTGTAGCGCCCACTCTATACCCAGGCCAAATAAAAAGGATTGTTGGCAATATTTTGTCTATGCTGCAGTCTTCCTAGTTTTTGTTGTATTCATCTCCTTGCCACATGCATGAAGGAAAAGAGATGGGTAGATAATCGGAAATAAAAAAAAACTAATCCTTCTAGCTAAGCAGAGCAACGGCGGCTTTTCCTAATTGAAATGCGGCATCCTTAGCATTTTGGCGTGAATTATACTTATGTTCATATACATATATCCCACCAAATGCATTTTGGCAGAGCCAAGCACAAATGCTGAATGCCAAATACAAAAAAAAATATCGTTGACTGTTTCGTTATATGCATAATGCAAGTGCATTTAAAACAGAGATAGTGTGGCAGGATCGAAAGGGGGGGTGGGTGTGTGGCAGGCAGCTTATTAGCGAAGATTGTCTATGCAACAACCGTCGTCACAGTCGACACAGACAACAACTGAAATTGATTACTAAATGTGCGACGAGGCTTTTTTAAGTGTTCGCGTGTGTGTGTTTGGTGTGTGTGTGTGTAACGAGAAGAGGGTGCGAAGGGTTTGGCAGCCTAATAAGCACAAAAATCCACATACAGAGAGCAGCAATTCCTTTTAATTGAAAATCTCTCGGCTTCATAGCCCTAACCCCCTCTTGTTTTTTTTGTTATGTTTTATTTCTATTTTTGCTATTTCTTTGCGCTTGCAGTTGTGTGCGTTTAGTTGGTTGCAAGGGGAGGGGGGCAGGGTTTGGCTTGCGGTATCCAAATGCATTCGATATTGCATTTTTGCATTTTGTTCGTTGCCAGCCAAACATACAAGGATAATAAGTACTTTAGCCGACAGAGTGGGGCAGGACTCGTCGCTTGGCTTTTGCGACTTTTTGGACTGATTGACTTGCGCGGCCAAAAAAAATGAACCTCCCAAGCCAGCAAAACAAAGTTGATTGCAGCAAAAGGACTTGCGTCCATATTGCGCACCAAAATACATAATACAAAAAAAAAGAAATTGCATCGAATGCATTTGGCTTGGCAAACAAACCAAACAGCCAGAGTATCCAACTCTTCTCCAATCCCAAACAACAGCCCAAACAGTCATGAAAAAACTCCCCCTCACACTGCACCCGGCCAGACTTTTGCCTGCACTTCTTCAACTGGATGCATGTGCAATGCATATTAGCTGCTGAGCTCGTGTATCCTGTGCCATCCACATGCATATGTGTGTGTGTGTGTGTGTGTGCATTGTCCTTTTGGACAGAGCTGCTTTCAGTCATTCTTCTGCATTTTGTGGCGCCCGTTTTTTGTATTTGTTTTTTCTTTCTCCACCTTCTCCTTTATTTTTTACTGCTTGCTGGCTTTTGTTTGATTTGTAAAATTGCAATATGCTAGCTGACTGCTCAAGCCTCATTCCCACAGGACTTGTTTAACCTGCAATCCTTGGCTACGCCTCTTACTGCATTTTGTACGCATTATTTGTGGCTCGCTGCAGTTAGACTGCAGTGGCCAAGTTTAGACCCAAAAAGCCCTGAGCCTCGAGCAATAAACAAAGTTATTTGGCTTCAAACCTTAAAGTAAAACCTTTTTTGTACTATTATTTATCAATTTCTTATTAATATTTGTTGTAATGTTAACTTCTTTTCATAGATATTTTGAATTTTACAATTAATTTAATTTATGAAATCATTTCCCCCTTGTCAAACGCAATGCAAATATTGGCTTGGACACAGGGTTGCAATACATCCCCCCCCAGCCCTTCTGCCTCGCCAAAACGCACTTCATGCCACAAAGATTGGACTGAGCCGGAGTCCAGTGTTGATGCCTCCATCTCTTCTTTGCTCACGTTTTAATTCGAGTGCGTTTTTCATCAACGACGTCGACGCCAAAGCCAGCCCACCGCACACTTCCGTTTAGCTCGGACCAGGCGAAAGTCTTGAGGCTACGCTGCAGACCCTTCAATGACCAACAGGCGACTGCGCCAAAATGCAATGCCATCGCCTTCATCTCCAACTCCTTCTCCAACTCTGACTCTGACTCAGCCTCAGACGTCAAGTGAGGGAGTAGAGTGAAGCAAAAATCAAACAATCAACAAAATAAAATCGCCGCCTACCCTTACCAACCCCCAACCCCCTACAGCCTAGTCCTGTCCAGCTTGGCCGCCCTCTTGCCGCGAGTTCTTGTTGCCTTTGTTCTGCTGGCTGGCTTGCTGCTGCTGCTGCTTTTATGCGCTTGCCTCGACTGCCCTTCAACGCGCCAAAAAGTCCAGTTTTTGCAGTCATCAAGTTTTTGAGTCGCACCCCATTCCTGGCACTTCCGCAGTTCGCCGCCCATGCTTCTTTGCCACGTCTTCGCATCCGTTGCATTCACTTTGGCTGCCCTTTCTACCTCCCACCTCAGAGCTCGTCTTGTGTTCTGCTCTGCTCCTTCGTCTGACTGCAGTGCCACCCTCTTATTTATACATATTTTTATTTTTACTTTATGTTTTTTTTTCGTTTTTTTTTTTTGGTTTTTTTTCTGCAGGCGGCAGCAGGCGTTCTCTCTATGTTTTATTTTTAATTAATTAATGCGAATGCAAAGTACATTTTCTACAAGTAAAACTTGTTTTGCAACTGGCAGGGCAACCCTTTGGGCACCAAACCCAACCCCAACCCTCCAAAACAGAAATGTGGAGCTCTGAGCGCACAGCAGCCAGCCCAGGTATATATTTATTTTGCTTGCCATGTTGAGCCTCCAAATATGCGCCGCCGGAGGTGCACCACTAAAGAAATGCAGTTAATTTACTCAGAAGTAGCGGCTGTAGCCTATGTGGCGCCTACATGGGAGGGCATCTAGGGGGCATGAACTGAAGAAGCAGTGCGCCTGGCAAGAAAAATGTTTTGCTGCCTGCAGAAAGTTGCCCTGCAGTTTTCTTTTGTTTTTGTGTGTACGCCGTAATGTATGCAACATAATTTTTTTGCGCTCTTAGCTGCCATCTCATATGTATGGGTGTGTGTGTGTGTGTGTTAGTCCTTGCGCACCTTGCCTACCCTCCTTAGGGCTTGGAGCGCCTCTGCAAGCTGGAGCCTAGTTCTGTTTATTACAGTATGCCTCGTATGCAATTGCTTCTTTTCAGATGTACGAGTGTGTGTGTGTGTGTGTGTGTGCAGTTGAAAACTTTGCACTTTTTACTGTAGTAGTAGTTGCCCCAGCCTCTCCTCCTACCACTTGTACGTCAGGTGCTGCTCCAGCATTCGTTTCGCTGACTTCTCTAATTCCTTTATTTCGTTTTTTTTCCCCGTTTTTTTTTGGGAGGCTCTGGAAAATGTAGCAAAAGTTATTTCTTCACGGGTTAGCGCTGCACTTAATGCAAGTATATGTGCAAAGGATTCTATGTGTATTGGTAGCACTAAACTAGTCTTCCACTGCACTAGGTGCGCCTAACTGGAAAGGAAACAAAATTCAAGACTTTATATAACAAGACTCAATTAAATAACTTGAAGTAAAGAAGAAATAGAAAAATGACTTAAAAATCTTTATTCAAAAGGTGCAATCCATACTCAATTTATTAACGCCCCAATTGATGCAATAGTGTCCATTGCTCATAAACATCAAACAAGCTAATACTTAAATTCACAGATTTTAATTAAAGATATTCTGTGTGAAGTTTTAGCGCACCCTAAAACTTGCACTTGCCAATGTCCTGCTAGCATCCTTCTGCCCAATGCTCTGTGGCAACGGTTCAGCGACACGCAGCTCAAAAGGCTTCACGTGCGTCTTTCAATTCAGTGACAGTTTGCCACACCACCCACAATGCCTGCACAGTTATGCAACGGCACATGTTGTCCCATATGCAAATACTGCGCCCACAACTCGATGATGCACCTTGAGCAAAGTATATGTTGGATAAAAAGAAAATGCAGCCAGGCTCTGCACTGTTGCAACGAAATAAGGGGGACGTGGTACGGGAAGTCGACAGACACATTTTAATGATGCATGCAACAGTAAACTGCAATCAGATATGCGCACATCGTTAGTCTTCAGCATCAGCCGCCGTTTGTTGATTATCTTAGAATGAAGAGCACGATGCAAGAAAGATAACTCATACGCTCCGTTGCCGGCGACATATAAAAATTTTATTTGCTCAGCAAATAAACTGCAGTCGTATGTGTGTGTGTGTGTGTGCCGTTACAGGAAGGCATCGCTGTTGTCGTCGCGTTTGCCCTTCTTGTTCTTGGAACGCTCTTGCCAAAGTAGGAAACCCCTAACGGAGGCACTTTTTTATGCAACTTCTTCAGCACGAGTGGTTGCCCAAGTTGACGTTTCAAATGTCAATTGTGTGCTTAACTGCATTCTTTCAACCGACAGTCGACGTCGTTGGCTTTTCTTATTTGAATTCGTGTGTGTGTGTTTTAGTGAGTAGGGCAACCCGCCTTGGCAGCGTTCTCGTTCCTTGCTCGAGGTCCTTTCCTGCCGGGCGAAAGTCTTTGTCTTAATTTTTTTGGTTTCATTTTTGTAGCAAAACAATAATCGACTTGAAACAAACTAATTTCTTTGTTAAATATGTTAAATTTTTTATTTAAATATTTAATTAAATATTTTTCCTTTTTTTTTTGTTTGTTATAATAATTTCCCACTTACAAAGTTGTATTCTTAAAATAAAATATTTTTCTACAATAATTAGAATACATATTTCTAAATACTTTTAACTCTTTTCCAAACTATCTTTATACTTATATAGATGCCAGTTCGCCTTAAAGTTCCCAAAGACCCTTACTTGCTTCCATTTTGTCTCAGTGTACTTTGAGGTATAAATAATTTCTTTTCTTTGGCTTTCACTTTGTTTGAGCGACGCGACGTTGCAGTTACTTTTGCCAAGTCGTCAGGAAAATATGGCGCATTTACACAAACACACACACACACACAAAGTCACAACCATGCAAAGCAAGCAAGATAGAAGGGGAAAGAGAGAGAGAGAGAGAGAGAGGGAGAAGGAGAAGGATGGAGAAAGAAAACCGAGTCAGACTGCAATCTTGCCTTCAATTAAGCTTTGACAAGTGCATTGCACACAGCAACTGGAAACAGAAGCTGAGGCAGAAGCAGAAGCAGAAGAAGACGCCACCCAGAAAGTACAGAAACAAAAAAAAAGAACCAGAAAGAGCCAGTACCCACAAAAGCCCATAAATATGAATGACGATGAGGATTGCAGCAGAAGCAGCAAACGTAGACTGAGTTAAGCTTGACTCCTTGGCCGAAAGGATTTGCCGGCCAAAGGGAACAAAATAAAAAAGAGAAGAAACAAAATACCCACTATGAAAAAGTAGACAAAACCTGAAGAAGGAAACGCAAATAAATGAATTGCACTTTTTCTTTGGCAAAAATTTTCTTGTGCTTCTTCTCTCTGCCTGGGCATTTCAATGAACTGCAAAACTCAATGGGTGCAAATAAAAGCAACAAAAAACATATAAAAAATAGAGAGAGAGAGAGAGAGAGGGAAAACTTTTGCATATTGTATTTATTCTATGCCAAACAGGTATGCCTAACAAAAATAGAACCCAGCTAGATCCAAGTCGTAGCCTGCCTTTTAATTAAGCGGGCGCAAGTCGCAGGTCCATTATGCTTAGATAATGGCAAGGCCAACGCTTGGCTTGGATGGCTTAGCTTGACTTGTTCGAGAGGGCGGGCAAGTTGAATGCGAATGCAAATTATGCGGCGAATTGTGTGCTCATTAATTAAAATTGAACCAAATTGACAGCCAGCTCAGCTCAGCCAGCAGCTGCTTGCTGCAGAGCCAACTCTTTGCCAAAGAGCTACAAAAACATAAAAAAATAAATATAAAAATCCAAGAGAAGAAACTTGAATCGTTGCTGGAGCACCATCAAAGAGCACATCATTACGATGCTGCCCAGTTGCCCAGCTAAAGTTAAATCTGAAGCTGTCGCTAAGCCAGTCGCTGCTCTGTAGCCACGCCCCCTTAAGCGCCCACGCAAGTTCTCAATGTCCACGCCAGTGCACTTTGAGGTGAACACTCAAAAGTTTGCCAGGGCGCGAAAGAAGGGGTTTTCCACAAAAAAAAAACCAACACAAAAACAAGCAGAAATACAAAAAATTATATACATATATTACTTTTAGGCTAAGGGGTTTTGGTTGGGGGTTGATGGAGCTGGTCGCTGGTACTCGTCTAAGGCAAAATGCAAATCTTGCAGATTTTTAATTTCTTTTCAACGAAAATTCTATTTTCTGTTTGCATTTCTTGTTGTTCGCTATGTAACTTTAACAACAACAACAACAACAACAACAGCAACAACGGCAAAACGAACGGCCAAAAGCAAGCCAACCCTTTTATTTCCTATATATATGTGAGTTTTTAGCAGCTCTTCCTCTCTCCTTCTGTCTCACTCATTTCTCAAGCAGGCTGATGAGGAGGCTCATGATGATTAAGATGATGATGATGATAATGACGTTGCTCTTAAGCTTTATTATTATGTATTATAGATTCATATTATGCACTTTTAATTTCTTTTGTCTCAAGCATAAGCCTCAATCTTTGCATAGAGATGTTCGCGTGACACGAAGAAGTCGTGAATATAACGGTATCGGTATTTTAATAAAGGGATTATTCAGAACTTAAAAAACTTATTCCACACAACACTACATATAAATATCATATGATAAAATCAATCTTTTAAAAAAAAAACTAACAATTTCTCTTAATAAATTTCTTACAATCATATTTCGTTAAGCCATTTTCTTCAATCTTTCCAAGATTCGCTCACGCGACCATCATTACTCAAAACGAATAAGTAAAAATCGCAGCAAAATTCGTTGCTGTTGTATAGAAGAAATGCGTTTTGCTTGCCCCTTCCAGAGATATTTGCAAAATTAAAAAGCTGCTAGGCCTCAAGTGGGCTGCAGCACAGCCCGAATGTCCTTGACAGTCAGCCACCCTTCTGAACGTTATGTGGCGGGTGTGGGTTGTCTTCTGGCTGTTGCATTGCCAGCAAGTTGTTGCTTGTGAGCTGTTTGTGCAATTTTTTAAGACTTTTTTGCCATCTTCTTGAAATGACATATTTTTCGGGGTGTTTGAGCGCAGCACTTTGGGGTTGCACATTGTCTACATTTAGGCGCATACACGCTACCAATATGAACAGTAATGAATTGTGCCCGAGGGTGCTGCTAAGGCGGCAATGAACTTGCATTTCATTCAGCAACCCACAACTAGAAAGAATACAATCCAGCCTGGCATATAAGGAAACCTAAAGTAACGACTCCTAAGACTTTAAAGAACCCTTTGTCGGAAGACTTCACGCTTTGCTTGCTCTACCCAATGTGTTCTCACACAGGACCTTTTCTTTGGCCAGCCGGTGAAATTTTTCCTGAATCATGTAAAACTATTTTGCGTGCTGACCCATAGCGCACCTTAAGCGGAATAGAAAGCGCCTTGAACCAGAACCAACTAACCACCGATAATAACTTACATATACAATAAAGAACTCTGAGAAAGGAAGTTGTTTACCCATTTGCATGCAGCGACTTTAGACACGATGTCTTTTAAAGCATTCTCTCAGGCGAGGGTGCACTTTTCACACGGTGCATTATGAGTTTAACCGCCCGCCTTGGTCGAGCAGCCCCTAGACCCTCGGGTCGGCAATAATTTTTAATAATTTCCTTTGTTTAAATGGTTTTTCCTTTGACTTGATCGCAAACAATTGCCTTCGTGTACTGAACAAATTCCCACAAAGTGACCACAGTCAGCAGCAATTGAAGTGTTAGATGCAAAGATACAATTGCCAGCAAGTGAGTCAAACGGTTACAGTTGCAGTTGCAGTTGCAGATACAAGATAACTTGATTGCACTAATTTGAATGCACCAAACAGCCTCAATATAAACAGTTCTCATTCCCACTGCTATTTAGAGCGACAACTGCTTGGGAAGTGCTGCAAAAGAGAGGATGAGGGATACCCAAACACCCAAAGTTGCTCCAACTACCAGGCTAATGCTGAAGAATAAGAAAAACTATCTATCTGGTCAACAATCGAATGCTCTATAGACAAAGATTTACTTAAACTATTTGAAAACAATTTTGATGATCATAGTGCATTAAAAAAAATAAGGTTTCAATATTTTTTGATTTTAGAAGATACTATAAAAAGCCGTATCCAAGAGAAAGACATAGTCAATATGTTCCCTGCAACACTTAGAGTATGTACTGTAAGTAGTAAAAGTCTAGTTCCGCATGCGACAATTGTTGGTTCCTTCTTCTGCAGCACCATCTGCAGTTGCTGCTGCTTCTGCTGCTGCTGTTGCACAGAAATAAACATAAATAAAAAAAAACACTGAGAGCTCAACTGCTCTGCTAGGGGTTACTTCAATCAATTTCTGACAAGAAGTGTTAAATCTGCACAGTTCTGTGGCAAACACACACAGTTTAGCTGCAATTGCTGCTGCTTCATCGTTTGCTTTATTAGAATATCCGGCAGCTTAGTAGACAGCATGTCTGCAAATGGTTTGATGCACTGAACTGACTGTCTGACTGTCTGACTGACTGGACTGTGTGCTCTACATTGTCATAATTCATAAATCAACTAATTCTCTAAAGTCGTTTGTGTGCTGGCAGAAATGCGATTAAAACAACAAATAGCTTCGAAGGCGCACACCACTTAATTGACACCAAACAGAAAGAATAAAACGAAACATTGAAATCAAAATGACACCAAACAAAAGTTCAGTCAACTCGTGAAAAGGTTCCCATCGGGCAGGCCAAAAGGGTTTCAAGTTGCCTTAATGAACCGCAACCAGCAAACAAAAGGTCAAGTCTAAGAAGTGAAAGAGAAGCCGCCCCAATTACAACTCAAGTAAAGCAAAAGTAAAGACAAAGCCTAGGATCGACCGAAAAGCAAACAAACAACAAAGCTGAGCAAAGGAAATGTCACGGCGGTTGCTTCCACTTCCTGCGAAAAAAACAAAACAAAACCAAAAGACGTAATAGCACCTGAAGAATAAGTTTGGGTTTCAATTACTCATCGAAGAAGATTTCTTTCTGAACTTTGTAAGAAGCTGATATTGATGATGATGATGATGAAGGCACTCTCTGTAATTGAGCGTGAAGCGTTAGAATGTACACTGACACCTAAGTGACAAGAGTTATATATAAAACAATATAGAATAGGGATGACCTGTCGATTGAAAAACTGGACACAAACCCCTACAAATTTCTCAAATACAGACTAATGAACATTAATGTTTGTGCATTGTGTAATGTCGCGACTTTAATGTAAAGTGCAATGAAGCAATGCAAGGCCAATATACGAGAGGGTGAGTCGAGTTACACTTAAAAAAAACTCAATTGTTTCAAGTGAACAATTTAACAGTAACAAAGGAACAAGTTTATATTTTGAACAAATCCAAATATACTATTGTCTAATTTCTATTGGTTAGTAATTCTTTCAAGTGTAGGGTGTAAGGGGGTGTGAGGGAGGCACCGGATGCACTCATTAAGTGCAGCCTTTTGAATTGGATCTGTAACTCGTTTCATGCGTATGAGTTATGATGCCAGCTGACGAGCTGTCAGACTTGACTAAGTCACTCAGGCAAGTGGTTGTTGTTAAACTTAATTCATTGCTTGCAACACAACAGAAATGAGAAGAAGACTAACAGCAAAATAAAATCTGCCCTCATATTGCAGTTTGAGTCGTTTATAGCACGTGTTAAACTGTTTGGGGTCGACTTTTAACTGCTGCTGTTGTCCACGGCTTGAAATGCAAAAAAAAAAACGATTTTCCAACAAATTTAATTTCATTAATATTCGCTTGAATCTTTTCTTTTCTCCACTTTTCGTTGCTGCTGCACTTCAAAAGTTCTTGAAATGTCAATGCATTCGCGAAACTCTCTCATCATTCAACGACCACGAGGGGCTGGGGCAACTAAATTATCATAATGAATCCGACTGGGCGACTTTGCTCTTTCAACTACTTGAGTTATGCATCCAACCTACTACTCTCTCGACCATTCACCATTCTACACACTTCTTGTGGCCACAAGTTGGCGCTGCGATTATATTTGCAGCCAAGCGTCCTTGTGCATGCAGACCTCATCTCTGTTCCGTTCCCTACACAAGCTGACAGTTTTTCTTTTTAATGAAAATGTCACTTATAGCCGGCGAGAGTTTTTCAAGCCGCAGGCCGAGTGCAAGTTTTGTTAATGTCCCAGCTCAGCCTTGCCTGGACACTTCACTGAAATGCCATTGATTTTCTGCAACAGCGCTGACCAGTACCAGAACGATGTCTCCCTTGCTTCTTTGTTCAAGCAGCACTTTCAATACTAATGCAGCGCATTTAATGTAGCTGCAGCAGAGATTGTCGAGTTTTGAATACTTTCTGCTTATTGGCAAACTTTAAACGTTTTCCCAAGAATTTTCTACTCCAATGCATAAATCAACAATAGCACAAAACTAAACAAATAGCCCAGATGACAGCTCGCATTGTTTGGCCAAGAAAATCTTTTCATTAAATTCAAAGACAACAAGCGAGGAGTCGAAGTAAGAGAAGCTAAAAAGCAATTAGAATCTCATGCCAAACAATTGATATTGAATTTAAAGCTTAACAAGTTGTTATTGCGACTTTTGGACTCTCGCCTTTTAAACTGAATTAGTTATGACAACAAGCTAACATCTTTGTCCTTTGGCTCTATTAGCTGTCAATTGAATTCATTCATTCCCAGTTTAAGTCCAGCTATCCGCACTTGAATTAAATTAAATTAAATGCAATCAATTTGTTTATACGCAGTTGCATTTAAATAAATTTACATTCACTTCTCACCCACACGTACACAAAGAGAGCTCAGGCCACGTCTCACAATTTCACAATTCAATTGAACATCGTTGGCCCCTCTTGACCCCCCTAGCCACGCCCCATCTGCGATGAGTCAACGCTTTTTGCAGCACTTGCTGCCTGTTGATGGCCTTAGTCATTGTGCATTGTACTTAATGACACCAAAGTGTAATGATATGTAGACAGTCATGGCCAAATAAATATAGAACATATTAAACTATATCAAAAGTAAAATGTTTTAAAGATCTAGCAGTCCAAGCTATCTCGATTTATTTTATCCTATCTTACACGTATCTATTGTGCTTTTTGTACGACCATTTTCTGTCCATGTTGTAGGCAACGATTTGTGGCAAGGTTCCTTTCGGCTGGACATGCAATCGCTGACATTACCCTTTGCTTTTAGCTTTTATTCTACGCAAATTGAACACTTTGCATTGGCAGAAATACTATGAAAAGAGATTTGTGTTTAGCGATAAGAATGGGGAGTAAGTAAGTACTAAGAGCATGCTTTCCCTTCTGCAAACCTCTAATTATTTCAAGGCATGACATGAAGTCATTTCTCTGCCACGGATATAACTATATATATATATATCTATTAATGCGCGCATACATGAAATTGAAACTTCAAATATTTGTTCGAGCTAAGAGCCCAAGGACTTGACTATATAACATACGATTGTGTGTGTTTGCACCCACACCTTATGTCCGTCCAGACAGTTGTTGTAGGTAATTTCCTTAATAACCCGCAGCCTATCACATTAACATATCTCACATTTGTCATAGAAATAAGTCAAACCTTAACCCAGTCAACCCCAAACCCCTACCCACCAGAACATTCCACCCACCAAAACAATGCCCCATGGAGCAAACGCTGCTTACGCAACCAGCCAGGTGTACTCCCAGCTGTAGAAGAACTCCTGCCCCATCCCATTCCACAAGTTGGAGGCGTTTTGTTAAGGAAATTCGTGCCCGGTCAGGGCAAAGGAAATGTTTATGCATATTAAACGTCGCTCATATGCGTTCGTAATTACACTAAATGAACATATTACACACACACACACACACACAAACACACACACAACATACATGTACATATTACGGCCAGCACACACGTAAATTGAATTATTAAGGCGCCATCCTTCCCAGAGGCGTTGGCCACTATGGACTTGAGTTAACAAATGAAATTGCGTGCGATACTTTCTTTAACAAAACTTGACAAACTTTACGCCTTGTCGTGTCGTCAAAAGTTAAAAATCTTTAAGTATAGTATAGAATCTCAAGGATCTTATTTAATAGCCTTTTTTTTTGTTCATAAAACATCAAAAGCATTTAATATGCAAATATTGTTGTATAACTTGAATAATATAATCGGTTTAAATTTATCTAAATGCTCAAAGCTTATCACTCTTAGTTAGTAGCTTATTTTGTTTACATTGTACTTAAACTTATATCAATTGTTTTTATTATTATCTGTTCAGCGTAAACAGCCAACAACAAAAACAAAAGTTCTTAAATGTTTTATTAATGAAACATTTTGATATATTTGAAGCCTTTAAGTATAAAGAAGCTAAAATCATTCATAGATACACCAAGTTTTAGCGTCAGCAACCTTTTATATTTAGGTTATTTGTCACACACTCTGTTTAAGTAAAGCACATAGAATACTTGTAATAACCACAAATAGGGTTTTTTTTTTTATTTTTGTTAACAAAAAAATACGTTACAAAAGCAAGCATAAGGCATATGTACATATTTTTGAAAAAGGTGGCGATAAGTTAGTAAAGCATTGGCTCTAAGGTATGGTAAGATGGTAAGGTACGGTCTATGGTGGTGTGTGCCTTACAGTTCCATTGAGTGCGCCTCGCAATGAGTTTTCCTTTACGCTTCGTGCTTCGTGCTCGTTTCTCGTATTCTTACACAGCACGTGGCGGTAAGGTAACGGCCGAAAGTCGACAACGACAGTTGTTTTCCCAGAGCGTCTTCAAGACGTTTTGCCAAGTGGGGTGACTTACCTACTGAAGCGGCATCTGGCAGCTGGCTGTAGTGGAAGTAGGGTAGGGTAGGGACTGGGATAGGGCTACCTTTGATTGTCAGTTAATTGAGGGAAGCAATGTGCCACGCACCAAAGCGGATGTTAAGGAAATCACAGAGCTAGTCAGGACTGTACCTAGTTTTTGGAAAATGCTAAAGCAAACGTATGCAAAAGCTGCAGCTGGCACAGGTACACACACAAAAACAAAAAGGGGCAGGTAGATGGGGTTGAGGTTGGGGAGGTGTAGGTGGAGTTGGAGTGTTTCTGTATCATTTGGCTGGTGCGCTTGAAATTGGCTTCGTGACGCTTATCGCGATCAATAAATAATATATGAGCAGCAGCAGCAGCTAGCAGAAAAAAATGTATAAGCTAGTGAGCTGCACACGACACGAGTAGAAAATAAAAAGTATCTGGCAGATACATTTGAGTAATTTGCGTCGTTAGCATTAGACAGAGAGGCAAATAATAATAATAAAAGAAAGTACGCTTGATTACAATGAAAATATTTTTAATGCCGCACAAACAATCCCTAGGCAGGCAGGCGGGCAGAGAAAGATATCTGCATAGATAAAGGCAACCAACTAGTGGGACACCTCCCCTCCCCTCTCACACACCTGTGTGTAGCATGAGAGGCCATAAGAGACCTACTACTCACGTTGGCGGCGTGCACTTTTTTTATACATTTTTTTTTTTTGTGATATTAAAAGCGCGATAAGCAGCAGACACGAAACAGCAGACGAACGAACGGACATTGACGGACATCAGGTAATAGACAAAAGCCTCGCCACGGCGCCTGCCGCTATGCAACAAAAGCAACAGAAAACAACAAAAAACATTCTAGCAAGACTTTAGAGGGACTTTTGCCTTCCCTCTTCGCAAACAAACACACAATGCCCAACAACTTGGCCACATATGGCCATTTTTACACACACACACCGAGTTGCGTGTGTGAGGCAGTAGGTGTGTGTGTGCTGCTGCTACAGCTATCTAATCAAGCACTGAAAGACAATAAAAACCAACAACAACAACAACACACACACACACACAAACAGCGACCACTAAAAGTGCTCATGTCTAAAACAACAACAGTGACTAGGAAAACCTCGTAGATATTGATACTAGTATGTAGAGTTAAGAGAGAAGAGAGTAAAGGAGCCAGCAACTTTTCGCTAGCTAAGTGCAATGACTGCACTGTGAGAAATTACTAACCTGAAACCATATAAGGTATTCGATTTATATTGAAGTGAAGCATTAAGGATCAAGAATTTTTCCATCCACTGTTTCAAAACACAATATAGTATAAAAATATATATTAAGATCATGCATATAGATATTTTTGAGTGTATTTAGTTATCACTACGGCGTATTTAACTGCTGCTGGTGTTGCTCCACTTGAAAGTAGTTGGAAGGTATTGATATCTATAGAGCTGCCATATGGTGACTAAATCGGTATCGCGGCTATAAAAGTATTTTCATGTAGGCAATGCTATCTACAGATATACTACGCTAGTATCTTATCAGTTCTAGCAATGAGCTTAGCTACAAGTCAAGAAAAACAAAATGAATTCAAGCCCCAAAGCAGAAAGCAAATAGTTTGATTAGCAGATGCACAAACATATGAATGTATCTAGTTATTTGTCAAGGTATCCTTACGAAACATTTTATAGCGCAACCTTTTGACCAATTTCGATTTAAAACTTTTCACATAAACATTAAAATCTTTGCCTTTGTCCTTACACACATACACACACACGCAAATATAGTAAAAGATACAAAGTTGTTTGGACTATAAAGGACATTTTCTTTTAGCATAATTTTCGCTTGAATTGTGCTCACAAAATTGCTACTTCAGCCAAATGTTTTTGTTTGCCAATTCTGGTGGAAACAACTGCCAGAAAAGTTTTTGCCCGCATTATGAGCATAATTCTAATGTGTTTTTGCTTGGCAGGATTAACAATGGCAGACTTAAGGGGTTTTTGGGGTTGCTTCTCTTATGAACTAACAAGTTAATAGGTATTTTTGACAAACTTTGTTTAGCGATCAGGCAACCCAAGTAATATTTTTAACATAAGCAACAGAATTTCATTCAGGTAACAAAACCAAATCGGAACTCAGACTTTTCTCTCTTGGTGGTTGACATACACCAACAGAACAGAAGCCAAAAACGCCCTTTTTTTTTGGTTTGTTGCTGCTGTTTTCCTTTGCCTCGCTGCTTCCTTTCCTCCTCCTTTGCTCGATCATCAGCTTGTGCGCACGCGCATTGAGGCATATAGTATTAAAAAAAAAAATAACCGAGCTCGAGTTTATGTTAGAGTCGAGAACAAATTTTCAGTGTTTCGAGTCTCACTTTGTGTCCAGGTGTGCACTGGGCTCGTGGCTGCAAGTTATGGCACGTACTTTAGATTGCTGTTGTTGCTGTTGCCTGTCATACGATCATGATTGCGATCATCATTAACAGCAACAGCAAGAGCATATAACTCCACACACAAATATGGGTCTCTGGGGGTTGAGATTACACTCGCTCTCTTCCCTTTTGATACATGCTGTGATTTAGACTCATTTTTAGTAACTAGTGAGACACTATCAAGAGCTATCTAAAATCAAACACATGTCTCAGCTAGTCATAATGCCTAATTGGTTTTTGTTTTAGTCATTTAGAACAAATAAATATTTTTTGTAGGCCATCAAATTTTATGAAGTTTTCTTTTTTTAACGGATTTTGCAGTCACTTGACCGTAACGCAATTGTTTCCAAGTGTCGCCAGCAAGCCGGCCAGTCAGGCAGCCCAACTTGAGCTAAAGCATATTTTAATGATGACACCCGGCGAAAACAACAACAACAACAACAGGCAGCTAGGAGAGAAGGAGGTGTGGTAGTGGTAGGAGTAGCTACACATGTGCCGTGCCACACTTTGTAGGCTGTAGTCAGTAGATGGGATGGGTACATTACCGTGTGCCGCGATCTGTGAAGGCACATACCAAAGCACACTTTCAGATACATTCGCCCTGCTCACACACACACACACAGTGTATGTGTGTGTGTGTGCATGCAAAGTACGTGCGCATTTTATAGAACCTTAGTTTGGATAGAAAAATGTATATGCTGATAACAGCTGCTGTTTATAGAAAAGTGTGCAATGTTATTGAAAAACTTAATATTATACAAGATACTAATATAAATTTGAAACAAATAACTACAATCGCCAGTTTCCACATACTTTCAACAGTTATGTACCCTAACTATTGAAATGTGTTAAGGTCGTAATTATGTGCGCTGTTGTTGCCTGATGTTTGTAGGTGGAAAGTGCTGCTAGTAAGGCGACTTTCTTTGATCCTTACTGCGCTATCTCTAAACTATGAATTGGGCCATATGTTACTTTCTGTTTGCACTCCGAGGGTTGATAGGCGCATACATAGATGATAAGGCAAGACTCAAGAAGAACCGTTTTGCATCTAGGTGCAATGAACTCGTCAATACTTTAAGATACGCTGTAGTAAGTTGCTTTTAAGATAACAAAACAATATTAATTTTTGTGTCTGCTTCTTCTTCTATTGCAGGAGGATCTATGATGAACGACGGAGAAAAATAACGCTTTGTTTGTGGTAAATTTGCTGGCTCCATTTTGTGTATACTGCAAGATCTGCGACTGCAGCGGCATTTTTCTGCTTAATTCCTCACCGATACCAAGTCCAAGTTTGATCCTTGATCTGAATATGTGTACATATTATAGGGGTGGCTCTGTCTCTGTTATACGAGAATGCCTGCAAGCTGCATTCCGGCCAAGTACAGTCCTTTTAAGGGGTACTGGGACAGAGGCACAGGACATACACATACACATACATAGGGGTGGGGGTTGCGACGAAGTTTTATGTTGACATTGACTTGGGCTAACGGGCGGGTTGCTCGCTTGCCTCGAGGAACTGCATTCCAATGCAATTAGATGGCAAATGCGACTTTGTTGTCATGGCAATGCTTGACAAACGTATCGCCTCCCGTAGGGGAGGTTTCGGTTCTTGGAAAACTGCATATGGCAATTTGAAGAGTTTAACAAATGCAGCCGTGAGTTGCCTGAATAAAATCTGCTTTGCACCCATCTACTCAAGCCGAAAGATGAGTTCTGAGTTTACAGACGGCAAGCAGAGGTTTTCTTTTTTTTAATTTAAAAATTAATTATTTTAAGAGCTTGACAAACTAAATAAGTATGTAGGAATTCATTAACTTAAGTAGTTAAGGGTAACTTTAGTTTTTTATAAATAAGCATACAAACTAAATATGTTTAATGTACAAATAAATGGTTCTATATTGTCAGCATTGAACCCTTTAGGAAATTGACCGTTAGTAATATATTTGTTCATAGCTGAAGTACAAGCAAAATCATGTGATAGATACATAAGTTGAGATTCTTAGTAGAAACGCCCCTCAATGTCAAAATGAGTTTGAAGCATTGTGTGCTGGCAGAAAAGTTTCCCAGTTCCAAAGTTCTCTTATTGATTATTTCGAGTGCTTACGCATTCACTCCGCTGGGCATATGCAAAAGTATCTGTGTATTTACAGCACACACACATATAGACAAGTATCTGCGGCTATAGCGAAAGTAAGTCAAACTTGTTTATCAGCCCAAAAATATAACACACGCACGTTATCTCTTCAATTTTGTATGTGGTATATTATATTTTCAACGAAAGTAAAGGAGGGAGGTTTGGATGCGAGGAACAGAAACAGCTAGAAGAAGACTAAGTTGTTAGCTAAATAAGCTCAAGTGGAGAAATTAGATAAAAACCTGTCGCAAAGGGTTGGCTCTAGCTGAATTAAGGACTAAACACACACACACACACACACACACACACAACACACACACACACACACACACACACACACACACACGTACACACAGCTTCTTTCCCTTTATCCAGACAGATGAAGAGAAGGAGAGAGAGAGAGAGAAAGAGTTAGCTGAGGCAAAGGTCAGGCGAACAGAGTCAACCCCAAACGGTGGCAGCAACAGTAGCTGTAACCGAGCACCAACCAATCAAGTGGCCACCCAAACCAAAAGCTTCTGGCTCGCCACTTTTACTTTCCATTTAAACACCCTCACCCTACCCCAACCCCGTGCAACATACACATTCTCCTCCACCTCTACAAGCTTTCCCACCACAACCCGCCCTCGGCAGCTGCGTCGCTTTTGGCTTTCAGCAATTAAATTGCTCGTTTATGTACAAATAATACGGTGCTTTTATTTAGCCAAAGTCTTGTGACTTTATATCTTCTACTTTATTCACAGAAACACTTTTTGAGCGCAAGCAAGGATTATTCAAGACAACAAAACCAAACTAAACTAAACAAAACAAAACAAAACCAAAAACGAAATCAAATAAATTTCAACGCAAATTCTCGACAAAAGCAGAGTTAAAAACCAAAATATAAAAAACACTTTTGGAGAATTATATATCAAAGCAAAACTTAACGACAAAAAACAAAAACAAAATAAGCCAAAAGAGTATACGAAGAATTGGAATTAAACGAAGACCATTTAAACTGAAAGCAAAGAGAAAAGAAAAAATCAAAACAAATTGAAATAACATTAAATGCAAAGGACATTCGCATGTGTGTGGTGGTGGAAAGAAAATTCAAAACAAAATTCACAATTAGAAAACGCAGAAAAAAACGTAGAAAACGTAGACGCAAAATCGACGACGACAACAACAACAGCTATAAACTGTCAGCAACAACAAAAACAACAACAACGCGTACAATATTGAATTGTAACATTTCGACAAACAAGTTGAGCGAAAGCAAAATTTCAACGTTTGGCGCAACTAAACGAAGACAGCGTAAGAGAAATAGAGAGAGAGAGAGAGTGAGTGAGTGAGTGAGGCAGAAGGAGCAAGAGCAAGTCCAACGCAAGGATAAGTAACAAGAAGGATCCAAAGTTTGGGCCAGCTAAAAAATAAGTTTTGAAACAAAGCATAGAAGCAGAAGAATACACACATACATCGACAACTCGGACCTACAACAAGCAACCAGCTGAATATTGAAAAGACACAACAATTAAAAAAACCGATCAAGATCTATACTTGAAATTAAGCATACGCCGCCTGAGCACAATAACGGCGAATTACATTCCTCAGAACAAGAATCGAAAGAGGGGAGAAAGGAGAACGCGGCTACGATAAACGCCGACGACAATCAACATCAACGACGCCAGCCAATCGCAAGCCAAGGCGAAGTAAGCGTGAGCTCGCTCATTCTCATCTAAACGCAAGCAGGAGAAATAGCCTGCATGTGTGTGCCTGACTGTGCTGTGAGAGCGCAAACGAAAGTGCAAGAGCAAGAGCAAGAGCAAAAGCAAGAGAGCAAGGCAGCGGCAAGGGCATCAGAGGAGAAGCAACGTGGAGAGGCGAGCGCGCGCTGCTGCTGCTGTTTGGCATCATCTTATGATGTCATCAGAGGAGTACGACGCGGACTGTTTTGGTTTGTACAGCGATGAGAACGATGTGCTGCTAAAGGCAACAACAATAGCAACAGCAACAGCAACAACAACAATATCGCCATCGGAGATAGAGGCAGAGTCTAAGCAACAGCAACCCCCACATCTAGCAAAGAGCGTTACAATTGCGCTGCCACCACCAGCAGCACCGCAGCCGCTACAGGCAAGCAACGGACATACAACAACAACAACAACGCCGCTACTTGCACAAACAAACGGCAGCAACGACGCGGCGAATTGCGGCGAAAACGTTAGCGAAGCGGAGAAGCATTGCAAAGGCAGAGACAGACGCAGCGACTCGGACGACAACGACGACGACGACAATAACGACAACGACAACGTCAACGAGGGCGACTCTGACTCGGACGACGTCGTCGTAATCGAAGCAAGCAACAACAAGGTAACGACGACGACGACGACGACAGCGGTGGCAGTGGCAGCAGCAGTAGCAGCAGCAACGCCAACAGCCAACAGTAACTGTCGAAGTCGCAGTCGCAGTCGTAGTCGTAGTAGTCGCCGTAACGTACACAAACGGCAAATCAGTCAGTCAGCGGCCGTCGGGAAGATAACAACGTGCGCGGCTAAAAAACCAATAGCGGCAATAGCAGCAACAACCAAAGTTGCCAGCAATTCAAACTCGAACGCGAACTTAGTTAAAAATCGTCGCACGCGCACGCGATCCTTGAGCAAAGACTTAAGCAACTTAAGCAGTAATAATATTAACGGTAACAACAGTGTCAGTAATAGTGTTAACAATAACAGCTGCAACAACGGCAGCGCAACGGCAACCGCTGCCTTCATGAGTAGCGCTGCTGCGGCTGCTGCGGGTGCCGCTGGTGGTGCACTACACTACACAACAACCAACAACAACAACACTAGCAACATCACAAATCTAAGCCCCACAACAATTGCAGCAACAGGAGCAGCAACATCAACATCGGCAACAGCAACAGCTCTATCCGGCTGTAGTTCGCCGGGTTCCGTAAATTCCGCCTCATCGTTGCTCACAGCTGCCTTTGGCAATCTCTTCGGCGGTAGCTCGGCAAAAATGTTAAACGAGCTGTTCGGTCGACAAATGAAGCAGGCGCAGGATGCGACCAGTGGCCTGCCACAGAGTCTAGACAATGCGATGCTGGCAGCAGCCATGGAGACGGCAACCAGTGCAGAGCTCCTTAGTGCTGCTGGCCTAGTTAACAGTCTTAACAACAGCAACAACAGCAAATTGCTCAATAACAATAATAACAACAATAACAATACACCTCTCAGCAATGGCAATAACAACAATAATAATGCCTCAATATCGCCAGGATCGGTGCATTCCTCGTCCACACCGAAAGGTGGCAACAGTCGGCGAGTGTCGAATTGCAGTGATCGCTCCTTGGATGCAACAGCAGCAGCAGCTGTAGTAGCAGATGTTGCTGGTGGCTCACCACCACGAGCAGCTTCGGTTAGTTCGTTAAATGGTGGCGCCAACAATGAGCAACAGCAACAGCAATTGCAACACGATTTGGTTGCACATCACATGCTGCGCAATATCCTTCAAGGCAAGAAGGAGCTAATGCAGCTGGATCAAGAATTGCGCACAGCAATGCAACAACAGCAGCAACAGCAGCATCAGCAGCAACATCAGGAGAAACAGCAGCAACATGAATTGCATTCAAAGCTCAATAACAATACGACCACCAACAACAACAACAATGTTGTCACGGAGAGCATTAATTTAATAGAGGACTGTGAAATGTCAGATATTAAGATCAAAAGTGAGCCCGAACTGCTGACAGCAGCAACAGAGGCGCCACATTCACCGCACGGTGGCAGCAGTCATAGTCACAGGAGCAGCAGCAGCAGTAGCAGCAACAATAGCAACAACAGTCGCAGCAATAACAGCCATAACAGCAGCAGCAACAGCATTGCCAGCAATGATAGTCTGAGACGCAAATCGTCTGATTCAATGGACGAGGAGCGAACAACTCCGGCAACAGCAACAGTGGGAGCAACTGTTTCTGGCGAGGCAGGTGAACAGCAATTGCCCACCAAAAAGGAAGCTGTTGATGATCTGCTGGACGAGGTGGAACTTTTGGGTCTGGCAGGACACTCGGGCGGACACTCGCACAACTCGGATCTGGAATCGCTGGCATCACCCAGTCACTCGGACATGTTGCTGCTGGACAACAACAGCAAGGACGAGGTGCTGGACAATGATGACATCATCGAGGATGATGATGACGATGAGGATGACGATGATGATTGCATTGAAACGAAACGTGAGTCCAACAACAGCTCCAATTGCCTTAAGAAACCAGGCATGGAGCTAAAACGCGCCCGTGTCGAGCACATTGTGTCCAGCATGCGATGCAGTCCCTCCTCCGTCCAAGCACAGGCGGGTCAGCTCCAGGTGAACGGTTGCAAGAAACGCAAGCTCTATCAACCCCAACAGCATGCCATGGAACGTTATGTTGCCGCTGCAGCTGGTCTCAACTTTGGTCTGAATCTACAAAGCATGATGCTGGATCAGGAGGACAGCGAATCCAATGAGCTGGAATCCCCGCAAATCCAACAAAAGCGTGTTGAAAAGAATGCGCTTAAGTCACAGTTACGTTCCATGCAAGAACAGCTTGCCGAGATGCAACAGAAATATGTCCAGCTGTGCACACGGATGGAACAGGAATCCGAGTGTCAGGAGCTGGACAATGATCACGAACAGGACTTGGACAGCATGGAGCAGGAGCAAGAGCAAGAGCAGGAACCAGAGTTGTCTCATTCACCCACGCTAAGCGAGTCCACGCCCAAGGATGTAGTGGAGCGTTCAGGTTCCAGTTCTCCTCCATTGAAACCTCCTAGCAGCAGCAGCAACAAGAGCAGCACTGAAACAACACCCAACATGCTGACCCAGATGATGAGCAAAATGATGTCCACCAAGCTGCAGCAACAGCAACAGCAGCATAATCCTCTGGTTGGCGTAGCACATCCTGCCCTACCTCAGGGATTCCCCCCACTGCTGCAGCACATGGGCGATATGTCGCATGCAGCTGCAATGTATCAGCAATTCTTCTTTGAGCAGGAGGCACGCATGGCTAAAGAAGCAGCCGAACAGCAGCAGCAACAGCAACAGCAGCAGCAACAACAGCAACAGCAGCAGCAACAGCAACAAGAGCAACAGCGTCGCTTTGAGCAGGAACAAGAGCAGCAGCGTAGAAAGGAGGAGCAACAGCAGCAGCTGCAACGTCAGCAGCAACACTTGCAACAGCTGCAGCAACAGCAGCAGCTGGAGCAACATGTTGCCGCTGCAGTTGCAGCACCACGCGTACAACTCCATCCACCCGCCCGATTGCCCACAAGAATGGGTGGAGCTGCTGCACACAGTGCACTAAAGTCCGAGCTCTCGGAAAAGTTCCAAATGCTGCGACAACAGAACAGCAACAATAACACAGGCAGCAATGCCAACAGCAATAACAACAGCGGCAACAACAGCTCAATGATGCGCATGTCCGGAACGGACCTAGAGGGTCTAGCTGATGTCTTGAAATCGGAGATTACAACTTCACTTTCGGCATTGGTGGACACAATTGTGACCCGGTTTGTGCATCAACGACGTCTCTTTAGCAAACAGGCGGATTCGGTGACAGCAGCCGCTGAGCAGCTCAACAAGGATCTGATGTTGGCCTCACAGATACTCGATCGGAAGTCGCCGCGTACGAAGGTCGTTGCGGATCGGGGAACGGGTGCCCAGAATGGTCCTACGCCAGCAACACAATCAGGTAATAATGGTTCACTACTACTAGCTAATAGTCAAATGCCCGCGAGTCAGAGTCAAAGTCAAAGTCAAAACAGTAACAATAACAGCAACAGCAGCAGCAATGTTGCCAGTGTAGCACAGCAGCAACAACAACAGCAGCAGCAGCAGCAACTTGCACAGCAACAGCAGCAGCAAAGCGCACAACAGCAACTTGCACAGCAACAACAGCAGCAGCAGCAGCAACAACAGCCGCAACTAATGTCTGCAATGGCTGCTGCACAGCAGCAATTGCCCAATTGCCAGCAACTGATTGCTGCACCACGCTTAAATGGTAATCAGCTGTCGTTTGCCTCACCCGCCGCAGCTGCTGCCGCCGCAATGGGTCTGCAAATGCATCATGCTGCCGCCGCGGCAGCAATGCAACAGCAGCAGCAGCAGCAGCAACAGCAGCAACATGCTAGTGAGGCAGCTGTTGCTGGCGTCAATGCGTCCAATAATGTTAGCCAAACGAATGCCACTAACAATAGCTTAAGTTCACTTAATATACCACCACCTCACATACGTCCCTCGCCCACAGCGGCGGCCATGTTTCAGGCGCCCAAAACGCCACAGGGCATGAATCCCGTTGCCGCAGCAGCTCTCTACAATTCGATGACTAGTCCCTTCTGCCTGCCACCAGATCAACAACAGCAACAACAGCAGCAACAGGCCGCACAGCAGCAGCAGCAACAGCAGGTCGCACAGCAGCAGCAACAGCAGAGTGCACAGCAGACACAACAGCAATTGGAACAGAATGAGGCTTTGAGCCTTGTTGTGACACCAAAGAAGAAGCGTCATAAGGTCACCGATACACGTATAACGCCACGTACCGTTAGTCGCATTTTGGCTCAAGATGGCGTTGTGCCGCCTAGTGGACAGGCAGCAGCAGCAGCAGTTGCTGCCGCTCAACAGCAGCAACAACAGCAGCAGCAGCAACAGCAACAACAACAGCAGCAGCAACAGCAACAACAAAGCAATAACAACAACAATAACGCAACGCCAGCACAGAGCCCAACGGGTCGCGGTCAATCGACAGGCACATATCATCCGCCACCACCACCACCACCACCCATGATGCCGGTGTCCTTGCCCACCTCAGTGGCCATACCAAATCCATCGCTGCACGAATCCAAGGTCTTCTCCCCATACAGTCCATTCTTTAACCCACATGCGGCGCCGGGTCCACACGGTCCGCCACATGGCGGGCAGCCCAGTGCTGCCCAGCTGCACCACCAACACCACCATCCCATGCAGCTGTCATCGAGTCCACCGGGCAGTTTGGGCGCTCTGATGGACTCACGCGACTCACCGCCACTGCCACATCCGCCAACGATGCTACATCCCGCTCTTCTGGCTGCCGCTCATCATGGTGGCTCGCCGGATTATAAGACCTGCCTACGTGCCGTCATGGATGCCCAGGATCGTCAGTCCGAGTGCAACTCGGCCGATATGTCATTCGATGGCATGCAACCTACTATATCCTTTTTAAAACAACAACAACAACAACAGCAATCTGGAGAGCATACAATGCTAATGGTCAAGTGAGTTTTAACCCCACAGCTATATAGTCCATCTAGTTTGTGCCCAGGGGGACGGTTTGGGGGCAAATTAAGTACATTTACCTTGCTTACAAAACGAAACCAATCAAGTGTCTTCTTCAGTTTTATTTATTTCCCCATTTCAACTAAATTCTTCTTTATAAAATGTAATCAAAACCTTATTTATTGCCAACGCCCCCCCTATTCAAACCTAAGCTACCTCAAGTCATCATCACCGTCGTCATCGGCGTCGTCGTCGTCTCGGTCTCGAACGTGCCTCTTGGCTTGAGTTGCATTTGCAATCGCAGCAGTCGTTGCAAAAAAATAAAATCAATGCCCAATCGGCACAGCCAATTGCAATGAGCTCCAAGTGTAACAAACCCCTCCCTGGCGTAGGCCCCTTTCTGCCCTAAGTAGCGCATACAAACTGCCTGAACTCATTCTCAATATAGGCATACACTTTGTTTAGCTATTGAGCATAGGAATTATGACAAGTAGTAGTTAGTAGAAAATTTATATTAAAGAAAATTTAACAACTCAAAAAGGATCAAGAAATAATGAAAGAATTTTATTGGTTTTTATAAGATTCAATAATTTAAACTTGCATACAAAAGAAGTGTATACAAATTTCGTTATTTCTTGCCAACTTGTCATTCGTCTCATTCTCGCTGTTGTGTTTTCAATCAGCCAAAGCCAAGTGGCAAGCTCAGCAGCTCACACCCCAACCCTTATACTACTCGTCGCCCTTAGACGTTCATTATTGGCATTTATTGCCTGCCTTTTGCAACACTCGAAAGTGCAACAGCAAACGTTAGACATGCCCCCATCTCGAAGTCGAAAGCAGCTCTTTTCTGCTTCACCCGTTAAACCCAACTACACAACCAGGCCCTAGCCGTCCCTTGAGCACAAACATGGCAATTTCTTTGGGACTAAAACAGAGCATTGACTGTATAATAATAACAAATATACCCTATCAATACCATGTATCAATTCAAACAAATGTAGCAATCATTGCGAATCCTTGACTCCTCTGCACTCTTCAACATTGACACCGATGCACCTGCGCAAGGCGAAGCTGATGTTCTTCTGGGTGCGCTATCCCAGTTCAGCGGTCCTCAAGATGTACTTCCCGGACATCAAGTTCAACAAAAACAATACAGCACAATTGGTGAAATGGTTCTCAAACTTTCGGTAAGTAATGCACACGCCTCCAACAAGAAAAAACAATATATATATACACTAAACTAAGTCTTCTAAACTTTGTAATTAACTCAATTACCTAACTTCTTCAAGCAGCATTCATTTTTATGATTTCATTTATGTTTTTTAGTTTGTATATTATACAGCTATAGCTATAGACAACAACAATGACAACGACAATGAGCAGTTCTGTCAGACACAATTCAATACAATTCTACTGTCAACTGTCGAAACACTTTTTGACTTGCACTCCAAGAAATCCGCACAACTGACGCCCAGCACATGCAATGCCTTCCCAGACCTCCACCTTCAAAAACATCTATCTATCTATTATTTGGCAATTTGCATTTGGCTGTCAGCATTGAGCAAGAAGTTGCCAAAAAAGAAAATAAGTAACATGCACTCAGAGAAAAATCTTAGAAGATTACTATACATTTTGGCAAAAACCAAAGATTTGAAATTAGCAATTAATAAGAAGATTATTTCGCATTACAAGAAACAAGCAAAGTTTTTAGCTGCCAAACCAATTTCCATTTAAGAGAACATTAGTTTCTGAATGCATATCAGACAAAAAATAAACGACAGCTGGCAAAGCGACAGCTCTTAGTATTCGATGCGGGTTTGGGTTTAGTTCAGCAGCAGTTAAGAACTGCGCTTCGATTTTCGCGCCCAAAATGCAAGGCACATCTGCAAAACTCTATCCACGCGACAAAAACACAATAGTTCACCTGGATTTTGATTTGCAGCCCCTAACAAAACATACAATCGCACATACAAATACACATAAAGTCTCTGGCTTAGCAGCTGTCCCTTCTCGTGCTTAAGTAACTACCCTACCCTGCCCTGCCCTGCCCTAACCTACCAAACCGTATCCTGTTGTACTCTATACATTTGTGTCTCAAGACATGCGCAACGTCTTAAGACTTTTACCTGCGCACACACAAATCGCAGCACGTTCTGGGTTTTTCCCTTCGGTGTTTGTCGGAATTTCCGAAATTGTTCCTTGCACCTATTGTTGTTGGTGCTGCATCTTAGGGGTTGTTACTTATGCTCCAAAAGGGGTTGTGCCGCATGTCTTATGAATGAGAAAGCGACTTTTGCATGGGAATTTCTTTGGCGTATCTTTATTTTTGTTTTTGATTTATTTTGCGACTTCAACTTTCGACTGCTGAGGTTAAAATGGGTGGGAATATTTTTGTTGATTTCGTTTTAGTTTTTTGTGTTTCTTCGTTGCTTGTTTCACAGCCCTTAACACTTAGGGGTAGGTCACTTTGTAACGGTTTTCTTAGTTTTCAAATTACTTTCAACTCGACTTGTTTGCATTTTTATCTCATGTAATTTTATTTCATTTAAAGTTCGCTTATCTTTTCATATATTGCAACTCAAGGATTGTAAGTTTAGCCTAATGAGTTTTACACACACCCATACACCTAAATACAGACTGCTTTAGACTAATAACATGTTGCATGCCACTTCTAGTGGCCACTTAAGAAAATGCAAAAGGGGCAGCCTCAAGTTAGAATGAGTTGAGTTAAGGATTCCAAGGATGTTGGCCACTTTTCATATGCATGAAGTGTGAAAGAAAGTTGCAATTGTTGCTGCATATTATTAAAAAAAATATATATATGCACATAAAGGGGGGAGATGCCAGCAGTTGAGAGCAGGGAGCTTGGGTGTGGGGATGTGGCATTCAAGGCATTTTCTTGCCACTCTTTGGTCTTTGTGTTGGCTAATTAGCAAAAGTGCCTTTTGTGTTTGTATGGCACTTATATAATTGCATTATCTGCCTGTAACTCTTATGGCAAATGCAAATAATGAAAAGAAAGCTGCCAAAGGACCCATACATGTTCTTTATATACACACTCAGCTAGGGGGCAGGCTAATTAGTTTGTTTGACTGACTGCCAGTTAGGAGCCAGCTTGTTTCTTTGGCTGCCGCATTTTGTTACGTGGGCCAAGCTACTTGAGAGTCGCGCCTGGAGAGACGCGCATAATGGCGCCCCCATCTCATGTTGCTTCTTTCTCAACTGGCAAAAGGCGCTCAAGGATATGCAAGGCACTCACCAACACACACACACACACACACACATACACAGACGCTTATGACTTTCCACCTATGCGCAGTGTTTTAACGTTTTTTTTTCTATATATTTTGCTTGCGTATTTCCTTTTTTTATGCTTGTGTTTTTGTTTTTTTTCATCAAGCATTTTTGAGGTTAAGTGTCCTTTTGGCGCTTAGAGCAGTTGCCCCTGCCTTCGCCCCCCTTCTACTCTCCCAGCCAGCAAGCCAGCTGCGTGAAAAGATCTTGCCGCTTTACAACAAAACCAAAAATAAAAAAAATAAAAAGAAATGGAAAATATCATGAAATATGAACAGCAACAAAAACAACAACAGCACACAAAATACGTAATATCTATGTAAAAAAAAAAAAAAAGAAACACATACAGACACCCACACACAAACACACATATTTCAGTATATATATGTATGATATGATATATGTATGTATATATATTAAGTGTTGCCAATTACTTCATTAATGTATGAGGTAGAGATGTCTGCATATGTGTGGGTGAGTATGTGTGAGCTTATTAATGTACTTATTTCTCTATTCATATACCATAAGTGAATGGCACTTCTAAAGAAAGGCAAAGAAGTAGCAAAAGAAGCAGACTTGACACAAACACACACATACATATTTATATATATATATATATAAAGAACCTTACACACATGCACATAAACAGATACTCAAACACGCTTGCCTGCTTATAAAACAGCTGCAGCATTGCCAGCCCAAAAATAAAAAGTGCATACAAATTTATATGAATTGTAAATAGGCTACGAAAATGATATGAAACTAATTAGTTATGGCAGCGACTGCACATCCGGTGACGCCATTTTTGTAAGCGAGTCCATGTGTGTGTGTATGTGTGTTTTTAGTAGCTTATTATCTAAATTAAGTGGCGCAACGCTTTCACGCACACACACACACACACCCTTACACACTTGTGGCAGGCAGTTAGCTAAAACTTCCGTTTTCCTGGCCCCACTTTTTTTTAACACTTGATGTGTGAATGCCAGCCTCAAGCCAAACAACAACAGCAACAAAAAAAAATAACGAAGAGAAATACCCAAAGCTAATTGCATAAACAAAATGAAAGAAAGAAAAGTATATTATGCTTTTTCCAAGTAGGCAAATGGAATTGTTGCCAAACGCCTAATAACTATAGACACACAAAAGTTCCCCTCAGTCAGTTTCAGATATTGTTGCAAGCTTGAACAAAGGCACACACAAATACACACACACACACATTTATACACTGGCACAGAAACTGTCACAATCACAATTTGTACTGTCTTGTGTTGCATGCCCCATGTCTCTGCTCATTATATGGGCACTAGATGCCTGCCCGCCTGCCTGCCCATTGTAGGGACTCTGGTGCTGTTCAAGTGCGCGTGGCAGTTGCCTCCGGGGAGCTTCTCGCTTGACAGCTCCTCGTTCTCGTTACTCGTTTCTCAAAGATTTTGCCGGTCGTGCTTTCAATTCTGTTCTATTTGCGCGCAATATTCGCGCTTATTGTTTGGAAAAATCAACACACGAGCGAGATGAGCAGAGAAAACAAACAAATGGAAAAAAAGAAATGCATTTCTGCCAGGCTACTGCTGGGAAATCTTGAAATTAGCGCGATTATCGGAGCGCGATTGTCAAGTGGGCGGCAAGCAACACAGCCGACTACTACTGACAGTTTGGGGCGAAGCAACGTTCATTAGAAAAAGACAAGCAATCACTTATACACCAAACAATCCAGCCCAACCCCAACACAGCCACGCTGCAGCCTGCACCCTGCAGCCTGCACCCTGCACCCTGCACACAGCCTTGGTGCGCAGACACAAATCACTTGACTAAACAAGGCGGCGACACAGCAGCCAACACGAGGAGCATAAACGGGCACCACTGTGGCACCAACTGCACTTGCTAATTAAGTCCCCAACCACCAGGCAATTGGCGGGCAACAACAACAGTTAGTCGGCAAAGGAGTGAGTAAATGGGTTGGGTAGTGTTCGGTTTGGTTGAAAACCGCATCCAGAAGACGCTGCCCGTTGACTTGCAAATTGCTAAAAGCCTAGATAAATATATACATATATTGCATGTGCCCCAACCCAGCGCTGTCGTTGCACATTTGAGATTTATTAAAAATTCTTTACAACAAAGAAGCACAAGAATTACACTTCCACACAAACACACACACACACACTGAGCCACAGACACAGACACAGTGTCTTTTAGGGGTAGAACACAAATGCGCGCCTAAGAGTATGCTGCAAAATTTATTAATAATGTCATATTGCAAAGTCGATCCAATATAATGCATTATAAGCCCATAGACGCAAAAGGCAGTCAAAGTAGGCTTAGCACCAAGCACAAAAGAGTAACAGCGAGTAACAAATGAGTGAGTGAACGAAGATGTGTGTGTGAGAAAGAGAGAGAGAGAAAGTATGCATGTGAGATGTTTTTTACTTTTGAATTCGAATTCAGTTGTCTAATTTAGCTGTATATGTATACAAATATTTTATGTTATTTCTGTTATTATTTTATTATCATTTATCTCTTGATTTTTTTATGTATTTTATTTTGATTTCGTAAATTTGAATGCTGTCCAAAAATAACAAAAAAAACCAAACAAACAAAAAACCAAATACCAAAAAAACAAAAAACCAAAAACCAAGCATAGTATCTAGAGTATACTGACCAATCCAAACATATTCCTCATCTACGCATCTGCAGAGAATTCTACTACATACAAATGGAGAAATATGCACGACAAGCTGTCACTGAAGGCATCAAGACACCCGATGATCTGTTGATTGCTGGAGATAGTGAATTATATCGCGTGCTCAATTTGCACTACAATCGCAATAATCACATTGAGGTATGCAACATTCACACTATCAACAAGAGATGTAAATACTTTCAATTACCAAAATGTAATTCAAATACAATACAAAACAACGCTCAATTACAATTACTTTCAATATCATTACTAACTTCACTCAAGTGTTGCTTAAAACCAAATACTTGTGCTTTGTTGTAATGACTCTTATGAACCTTGGCTAGAAGTTGTTGTAATTGGGAATTGTTTGCCAGTGGTAATTACGAGTAATTATAGATCTGTTAACAACAACATTAACAGAGTGTCGTGTGCTTGTGAGTGTAGGAAGAGTGGGATATGAACTTTGATTCACTTGATATTTGAGAAGAAAAAAATATGTAACGAAAAAATATAAACACCTTCAAACACTCACACGCACACACAGACACACATCAAAGTACAACTTTACACTAAAACACACACACACACACTAACACATCGAGTTTCGCTGCTGTGACGTTTTTTGCTAATTTTTTGTTTTTATCGTACTTCGCCTTTTGCCTTTCGCCTTGGCCAACACATCCAACAGGTACCCCAAAATTTTCGCTTTGTGGTCGAACAGACACTGCGGGAATTTTTCCGTGCAATACAGGGTGGCAAAGACACCGAGCAATCGTGGAAGAAATCCATATATAAAATCATTTCACGCATGGACGATCCCGTGCCCGAGTACTTCAAGTCGCCGAATTTTTTAGAACAGCTGGAATAAGTGGAGGAGTTGGCTTTGCCAACGATGCCACCGCCTTTGAATCAACCTACGAACCCTGCTATGACTACAATACCAACAACTACTGCAACAACATCAAGAGCAGCAACTACAACTACAACAACAATGCCGAAAGCGAAGCGAAAACAAAAGTTAAAAAGTTAAATCTACGTAAGAAATACAACTGGATATAATGCGCAATCCAAAACAAAATCTTGGGTTAACGCAGCTTTAGGCCTCTCGTCGAAAAGTAACAACAAAACAAAAATACAGTTTTTGTAGAGCCGTTAAAATATTTTTTCAAAAATTTCGAAAATGCCGTCAAAGCTCTAAGGAGCTTAAGCAAAAACTATATATATATAGCCGCATTTCGCATTAGGTTTGATGCAAGAACAAAACAAAAACACAACAACAATAACAACAACAATTCATACACACATACACATACTGCATAAGCAACAAGCCTCAGCCGCTAATTAAGTAAGCGCTGATAAGTATGCAACAAAAAAATTTGTTATACCAACAGAAGAGAACAAGAAATATAGTGCAAATTATTAAAAAACCTGAGCCATTAATGGATACAACAGACAAAGAACTCTCACACACATAAACAAAAATAAACACACACACACACATAAATACAGAGTGTAAACTGTACTCTGACCGTTGGTTTGCTAGTTGAAATTTTTTAAAAAATATTTTTACAATACGTATATATTTAAAATACATACATAGTTGAGCCATCTAATAATCTACCGAAAGTTGACACACATTCCCTTGACACACACACATTCCTTATACAAAAACACATACACACACATTCACACTTAAACACACATCGGTACAGTTTTCGCAGCAATTCAAAGTGTGTTTTTTTAGCCGATCGAAAAGTGCTTTGCAGCTGGAGAAATTTTGAATGGAGCTTCAATTGCAGACCAACTTTTCTGTACGTCTTGTAGAAACAGTGTTGCACAAGCTTTAAAAAAGTGTTGTGCAATTCTGTTGCTTGAATCAACAAGAATATATTAATTAAATAAGCCAAGTTCAGGTTGCTACTATCCTTTTAACATTAAGCATATATTTGATGTCTATTAAAAAAAAATTTAAAAAATCAAAAAAAAAACATTATCAAGAAAAGTAAGGAATCAATTTTGAGCATAGTATTTTATATAAATAATAATTTGTATTGACAGCGGGCGTTAGGGTAGCTAAATTTTATTTAATATAATGCAAACATACGACCAAAGTTTATTGTTAAAAAGCTGAAATTGAATGCGATTTATTTTTTAAAACATGCCCCCATAATTAATGATTTATTTTTAAAGTGCACCTAATTGTGCACGCATATTAATTTTTCAAACAAAAAACACATATACACACAACCACACACATACACACACACACACACACTAGTCTGTTATTTATGTACATATTTATACGTTTAGTTTAATAGCATTCGGTTTAAGTTTATGTTTAGTTTTAATTACTTGGCCTTAAGTTGCAACAAAGAAATACAAACAAAATACAAAAAATATATACACAAAAAAAACAACACTGTCAAATCGAATATATTTGAGTTTCTTTTCTTTATCAGTTGACAATTATATATATATGTATATTAAGCATTTAGAATTGACCGGCTATGTACTTACCTCAAAATGCACCTTCATTTCATACCAAGCATGGAAAGTGGGCGGGTTAAGAGGGATATGTTTGCCTGCTCTAATCGTCAGGGGCGGGCAAACCAAAGCTGCATTAAACAACAACAAAAGCAGCATCACTTACATTAAAAACAATTGCAACAACAACAGCAAATATCATTCATCAAAGCATGCAACATAATTATCAAAAGAAATATAAGAAAGTATAGCAAAAATATATTCCTCAACAACTTTTTGCGGCAAACATTCGAACACACAGCAATTTCGGCCCATCATGTGCATTGAGATGTTCATAACCGGTTTGATTTTCATTTTTCACAGCGCCCTAACGCCCACTAACAACTATTTGCAATTTTTGGCTGCAAAAATATAATAATTATATTAGAATCGGAAGAACACCGCTTTATATAGGCGTACTATATGAGCTGATACTTGGCTGATATACATACAAACAAACAATGCAAAACTTTTCGGCAAACCCAATGATTATGCAAAATTTTAACAATAGTCGAATTTTAGCTAAAGCAAAATTGAAACTAACTAACTAACAACTTTTAGGCCTAAACCATATGTGGCATATACGTGTCTATATGGTAAACTAAACAAAATTTTATGCAATTCGGCGTAATTATGACAAAATTAAACAAGTATAAACGGTGAGTTTCCTAATCTAATGCGTAAAGAACTTTGAGCATATAAATTCGATAACGAAATTCAAACAAAAAACTTGAAATTTCTTTTTGACAAAACTAACAAAAGAAACAAAATTATACATTTTAAAAACAAGCAAAAAACAAAATGCATATTTAGATTAACAAAACGTACAAACTTATAATTATTTATCTTGGCTAAATACAAAAGAAAGCAAATGTTTTGATTTCCAATTTTTCCAATTGATTCTATTTTATTAGATTATTGGTTTTTACTTTCTACTTGCAACAGACAGAAATCGAAATTGATAACTCAAAATTGAAAGCTCGTTGATTGTTAATGCCTTTACAAAATTTATTTAAACAAATCGATACTAAAAACTAAAACAAAAACTTTTGGCACTGAAGTTGACTAAAAATTTATTTAAATACAATTGTAACTGATTTTGTGATAATGAAACGTAAAAAGAACTACATTACTGTTTCGGAAAATACCAATATGGTGGCAACGTAGAGGGCGGTGGTCACGCCCACTGTCCACGCCGAGCCACCATACGAAATTATTGATTAAAATAGTTAATTGAAAGCGATGAGAAATTAAATCGAAATTTAAACCAAACAAAAAAAAACCCTTTAGGCAATTTAAGGCGTATTAACAATAAACAAATGCTACAAATCGTTTGGCTACCAAAGCAAAAAACAAAAAACTTTAGGCAAAATTTTATAAATTAAGCAAGTCAAAATTCAAGATATATTTGATATACTCGTAAGAGATGAGAAAAGAAAACCGTCAAACAACAACAGCAAAAAAAGAAAAATTGCAAAATTCAAATTCTGTTCTGTTTCAGTTTAAGTTTGTCAATTTATTTCCTTGTGTAGATTTAGTAAGAAAACACACCATTAAAATATATAATCATAATATCATAGCTCATTAATTGACGATATTCAAGATGAGATCATTGACAAGTTTAATACTTTTAAACAGCACAATTATATGCGTACCAAAACAAAAACAAAAACAAACTAATACAATACACAACAACAACTACATATACTACATATATAAATTGACATACATACATACGTACATAATTCATACATTTATACTTACATACATAATTATACTATAAGCGTACCAAAACAAAACAAAAAACAACAAAAAAAAAGGCATATTAATAATTGGTTAATAAACAAAATTCATTGAAAAAAAAAGAAAACAAACAACAAAAATCACGGCGCTTGCTTTTTCTTTACAAAATTGCTTCAATCTTTTGGCATTATTTTGTTCGAAACATTTTCGGTTACTTTCATTTGATTAAACAAAAAAAAAGTTGTATTGAGCGTAACTACTTTCGGCATTTATATGAGAGACAATTGGATTGATTGGCCTTCTTCACCCACACTACAACACAACAACAACAACAATCAAACCCAAATCACAACCACAACCAAACGGTAAGCGAATGTTTTTCCATACAAACTTTGTGTATTTTTCAAGCTCAATATGGGGTCCACAAAAAGCAATGGCAAATCCTTAAACTATATTCACACTCTTTTGGCACTTACATTTTTAAGGCGCTAAAATTGCGTTATGTTGCCCAAACACACACAGATACAAATGAACGGGAACTTTCGGGTGTTGATAAATTCCAAAATATATATATCGATTAACGAATAACGCCATAGCCTGGAGACAAGTTTAAATCATTTATAAAAACACTTGCCACTTGCTTTTGTGGCCCCCAAGCGAGCCATGCCACGCTCAATTGCGGCCATGTAGTACAGTTTACATCCTGGGCCAGGACATTAGCATAAGCATCGAAATACTACTACTGTAAGCAAACCAGCCAGCCAAATACCAGCAAACTACAACAGACTACAGCAATAAGCAACAAAAAACCCGATCAGAACGCAGTGACAGCAGCCAACGCAGCCGCAACCAAAACAGCCAACCAGACAGGTAAACAAACCGAAAAACCCCCCCAATAAAAACCATAATATCGATGGCGCACAGTGTTGGTAAACGCACTGTGGCGCAATTGCAGTGCTGCCAAAACAGCAGCAACATATGACAGACCGAAAAAAGAAAAACAAAACATAAGCGAAATAATTTCATTTACTGATTAACTGATTGTGAGCATAAGCACAGAAAATAACACTTAATGCATAATGAAAAACAAAAAACTACAAGTAATCTAAATAAATAAAATATAAAACAAAAATATATACTACATATAAACTATACAAAAAAAAAACGAAAAACAACCAACCAAATACGAAATATAAAAACAGATGCAGCCATATGCAATTTTAACTAGATTTTAATGCATTATTACCACAAAATACCAAAATACCGATTACCGCATATACTGAACGAAAAAGATTTAAATGAGAAACAATTGGTCAAATTTGTACATAAAATCACATTTAAATACAACTACATACGCGTAATTACAAATATTACTACAGTTTAAGCATAAGCAAAACAAAACAAAACAAAAACAGTATAGTAAAACCCCTTCTCCCCAAAAAATCCACAACAAAACTCAGCCCAGGGCAAAGGCAATCCATAGACACAGAGCTTTAATGCATTGAAAATGCGCGCAAATGATATTCGAGTTTCTAGAACATGTGCCAAGAAACAAAACAGAAAAATAAACAGAATGAGAAAAAACATTAGATACAGATACATCAACTTACTGATACAATAATACAATGTATCTCATATAGGACATAGTATATGTATATCAAATAAAACAACGATTTTGGCAAAACTTGAACAAAAGTCAGAATACAATTTTCAATACATACACAATAATATGATATGTATTTGCATTCTATTTAGGTAAGTTAGTTAAACATCCTTATTTTGGAAAACATCTGATCACAAAATATAACGAAAATCTAACGAAAATTAGCACAAAAATTTGCAGTTTAGGTAAAGTAAAAAAGAAAACAAACCAAAAACTCAAACGAAAACGAAAACCAAACAAAACCTACAAAACAAAACAACAACAAAAATAAAAACGAATACTTAAAATGATTGCGTTTTTTTAGTAGCGAACGCGATTCACAAAATTCCAACAACTTTTTGGCCAGAGATGACAAAAAAAAACAAACAAAATGTTTCGACAAATATGTATAAATTTTTATCACTTATTTGGCGTAGAGTATCAGAGAATACCAATTTTTGGGCACATCTTAAAGGGATGTGCCAAATTTTTAGTTTACAACTGCAATAGAGCAGCACAGGCGTGCATACTTTTGGCGCACACTGTGCTGCAAAACAAACGGATTAAGTTAAAATATATAAAATTTTTGCCATTACTGAACAACTTTTTCAGTTAACAACAAACAACAATAATTAAGCATCCTAAGTTCTCAAGTTTATATAAAATGATGTTAAAACTTTTGGCTTATCATAAAAACTTCAAAACAAAATCGGATGAAAATCCACAGCAACAAAATATAAATTCTAAATTCAATTGATATACTTATATAAATACACACACACTCCTACACACAAACACACTCACACACACACACTAACACAATCGACTGCTGCACATGTTTGTGAAGCAAGAAACAGATATATATATATAAAAAACAGTTGCATAACATTTATCATAATAATAATAACAATATAAAAAATAAATCGATATAACTAACAAATAAACAAATAATAAATAACTAAGATTCGTGAATTTAGTTTTAACAGCCAACAATAGCCAGGGAAACATACTTAACTCGTATGTGATATTTTTGAGTTTATCTCTCATTTATTTTTACTGAAACGCATATACAGCAATACATGAACAACAGCAACAAGCCCAATTCAATGTGACAATATAGTAAACAGAAACGAACAAAAACAACAACAAACAGATATTATAATATTATAATAATAACAACAACAAACACACATCGCACTTCCAGCAGCAACTTTTTTTGGGTTGTCTACACATATCAACAAAGCAAAAAAAAAAAACACAAACAAAATCAAAAAAAAAAAAATAAATAACAAACAAACCACAACAGTAAAGACCCAATAAGTACGACGTACGAAACGTGTTTTTCTGTTGACTCTTTAAGCCATCCTAAGTTCAAATTTTAAACGTGAATAATAATGATAAAATATATACAAATAGATATATATATATATACATATATATATTTATGCCAAATATAAAATATAACAAAATATAAAAAAAAATATATACATAAATATTATAAGTGTTTATACAACTAGTTGAATTTTCAATGACAAAAGAATTTTATGCCACAGTTTCATTTGCAATAGTCAAAACGTGCCAACCGCGCGTACCGGGATAATTTATAGTACAATGCAACAAACAAACAAAAAAACAAACAAACAAACAAAACCAAAAACCAAAACAAATACATACATATAAAATTTTTATAAAACTATTTATATTTTTATACAAAAACAAATATGAAAGATTGATTATGAATTAACCATAACAACAACAATAGCCAATTAGCCAAATAAGCCAAAACTTTTAGTTCACATTTACAACAACTCTTTGTGTTAACAATTTTACAACAGCAACATTTACGATTTTAGTTTCAAGAAACAATACCAAGCTGACTGCCAGCTGATTGGGCTTAGAGGTAATTGCAGCACATGCCACGCCTACAACTCTGGAAGACACACAAGCACATGCCATATATGAAATTTACAATAGATATACCCAACAACAAGAAAAGCTACATATGTGTGTTATATGTAGTCATGAAGACTGAAAGACTGGATGACCCCCACACGAGAAAATGCCTGCCTGCTACAAACAAAAACTATTCGCCCAGCCCATGTGTTTGTGTGTGTGTGTATGAAGAGCTTGCTTCGAATTGTAGATCACGTGGCAGAGTCTGTCTGCCTCTTGTCTCCTGCCTAAGCCAGCAACCAGAACGAAAGAAATATCAAAACTCAGCAGCACAAATAGTGAAGAACAGCAACAGAAATAAGTGATAAAAAGATTGAGAAACAAACCTTTTGTTTCAAAAATAGGATAAAGAACTCATTTGCGCGAACAATTTTCTCTGTGTTCACTGGATGTGCCCCTACAGATTGCCTTTTGCCCACAAAAACACCCCACAAAACATACGAATACCTTAATATATTCATCATGCCACATGCCACATGCCCTATAAATATATTTAACTTATTAACTATATAAGATGAAGTAAACCGAAACAAAACCAAAAAACTGAAAAACATTACAAATATAATAATACTAATAATTATAATAATAATGGTAGTTGCTATTTTAAATATGTATTACATGAAATAAAACAAAAGAAAGAAGCGGTCATCAAACATGGAGCATAAAAAATATGTAATAAATCTTAAGCAGGAACCAGATACCAAGCAGATCCAAAAACAACAACAGCAGATAATAGCAGAAGCAACAACAACAAAAACCAACCACAGTCAAATAAGTTCCAAATCCATTAAAACAATACGCAAAAACAAAAAATACATATGATATTTGTATGCTTTTTTACTTACAAACCAAAAACGTATACATGATATAAATCAAATAGCAATCGTCATTTTAAAGAGGCGATTTTTGGTTTCGTTTGTTTTTTTTTTTCCATTTGTTAAATATATATGTATTTATTTTTGCGTCTTGTAAGTATGTTATTTATTTGGTTTTTTTTCATACTTATGCAGACATTGACTTTTGTTTTTAGCTGCTGTCTGTTTGAGTGAGTGTTTGAGTGTGTGTGTGTGTGTATTAGTGTGTATGTGCAAAAAATTAAACCTAAAGGCGTCGCCTCTTTAAAATGACGATTGCTATTTGATTTATATCATGTATACGTTTTTGGTTTGTAAGTAAAAAAGCATACAAATATCATATGTATTTTTTGTTTTTGCGTATTGTTTTAATGGATTTGGAACTTATTTGACTGTGGTTGGTTTTTGTTGTTGTTGCTTCTGCTATTATCTGCTGTTGTTGTTTTTGGATCTGCTTGGTATCTGGTTCCTGCTTAAGATTTATTACATCTAACGAGGTTCGCTGGCAACAGAATATATACACATCATACACATCATTTGTTGTTCGATTTGTGGTGCCAATATTTGTAGTTTTTAGTTTGGTTGTACTTCTTGTATACGGCGGTTTTGGCGCCTCTTTAATTCTCGTAGAATTACAAAGAGACGCTTATGGTAAAATAAGAATAATATTTATGGGCTATTGTCTGTGGCACATTCAAGGCGCACATTTCGAATTGATTTGTTCAATTTAACGCTTGTTTATTGTTTGCTTGTTGCACTTGTTGCATTTGTATTTGTGAGAGTAAACCAAAGGAGTTTGCAGTTAATCTTCATCGTCATCAGCTTCAGTATCTTCGTCATTTGTATTTTCTGTTGCCTACGTTAGGGCGAAAGTGTCCTTGCCAGAAATTGCGCCAGTTCAACGCACGCAAAGCTTGTGGTTCATATCAATTGATTGATTGAGTTTTTCGTAAGAGAATTGTGAAACAAAAGGTTTGTTTCTCAATCTTTTTATCACTTATTTCTGTTGCTGTTCTTCACTATTTGTGCTGCTGAGTTTTGATATTTCTTTCGTTCTGGTTGCTGGCTTAGGCAGGAGACAGGAGGCAGACAGACTCTGCCACGTGATCTACAATTCGAAGAAGCTCTTCATACACACACACACAAACACATGGGCTGGGCGAATAGTTTTTGTTTGTAGCAGGCAGGCATTTTCTTGTGGGGGGGTCATCCAGTCTTTCAGTCTTCATGACTACATATAACACACATATGTAGCTTTTCTTGTTGTTGGGTATATCTATTGTAAATTTCATATATGGCATGTGCTTGTGTGTCTTCCAGAGTTGTAGGCGTGGCATGTGCTGCAATTACCTCTAAGCTCAATTATATAACAGTGCCCAATCAGCTGGCAGTCAGCTTGGTATTGTTTCTTGAAACTAAAATCGTAAATGTTGCTGTTGTAAAATTGTTAACACAAAGAGTTGTTGTAAATGTGAACTAAAAGTTTTGGCTTATTTGGCTAATTGGCTATTGTTGTTGTTATGGTTAATTCATAATCAATCTTTCATATTTGTTTTTGTATAAAAATATAAATAGTTTTATAAAAATTTTATATGTATGTATTTGTTTTGGTTTTTGGTTTTGTTTGTTTGTTTGTTTTTTTGTTTGTTTGTTGCATTGTACTATAAATTATCCCGGTACGCGCGGTTGGCACGTTTTGACTATTGCAAATGAAACTGTGGCATAAAATTCTTTTGTCATTGAAAATTCAACTAGTTGTATAAACACTTATAATATTTATGTATATATTTTTTTTTATATTTTGTTATATTTTATATTTGGCATAAATATATATATGTATATATATATATATCTATTTGTATATATTTTATCATTATTATTCACGTTTAAAATTTGAACTTAGGATGGCTTAAAGAGTCAACAGAAAAACACGTTTCGTACGTCGTACTTATTGGGTCTTTACTGTTGTGGTTTGTTTGCTATTTATTTATTTTTTTTCTGATTTTGTTTGTGTTTTTTTTGCTTTGTTGATATGTGTAGACAACCCAAAAAAAGTTGCTGCTGGAAGTGCGATGTGTGTTTGTTGTTGTTATTATTATAATATTATAATATCTGTTTGTTGTTGTTCTTGTTCGTTTCTGTTTACTATATTGTCACATTGAATTGGGCTTGTTGCTGTTGTTCATGTATTGCTGTATATGCGTTTCAGTAAAAATAAATGAGAGATAAACTCAAAAATATCACATACGAGTTAAGTATGTTTCCCTGGCTATTGTTGGCTGTTAAAACTAAATTCACGAATCTTAGTTATTTATTATTTGTTTGTTTATTTGTTAGTTATATCGATTTATTTTTTATATTGTTATTATTATTATGGTAAATGTTATGCAACTGTTTTTTATATATATTAATCTGTTTCTTGCTTCACAAACATGTGCAGCAGTTGATTGTGTTAGTGTGTGTGTGAGTGTGTTTGTGTGTAGGAGTGTGTGTGTATTTATATAAGTATATCAATTGAATTTAGAATTTATATTTTGTTGCTGTGGATTTTCATCCGATTTTGTTTTGAAGTTTTTATGATAAGCCAAAAGTTTTAACATCATTTTATATAAACTTGAGAACTTAGGATGCTTAATTATTGTTGTTTGTTGTTAACTGAAAAAGTTGTTCAGTAATGGCAAAAATTTCATATATTTTAACTTAATCCGTTTGTTTTGCAGCACAGTGTGCGCCAAAAGTATGCACGCCTGTGCTGCTCTATTGCAGTTGTAAACTAAAAATTTGGCACATCCCTTTAAGATGTGCCCAAAAATTGGTATTCTCTGATACTCTACGCCAAATAAGTGATAAAAATTTATACATATTTGTCGAAACATTTTGTTTGTTTTTTTTTGTCATCTCTGGCCAAAAAGTTGTTGGAATTTTGTGAATCGCGTTCGCTACTAAAAAAACGCAATCATTTTAAGTATTCGTTTTTATTTTTGTTGTTGTTTTGTTTTGTAGGTTTTGTTTGGTTTTCGTTTTCGTTTGGGTTTTTGGTTTGTTTTCTTTTTTACTTTACCTAAACTGCAAATTTTTGTGCTAATTTTCGTTAGATTTTTGTTATATTTTGTGATCAGATGTTTTCCAAAATAAGGATGTTTAACTAACTTACCTAAATAGAATGCAAATACATATCATATTATTGTGTATGTATTGAAAATTGTATTCTGACTTTTGTTCAAGTTTTGCCAAAATCGTTGTTTTATTTGATATACATATACTATGTCCTATATGAGATACATTGTATTATTGTATCAGTAAGTTGATGTATCTGTATCTAATGTTTTTTCTCATTCTGTTTTTTTTTTTTTTTGTTTCTTGGCACATGTTCTAGAAACTCGAATATCATTTGCGCGCATTTTCAATGCATTAAAGCTCTGTGTCTATGGATTGCCTTTGCCCTGGGCTGAGTTTTGTTGTGGATTTTTTGGGGGGAAGGGGTTTTACTATACTGTTTTTGTTTTGTTTTGTTTTGCTTATGCTTAAACTGTAGTAATATTTGTAATTACGCGTATGTAGTTGTATTTAAATGTGATTTTATGTACAAATTTGACCAATTGTTTCTCATTTAAATCTTTTTCGTTCAGTATATGCGGTAATCGGTATTTTGGTATTTTGTGGTAATAATGCATTAAAATCTAGTTAAAATTGCATATGGCTGCATCTGCTTTTATATTTCGTATTTGGTTGGTTGTTTTTCGTTTTTTTTTTTGTATAGTTTATATGTAGTATATATTTTTGTTTTATATTTTATTTATTTAGATTACTTGTAGTTTTTGTTTTTCATTATGCATTAAGTGTTATTTTCTGTGCTTATGCTCACAATCAGTTAATCAGTAAATGAAATTATTTCGCTTATGTTTTGTTTTTCTTTTTTCGGTCTGTCATATGTTGCTGCTGTTTGGGCAGCGCTGCTATTGCGCCACAGTGCGTTTACCAACACTGTGCGCCATCGATATTATGGTTTTTATTGGGGGGGTTTTTCGGTTTGTTTACCTGTCTGGTTGGCTGTTTTGGTTGCGGCTGCGTTGGCTGCTGTCACTGCGTTCTGATCGGGTTTTTTGTTGCTTATTGCTGTAGTCTGTTGTAGTTTGCTGGTATTTGGCTGGCTGGTTTGCTTACAGTAGTAGTATTTCGATGCTTATGCTAATGTCCTGGCCCAGGATGTAAACTGTACTACATGGCCGCAATTGAGCGTGGCCTGGCTCGCTTGGGGGCCACAAAAGCAAGTGGCAAGTGTTTTTATAAATGATTTAAACTTGTCTCCAGGCTATGGCGTTATTCGTTAATCGATATATATATTTTGGAATTTATCAACACCCGAAAGTTCCCGTTCATTTGTATCTGTGTGTGTTTGGGCAACATAACGCAATTTTAGCGCCTTAAAAATGTAAGTGCCAAAAGAGTGTGAATATAGTTTAAGGATTTGCCATTGCTTTTTGTGG